>CM026402.1:54771722-54820812 GCA_014843695.1 Archivesica marissinica
GTACTATACATGCACAACAGTATGTACGGTACTATACATGCACAACAGTATGTACGGTACTATACATGCACAACAGTATGTACGGTACTATACATGCACAACAGTATGTACGGTACTATACATGCACAACAGTATGTACGGTACTATACATGCACAACAGTATGTACGGTACTATACATGCACAACAGTATGTACGGTACTATACATGCACAACAGTATGTACGGTACTATACATGCACAACAGTATGTACGGTACTATACATGCACAACAGTATGTACGGTACTATACATGCACAACAGTATGTACGGTACTATACATGCACAACAGTATGTACGGTACTATACATGCACAACAGTATGTACGGTACTATACATGCACAACAGTATATACGGTACTATACATGCACAACAGTATATACGGTACTATACATGCACAACAGCATTGATTACCTATAGTAACATTTAGGTTGGAATCAAGCCCCTGAATACCCGTGTCCGTGTCAATATCGAACACGAAACCATCATCATCTCCGTCCGCATACAGGTCGTCATTGCTGCTCTCTGACCCAGTCGTCATGCTCGAGGAACCAGACAGACTCTCCAAATACAAAATATTATCAACATCGCACGCACTGAAATAGTAACGATATACATGTAATACCGGATTAAAACAGACTGGTTTTACACTGGCAAACCTATACATGTACCATATTGCCAGTCGGCAGCAACTAATCGGTATTTGGGAGTGGTACAGGGCTCTGGACTATTAAGACAGTCACCAGAATGACTAGAGGGCATTTCCCATACAAAAACTATACTAGCACAATAGTGTAAATATTTCTCACGATTAGTCGTAGTTTTGTAGACAAAAATAAAACCTGTGGAGTTATAAACTCGAACGCTGTTTCAGAGGTACATGTATGTAAAGGCCTATATATGGTGCAGAGATAATTTGTGTAAAACCGATATATGTCCTTCTTGTCTACAATCAATGGGATTCCGTAACCCCATTGCCTGCTGAGTAAAATCACATTTGCAAACAACAAGCTACATAGATTCAGATCAGACGCAGCGTTACTTCAGCCACGGCGTAACGCCGCGTCTGATCAGGATCTATATTATTGTTATTACCAAAGTGTTTAAGCTCCACTATTCGAATAGCAACCAGCAGAGTGTAATCGTGCAGTCTGATCTGGCTATATCCGCGCTAACCTGCAACGGGTTATTCAAATGTGATTTCACAAATTAAATGATCCATATTGAATTTGTAAAGATGATTTGAAGAAATATAGTCCGCCTCCGTGGTCGAGTGGTTAAGGTAGCTGACTTGTATACCAATGTAACCTATCATCACTGATGGTCACGTCACGGGTTCGAGCCCCGCTCAGGCCGTGTCTCATTTATATGAAAAAGTTGGCAGTTTCTTACGGAGATTGGTGCACCGAAGTACTGGTTAACCGCTGGAGCCTGCCCAGGAAAGCAGGGTTGGCAATTTCCCGGGAAATAAGAGTATTTCCCGGGACGGCGGGAAATACCGGGAAATACTGGGAAATACCGGGAAATAAGAATTTGGATACCGGGAAATAAGAATTTGGATGATTTTGGTGGTAAATACAGGTATATATACCATACAATTTCTATTACCCGGTGTACTGATTGTAGTATCATGTGTGCAGGATGAAAATGAACTGCTTTTGAAGAATATGACGAAAAATACAGGCATTCATAGTGGCATTTACGCATTGCTTATAATCTTTATATAAATGTTAGAGATCTAACATTATTGAGACTGTTCATTATTACTCTAATATACATTGTATACAAACACAGTTTAAGGAGTTTATACATACATTTATTGGAGGTATTTTAAATGTTTAATGTAGTAGGCAAAATGCAAATGTTTTTAGGATTATCCCTGAAATGTGTTCATAATATAGCTGTATTATTAAAATAATCAATTAGTTATTAAAGAAGTCAGAATCATAATTTGAGATGACCCACACTGTTTGTTTGTACACAATTTCAACACGTCACCAGTGCCCAGGAGCTTCTTCATGAGACCAAGCCGGAACTTGTACCCGAACTCCTCAACTACATGTCCGAGCCAATTCCTAAGGTGCTACAACAGGAATCCTCCATCAACAACTCGAAGCCAGCTGTATGGTGGTCATGTGTGGAGAGGTCGGGCGTGATCACCAAAGACTTCAGTCAGCTCGCCAGGAAATTGATGGTACAGCAAGTTCAGCCGCCATTGAACGTATGTTCTCCAACGGCATCATACAGACGAAACTACGCAACAGACTGGGCGTTGAGAAAGCAGCGAAGCTGGTGCTATGCTACTGCTTCCTGAGAGGTAGCGAGGAAATCGACTGGTGAAGACAGACTACTGGCTGAAGAAACATTCAAACAAGAAAAACGAAAAAATAAATGAAAAAAAAAACAATAAAATAAAAAAAAACAATAAAATAAAAAAAAACAATAAAACCCAAAAAAAACTGTTGTGGTTGCCAATGATGCCACCTGATGAGTACCCCTGGCAGGGACGAAATAGTTTAAGCACTTATAGAGTGGTAGCAATGCATAAAAATGAGCAAAAAACGTGTTTGGAAGACACATAATCTTATTTCCCGGTATTTCCCACTTCTGGGCTTATTTCCCGGGGCGGGAAATACCCGGCGGTATTTCCCGCCCCCGGTATTTCCCGGCCAACCCTGCAGGAAAGGTGTTGTTAGGTAAACTGCCCGCCGGCGATATAGCCCGAAATGGTGCTGATGCAGACGTAAAACCCGAAATATAAATATATATGATTTGGAGAAATATAGCTTGATCAATATATCGAGACATACATGTATTACAAAGCCATAGGCAAGTGATTTTGGTTATAAATGTTCAGTCAAATTTCACTGATCAATTTTATTCATGTACATGTATGCCATTTATTTCCCCATTATGCCAGAATACATTCAGGGATCATTCTAGAGGGCGATGCGGGCGAAATTGTCGCCCTAGGGACCCTGACTTCGCCCTCTGGGGGCCCCACTTCTCCCTAAAAAAATAAAATATTTTTTGTTTTTTTTACGATTTTCAAACAAAATTGTGTCTAGTAAGATACACTGGCCCATTATATAGCACTCCTTCTATTCAAATGTTGTATTCAATGGTTGTACTGTGCATTTTAACCCTATTTTGCAGAAGTATATTAAAAACACCACTTAAGGAAGCGATCACGCGCTTTCTCACTTCTCCCAAAAATTCTGACCTAGAATGAACCCTGTACATGTATCATTGGATCGTGGCCAAAAATGATCCCCCGATATTTAGAGGCAAATTATGGAGAACAATACAGTACCTCTTGTATATGTCCAAAATCTCATCATCTGCACCACTCTCTCCTACTACCGACAGCTTGTAATCACCAGTTATAAGAACATCAGATCCAGACGACCAGGGGCTTCAATGAATAATGCACACATTATAAGCATAACCAGAAGTAAATAGAAATGACTTGGGTACATATAAAATAGAAGAGTTGGTGTCTGGACTTATACCGGTAACCCAGTGGTCAGGCAACGGTAAACCGGTTCTGGTCTCAAAATATTTGAGTGGTTTATTTTCAGGACTCATTCTAGAGGGCGACTTGGGCGAAATAGTCGGCCTAGGGGGACTCTCCCTCCGTAAGGCCCCCAATTTTACCTAAATAAATCATATTTAAAAAATAAATGTTCTCTCTAGTCCAAATATTTAGACTTGAGAAAAATGTGACATTTTACTATTGAAACCGTTTTGGGTTTATTTCAACCCCAAGCATATTCTATTTGCTTATCTGTTGTTGCCGAGCTTTAATATTGTCTGTGATTGCTGAGTCAGAATTTTCGGTTTGCTTTGTCTGCTTCTGTCTTTATGACTACGGCCGGTACTAAAGAGGGTGTTGTAGAAGGAACCAGCCTAGGATATTTTGTTTGTATATGCAAGGGAGGTTATCTTCGGTTACCCTTCTTGAATTTACGACGTTTTGGTTGTTTTTGGAAACAGTTGTAATGTTGCATACTGGGTGAATAAATATGTAATTATACCTATGTCATTCTATGCTTCGAGGTCTTACATTTCATGGTAAGACCCTATATCCGGGCGTTACAAATTAGGCTACAGACGGCCATTCCATTCTACAGCCCTGGGAGTTTCCCTAGTGGATCCCACTTTTATTGCTAGTAAAATAGGGCACAGATGGCTTCCCGTCAAACCCTATAGCATTATTCTCTTATTTGGTTTAGTTTCACTGTAAAACTGTTGGAAGGGTTAAGGTACAGAGGGCACTTTCATCAAAACCCATTAACACTGTCCACGGTTGGGAGTTTAGTGCTTTTGAACTTGACCGATAAAACTGTCTGTTTGAAGTAACTTCATATATTATTAGTAAAGTGATTAATTACTTAAAGACGTGTAGAAGATGTATTTACTGTCTTATTGGTTCATTTAACACAAACTTATAAGTATGTCAAGTGTACCCAGAGTGGAATCTAGGTGTTGGTACCCACCTCTTCAGTCTCGGGTATGTGTACGTATATGTCAACCGGATAGGGCTTGAGGTCAACTTTCAGGTCTTGTTGGGGTGGCACTACGATACTGAGACCGGTTACACTATCAAGGCATGTTTCAAAGTGTAAACGCTAAACCTCAATTACGCTTAGCATATTTTATATTCTAAAAAGTCTTTATTATAAATTAAATTGTTAACAAGAGGAACACACATATCGTTGCTTGAATTCTGCAGTCTTTAACTGTTTAACGTCTCTTGACACAATATTATACATGAAATCAAAGTTTAAATTTCATTGTAGAGGTTACTACTTTGGTTATTTTGCATGATGGAAAGCCAATATAGTAATTTCATTAGACGAAATTGTTTTGAAACATTTATCTATCTCAAACGCCTTTACGGTGAACAATTAGATTTCCAAAATCAATTGTGCATACGCATGAAATGTGCTAACAAATAATTCATTCAGATTACTTTTGTGAAGACGCACGGCCATTGGACAGAAACAGTGCGAGTATCACACCTGTCGACTTAAAACAGCAAAATCGTATGCACAAAGGTAAGACAATATATTTTAAACGGTGTTTATATCATTATTTATGATTATTCTGAGCACATTTATAACAGTTCATGTCGGGAAAGCTTCAAACTCTTGGTCAGAAATCCCACTATCGGAACAGGGCGGACAGGGCTATGCGAAAATGAGCTTCAAAGACAATACCTCGAAATAACAGATCGAAATTTTTTTATGTAGAGCTTGTATATAAGACTATACTTGGACTAGCCCAAATAATGGCAAACTGAACAAAAACAGCTTCAATGCAGGCAATCCAATGTCAGATTATCATAGCAATAACGGCAAGTCTAGTTAAAAGCAAGCTATGTTTTAAACTGCCACCAATATCATAGTTGACATGATATGCATCTTCAAGGCATATGCTAATCGTGTGTCGTGCTCCTGGGTTTTCAGATTTGTTAGCCCGCATTTTATGTGTTTATTGGGAAGCACAGCGTAATAAGCTGTATATATTTACCTCGTGAATGGTGCGTCTGACAGCATGGTGTGTAAACTGTGAAAATTACGCTTTGTACATGGTTGTTGCAGCTAATATTAAACGAAATATATGTTGAAATATATGGACATGCGTTAAAAATGTGGCATCAACGTGGATCTCATGCGTGCTACGTCACGAGAGAAATGTCTACAAAAGTCGATTTTCATTGGATATTACAATCAGATTTTTTGTAACGAATGTTTTCACTGGTTGTTGGAGCCGCCATTTCTATTTATTTGGTCACCGTCCAAATGAGTAACCGGTTCATATATGCTACGCATTTACTCACATGAAACAACTTATGGGATAATGGCTTGAAGAAATACTAAGTTCTAATCCACCGCAGACATTCTCTTACGTTTCAAATTAATTCGTCACGCAATAAAGGGTTTATCTGCATACTCCGAAAACGAAAGTTGATTATTTTGATTACCTCCCCTGTCCAATTTGCATAAACTTGTTTACAAATGGCGACCAAGTAACAAGAACGATGGCTTGAAAATAATGTCGTCTAACATCATTTAGCGTAAGTTAAATTTGGCAATGCAGTAAACTAAAGGCATAGTGTAACAGTCTGGGTTCGAATCCAACTTAATTGTAACTTGCTGTGAAAGCAAGCACGAGACAGCGTTCGCATCCAAGTTCCAACTCGGTAATTTCACAATCTACCAATTAATGGAAATTCCAGATGCCATCCTGTAACTTTCGCATCTGTTTATTTAATCATATTTAGACATAATTATGATTCGTGACACACTAAATCCCCATTTCACGGAGTCTGGCAAGCGCACCCTACAAATATCCCGGCGTGAAGAGTTTTCGTCGACAACGTATTTTTACCTAAGTCCTAACTCAGTAACTGCAGGAATAGCAAGTCACGAGAGAACATGCAATATTTCAAGCTTGCAGTTACCGCCAATGTAAATTAGCAATAGATTTTACTTTCAAAGTTGTTTTTCGCTGATAATGGAGATCAGACATGTAAATAAATGATGGAAACTTCAAACTTACCACAGTGTTCACTAATTTCACTATTCCCATTCATGCCCCTATATAAATAATACTTATAAATACTACTTTTTAAAGAAATCAGCAACTTTTTTCCAAAATGACATCTACTTCGTCCGCAACACCAATAAATTTACGAATAATGTCATCATAGTCTCTCACTGTCCCATGTTTATTTTCTCACACTGTAGGCAATTCTCACAGATGAAAACTGGTGACGTCATTTTGAATTACTGGGAGCGAGGTGCCTACGTTTTATCGACTATACCATCCTTCCACTTACCACACTATCCCATCCTTCCACTTAACACACTATCCGATCTTTCCACTTACCACACTATTCCACCCTTCCACCTACCACACTATCCCATCCTTCCACTTACCACACTATACCATCCTTCCACTTACCATACTATACCACTCTTCCACCTACCACACTATCCCATCCTGCCACTTACCACACCATCCCCATCCTTCCACTACCACACTATCCCATCCTTCCACTTACCACAATACCCTCTGCCACTTACCACACTATCCCATCCTTCCACTTACCACACTATCCCATCCTGCCACCTACCACACTATCCCATCATCCCACTTACCACACTATCCCATCCTGCCACTTACCACACTATCCCATCCTTCCACTTACCACACTATCCCATCCTTCCACCTACCACACTATCCCATCATCCCACTTACCACACTATCCCATCCTTCCACTTACCACACTATTCCATCCTTCCACACTAGGGTTTATTCTGAGGAAAAAAGGTCAGGGTGGGTCAGAAAAGGTGCATTTTGAGTCGTGAAGGTGGTACGTGCGAGAGGGGCTATTTGAGGGTTATCCCTTTTCTAACTTACAGTGATTGACAGCTAATTATGTCTTGTTTATATAGGTCTGCCAGTCCGAATGCACTCACTTGTTGAGGCTAATAAATATAAAAAACTAAAAAAATGCGGGTCTAAGAGTGGCAGGGTGAGGCCTACCACACTATCCTTTATGTTTACAACACATTCAAACATTATGTTGTGAAAGGGATTGTACTGGAAGCCGTTGGCTTATTAAAGTCTTTTCCCCCCGAGAACATATTTGTAATAGGGCTAATAATGCACTAAGCAGGCATACCTCCGTGGTGGAGTGGTTAAGGTTGCTGACTTGTATACCACTGTAACCTATCATCACTGATGGTCACAGGTTCGAGCCCCTCTCAGGCTGTGTCTCATTTATATGAAAAAGTAGGCTTACGGAGGTTGGGTGCGTGCACCAGGTACTGGTTAACCACTTGAGTCTGCCCAGGAAAGGTGTTGTTAGGTAAACTGGCCTCCGGCGATATAGCCCAAAATGGGGCTGATGCAGGCGTAAAACCCGAACCAACAAACGTAAATTATGTTGCAAGAGTGACTTACGTAACACTCAAGTTAATACAAATACAATTAATCGATCTCACTAAAAATATACTCATACTCATATTTGAATGAATTCTTTTCCAGAAGTAGTTATGCCAAAATAGAAAAGGATGTCTTTAAGGACTAAGATTAATGGGTTCACGGCATGGGTGAACCTGCGCCTCACTCCGTACAACCAACTATTGAACAATGTACTTATGGACCTTCTAACTGGGACACACATGAAGTACCTCCTAGAGAGCTACACAGGTACTAACATGAGAGGTCTGGAAAACATGGATGGGTATGTATTATGTTTGTTTGTGTGTGTTTTACGTTTATTTATCATCGCTACCGGTTGCCCATATGAGCGACGCCTCCTGAAGAGATTAGTCATTTTAGATTTTTGGAGGATAGTGCAATGATACAGACAGAGACCCATTTCAGAATCTCTTCTGGTTCTTTTACGTTCACAGTGTAATGCACCGACACGAGACCTCGGTTTAATGTCCCATCTGAAAAACTGTTAATTTTATTAGGGTCAGACGGGGGATCAAACCTGCGATCCCTGGATTACCAGTCCAGCGTGTTTCCACTGGACTACATATCCTACTTATATTTGTTCTGAATGTTATTGTCATTTATACTAGGGGCCGTGTAATTTGAAAACCAAATATACAGTATTATTTTATGGTATCCAATATTTATCAGTGAAATAAAATGTGTTATTCCACTGGTTAAAAGAAGTGGAATAACACATTTTATTTCTCACTGCTTTGCACGTGTCGTACCTAGCCTTATGAAATGTTGCCAATACAAATGATTACAGAATCTAGCAGTCAGTAATGTCATTTGTGGTCGTCTAAACATTCTAGCGCCATTTAGCACACAGTTGCATCATTTTCTATGATAAAAACACTAGTCTAAAATAAAAATATGTTTGTTTGCTTAACCCTTTCAACACCACAGGCCTCTAAATAGGCTTACAAAAAGTGTAGATCCAGATGAGCCGGCTCGTGACGAGCCGTCTCATCAGGATCTGCACTTTTTGCCAGTAATATTAATATTTTTTAGACAAGATTTGCCCATTTTGATAAATGAACTGGTCCGAATTTTAATATTCTTATTAATTGGTCTAAAAATATCATGCACCAGTCCATGTCAGTTACTTGGTGTTGAATGGGTTAAAGCAGCATTACATCGTATGAAATAAAAGATATTTGAAAAATTCAATTTTTACGTATGGGTAGCAATGCTGCTACACATTCTAACATTATACTTTGGATGCTTATGTTCATTTGGTAAACAGTGTTTTTTTGCGATAAAACAAACACGAAACCGAAAGTAGGACTTTCTGAGTCGATCGGTCACGCACTTGTTTACAACCGGAACGCATCGTCCGCACATGTTTCTTGATATGTTGATTCATACCTCTGTTAGCAAAGTCTTTTAGGGACATGTCTACATCCCCGCGAGGGGTTCGACATTAGAGGAAGATAAATAGATAGTCTTTCATGTTCAAAATATATAAGTTGTTTTATACATCCTCTGTTGTTTCACGCATGCGCGCTGTGCGTGTTTATATTTCGTGTGTTGATAAACAAATTCGCGTATACGACGGTTTAAATTTATTGGAATTTTATCGTTTCTGAGCGACTATTTCGACTTTTGTAAACACACACACATTAGTGTTTATATTTTACCCAAAACATCCTTTATTACAATGTAATGCTGCTTTAAATGAATTTATATATATATATAATATAATCAAATAATAATTCACTCATGAACACAGAAAACTGTTATTATCACTTGCGGCTAGTGTCACTCGTGATAATAATGCTTGTTCATTCGGTGAAATATTATTTGGTCATTCACTGAAGCAAACAAAATATTTTAATACCCTCTTATAATTCTTTCCTGAACATCTGATAACAAGCTCCTTTAAGGAAGAAAAGAAACGTTATTTGTGGGGCAGATGGACATTATCTAAAATACTACTTTACTAATAATGACTCCATGACTGAGTGGTTGAGATCCACAAATTCAAATCACTAGACCCTCAATGCTGTAGGTTCGGATCCCAAATTTTTTGGTGCAACTTTGAACAAATAAATACATAGCATTTATATAGCGCAAAAATTATTCTATGGCGCTAAACCCATAAAACAAACAAATAAAACAAACAATTTACTAATATTGTAAGTTCAATAACTTGAAGCATTCTGCAGTGTCGTGAAGTGATTTTGCCAACTATGCAACATTATTTCAGTATTGTTTGAAATACATCCAGGTTGACAGACCAACAAAAACAGACACGAGTTGACTGGGTCGTTACGGAATTGAAGAAGAAGAACGTTATTGCTGAAGATGTGTTCGTGGACACCAGATTGTTTGCTATGAGAAGCGCTGATCAGGTATAAAATACAACATAATTGAAAGTACTGCTGCTATGCGACTTGTTTGATTGGGAAAACCACAACATTACGGACGTCACTATGAATAACCTCTGTGCACAAGGTTCAGTGTACAGTCCCACCTCCACAAACCTCACCTCCCATGAGCGACGCCCTCTTTATAGCGTCACCATTATTCCCACCCGTTGCGTTTTAATACAATTTCACCTCCCAACAACACACAACGACAGTCATTTTCCAACCCAATGATGCAGAAGACCTCCCAAGAACAGACAAAAATGTGGCTGAAAAAAGAAACAGTCTGTACATGTATGTGTCATCGGATGCAAATAATCGCCAATTGTTCCTTTCAATTTTCAATAAACAGTAATTATCTTAATCTGTGGCCATATCCGGGGACCAATAATCTACAGGCTGGACTGTAAGTGAAAATAATCATTGTTTACGGGTATTCTTTCAATAAACAGCTTGACATGATTGTCAGGTTGTTTTAACTACCGCATTTATCTTTTGATCTCTTAAGCTGAAGAAAAACGGAATTTTGCAGGTGCATACCATATACGGACATGCCTCGTCTGTCAATAGAGGAGACTGTTTATAAACTTTATATGTTTGTTTAATAATTATCTCATTAAAATAAAGTATTTTTCATTTTCCCGGGTTTGCTTTATTACAATGCAATGTTTTTATCACGTACCGTGATAAGATAATTTAGCATCAGTTTTCAGACACGCCTCATCCGAAATAATTACCAAATATCTGAAATTAAATCAAACATACGATCCCAAAAATCAATTGATCTTTTTCCCCAGCACTCCTGTTAACACTCGATCGGAACTGTGTCTGAGTACTTGAATCAGTATGAGCAATTATAACTGACAAAACTGACTTCCCGCAATGTCCAAACTTCAAAAAGTTTAACCTCCCTAGAACGACAACCTCTCTACAACAACAATATTGTGTGTATCCGGATGGTGTTTGCTCTGGAGAGGTTTGACTGTACATCTAAATGATCAATGATATAGCAGAGAAATCGGTATTCTTGCTCGAAATTAACACGTTTGATGCGAGTTTATATATATTTTTAATATTTGTATTCAATTATTTCATCTAGCGTTTTTACAGATATTTTCATTTAATTTTGATGAGCACAGAAAGAAAGATAACTCCACCATCACTGGGCTTAAAGACAAGGGCTGTCCGATTAGCGCAGTGGTTAGTGCGTTCGCTTTTCACCAATGCGACCCTGGTTCGATCCTCGGACAGGGAAGTATGTGAGATGGTACGATGGTCGCCAGATCGGACAGGTGGGTTTTCTCCGGGTACTCTGGTTTCCTCCCACATGAATGACCACATATACGTTTTCATCCGAGCCAACGAGAGTGATTAATATAAGTTGTTAAAACTTGCTTCGCAATTGTTGTAAAATAAATATATAAGTATAAAAAAAAAGACAAGGGGATTAGGTATAATTAGGTATAATTGGATTATTTGTTGGCTATTACAACGTGCATACACCTGCCTCACAGGTGAACAATCATTTTTGTACAGCTAATGTAGCCGAATAACATAATCTATAAGTTCAAATTAATATCTTGAACCATGCTCGAGAAAATCCAATTTGAAATGTGTCGGGTCTTGTGTTGTGTTATTTTGTGAATTTAGATTTTACAGTGTTGTTTGTTTTATACCTTTTTGTTTATCAATTTATAAATTTCTTGTATGTACGTATGATGTGTTGATTTACCGGTATACATGGTCCAAATTAGAACGAAATCCTTTCACAAATAATCCAATTATACCGAATTATATAAGTTTCAAGTGACCCTATGTGTATAAATACAAATATAAATCAGGGTTCATTCTAGGTCAGAATTTTTGGGAGAAGTGAGAAAGCGTGCGATAGCGTTGTTAGTTAATAAATTTCAACAAAATATGGTTAAAATGCACAGTATGACCATTAATTAAATACAACATTTGAATAATATAAGAGTGCTTTATAATGGGCCAGTGTATCTTACTAGACACAATTTTGTATGAAAATTGTAAAAAAAATGTGTTTTTTTAGGGACAAGTGGGTGCCCCAGAGGGCGAAGTCAGGGTCCCTAGGGCGACTATTTGGCCCACATTGCCCCCTAGAATGATCCCTGATAAATATATCTTTAATTACTATGTGGTACCTTCTTTCAAGTTAGGAGGCTATTCAGTGTTACTAACGCTGCGTATTCCTCCACCAGTAATATCTGGTGAGTCGTCATATAACCTAGGCTGTTTGTGCAGTTTAAAACCCCAAAAACAAATATTGATTATTTTGTTTTTATTAAAATGTATCTTTCAATAAAAATTAATTTTCCTGTGTATTTGTGAATTACTTGCAGGTGTTTGACCTTCTATGGCGTATGATCAGTCATGATATTTGGTTTGTTTGGGAGAGGGCTGAGTATCTACAAGTACAAGACTTTGATGTTCTTACACAAGTCCACTTCACGGTCAGTTCTATTTATAGCACAATGGTTTTGTAAACAGTATGGACTTTGATGTTCTTACACAAGTCCATTTTACGGTCAGTTCTATTTATAGCACAGCGGATTTGAATGGACTTTGATGTTCTTACACAAGTCCATTTTACGGTCAGTTCTATTTATAGCACAGCGGATTTGAATGGACTTTGATGTTCTTACACAAGTCCACTTTACGGTCAGTTCTATTTATAGCACAGCGGATTTGAATGGACTTTGATGTTCTTACACAAGTCCACTTTACGGTCAGTTCTATTTATAGCACAGTGGATTCGTATGGACTGTGACGTATTTACACAAGTCCACTTCACAGTTCTATTTATAGCACAGTGGATTTGTATGGACTGTGATCTATTTCTACAAGTCCACTTCATGGTTCTATTTATAGCACAGTGGTTTTGTATGAACTTTGATGTATTTACACAAGTCCATTTCACAGTTCTATTTATAGCACAGTGGTTTTGTATGAACTTTGATGTATTTACACAAGTCCATTTCACAGTTCTATTTATAGCACAGTGGTTTTGTATGAACATTGATGCACTTAGCACAGGTTCACTTGACCATGACCAGTTCTATTTAGCGGTTTTGTATGGAAGAAGTCAAATAAAAATAAGTTGTCCCACACTTGACTATCACCCCTCATGTTATATGCAATTATATTACAATGTTGTAATATAACACTCTCACATTGGAAACAGTTTAATCAACATGTATATCGACCATCAGTTTAACCCATTTCATTCTGGATACATTTAAAGGCTTTTGCAAACAACATAGATCCAGATCAGCCGCAGCGTGATGCTGCATGCTGATCAGGATCAGCATCTATGTTGTTTGCTACATAGCCAAGTGTCTTAGCAAGATCATCTGAATAGCAAACAGCATAGAGCCTGATCAGACGGCTTGTTCCGTGGCGGCTGATCTGGCTCTATGTTCTTTGCAAATACTGTTTGAACGGTATCCAGAATGAAATGGGTTAACATGGTTAACATATTTATGATTTTTTTGTTTTTCATTGCATGCAAATTGTATATGTATTATTATGATTATGAGCTATGTAATGCTCAAGTCTAATAAACAATATGTTCTGTTCTATAATATTGTTCGTGACTAACTGCAGTGGACCCCAGAACCTCCGCCAAAGAAGAAGAAAGCAAAGGTTAAGAACAAGAAGTCGTTATTGTCTGGGTTCGGAGCGTCTGTCAGTGCGTCGGATGACAAACCGGACGATGTAAGTTACTACTTGTCCACCATCTTGTTAAGAAAACTGTAATAAATCCTGTGTAATGTTACATGTAGAAGATCATCTGGTATTCCAGCTTCGTATAGCATGTTATATGGGACAAAGGCATAGAGTTGTGGAACCTATGCTCATCGTAAATCCCACATATAATGACCAATATAAAATGTTACACGCAATTGCCGTATACTATTATTTTCTTAAGTCGTGAAAACAACTTTCAAAAAACTCTTGTTGACAGTTTTAGCTTCATCACATGACCTTGCTGTTCAATTCAGCTATCGTAACGGTGTCATGTCGGCACCCGTTATATGGGGAACTGAAGACTTCAGGACACCTATGCACGGCGTACTTGTTATATTTTATTTATCCACCATAACTTGTTAAATATCTTATTTTGATATAGTACATCATTGAATAAAAACATTTATTGGTCTTAATCAGAAATGATATAGAAACTATTTTTCGGGTTAGTGGTAGATTTTTTAAATTCGGATAGCTACCTGAATTGCTCATACACCGTATCAGTTTCGGTGGAAATATTCTCCAAATGATTTGTTTGTTTATATTCGTCTGCTGGGCCAGTCACGTGCCAGTTGCATCAGGCTACCGATACACAAAACGGAATGCTATTGAACCATGCTTCAGCTCTGTCAGCGAACTTAGCCTAGAACTATATCAATATTTTAAATACAGATGTAAATGGACAAATACGCCGAGCATATGAATATGCCGAGCATAGGTTCCACCACTCTTGATGGATTTGATGGAATCCATCGATGATTGACCAATTAAATCGGAATTCATCTGACCACTTCTACTCTCGTGTAGAAATCCGTAAGCAATCATGTGTAATCTATCTTCCTTTAATGTCAAACCCCTCGCGGGGACGTAGACATGTAATGTCCTGTATGTAAATATAGGATCTTACACGAGTTGTGATTTCATACCATATTTTATGAAACTCGTTTTGGATGTTTGCTATTTAGCGAGCATGACACTATTGACAGCTCGCAATACAGAATCGAAAGATACATGTTTTTATGTTCATGCATTATTTGTTGAAAATCAACTTCTTAGATCAATAAAATGCTCAATATGCACTAGTGGGATATAGTGATTAAATATTGTGCCTCTTATTTGCGTGAAGTTGTTTGATTATCAGGGACTATTTACTACGGCGTACGGATGCAGCTTAATGTAATAAGGCTCAACAATATACTGGCTAACCGAGACATATGTTTTCTTCAAATTTATGGTTGTTGTTACTGTGGTAATGTGATAAAAAGCATCTTACACTTGTGATGATTTCGTACCATATTTTATGAAACTCGTTTTGGAATTTTACTATTAACCCTTTCAACCCCACAGGCCTCTAAATAGGCTTATGAAAAAGTGTAGATCCAGATGAGCCGGCTCGTGACGAGCCGTCTCATCAGGATCTGCACTTTTTTGCCAGTAATAATTATTAATTTTAGACAAAATTACCCATCTTGATAAATGAACTGGTCCGAATGTAATTTTCTTATTCATTTATTGGTCTAAGAATATCATGGACCAGTCCATGTCAGTTACTTGGGGTTGAATGGGTTAAAAGGCTCGTTTTACGTTTATTTATCGTCGCTATCTGTTGCCCATATGAGCAACGCCTCCTGAAGAGATTAGTCATTTTAGAATTTTGGATGATACAGACAAGAAACCCATTCCAGAGTCTCCTCCTTTTACGTGCACGGTGTAAAACACCAACATGAGACCTCGGTTTAAAGTCCCATCTGAAAGACTGTTCATTTTATTATGGTCAGATGGGGGATCAAACCTGCTATCCCTGGATTACCAGTCCAGCGTGTTAACCACTGGACTACAGATCCGTCAGTAAATCACCACTCATGTATGATCCTATATTTATAATATTGTTATTATTTTTGAATTTACTTTTTCTCAAGTTTGAAACAAATGGATTTCCTTTTTTGTCGCTAGATTTTTACTTACTTCATTGTATTTTCTGAAATTTAATAAATTCTGTTTTGGCAAGGCATTACGTGGAGAATGAAATGGAGGCATATCACAAACGTTACACATGTTTTATTATAAACAAAGACTCTGAGTACACGCTCCTGCCAATGGTCCACTAGTATTAGTATTGATATGACTGTGGACGGAAATGATGATGATCATGATGATGATGACAGCAATGATGATGACAACGATGAAACAGAGCTCAGTATAATTGATATTACCTCTGCATCTTTTATATCTAACGATGATCATTCAAATAATGATGATTATGATGATGATAGTGATGGTTCAGAGAATTCATATGAGGTATAGGACAGGTATAAATATGTTCAGTGTTTTTATATATAATACAAAATAATTTTGTTCAATTTTAACGTGTTGTGGATTTTTAAAGCATTTTGTGTAATGAATTAATGCATTTTGATTTTTCAGTTATTGACAGATATGTTGTGTTTCTGGTATTTAATAACAGGTTCCGAGGACGCTTTTGAATGTCTTAACCCATTTGATTCTGCATACCGTTCAAACAGTATTTGCAAAGAACATAGAGCCAGATCAGCCGCCATTGAACGTGCCGTTTGATCAGGTTCTATGCTGTTTGCTATTCAAATGATCTTGCTAAGACATTCGGCTAAGTAGCAAACAACATAGATTCTGATCAGCATGCAGTGTCACGCTGTGGCTGATCTGGATCTATGTTGTTTGCAAAAGCCTTTAAATGTATCCAGGATGAAATGGGCTAAATAGAGTAATGTTAAACAGAAAATAATCTTTTCCAATTTTAGTTATAATTAAAACGCGTTTCAATCTTGTTGATTTCACCATTTTAGCGCCGGAGTCCTCGTAGTTTTGATGTATGGGAGGATTGGGTGAGATGATTGCACATGAACTGTCTGATACACTTACGGTTGTGAAGTCTGGAGTTTTGGGGTTGCACATGAACTGTCTGATACACTTATGGTTGTGAAGTCTGGAGTTTTGGGGTTACACATGAGCTATCTGATACACTTACGGTTGTGAAGTCTGGAGTTTTGGGGTCGCACATGAACTGTCTGATACACTTACGGTTGTGAAGTCTGGAGTTTTAGGGTTGCACATGAACTGTCTGATACTTATGGTTGTGAAGTCTGGAGTTTTAGGGTTGCACATGAACTGTCTGATACACTTACGGTTGTGAAGTCTGGGGCTTTGTGGTTGCACATGAACTGTCTGATACACTTACGGTTGTGAAGTCTGGAGTTTTAGGGTTGCACATGAACTGTCTGATACACTTACGGTTGTGAAGTCTGGAGTTTTAGGGTTGCACATGAACTGTCTGATATACTTACGGTTGTGAAGTCTGGAGTTTTAGGGTTACACATGAACTGTCTGATACACTTACGGTTGTGAAGTCTGGAGTTTTAGGGTTACACATGAACTGTCTGATACACTTACGGTTGTGAAGTCTGGAGTTTTAGGGTTACACATGAACTGTCTGATACACTTACGGTTGTGAAGTCTGGAGTTATTGGGTTGCACATGAACTGTCTGATACACTTACGGTTGTGAAGTCTGGAGTTTTAGGGTTGCACATGAACTGTCTGATACACTTACGGTTGTGAAGTCTGGAGTTTTAGGGTTGCACATGAACTGTCTGATACACTTACGGTTGTGAAGTCTGGAGTTATTGGGTTGCACATGAACTATCTGATACACTTACGGTTGTGAAGTCTGGAGTTTTAGGGTTGCACATGAACTGTCTGATACACTTACGGTTGTGAAGTCTGGAGTTTTAGGGTTGCACATGAACTGTCTGATACACTTACGGTTGAGAAGTCTGGAGTTATTGGGTTGCACATGAACTGTCTGATACACTTACGGTTGTGAAGTCTGGAGTTATTGGGTTGCACATGAACTGTCAGATACACTTACGGTTGTGAAGTCTGGAGTTTTAGGGTTGCACATGAACTGTCTGATACACTTACGGTTGTGAAGTCTGGAGTTTTAGGATTGCACATGAACTGTCTGATACACTTACGGTTGTGAAGTCTGGAGTTTTAGGGTTGCACATGAACTGTCTGATACACTTACGGTTGTGAACTCTGACTCTGTCTTCCATTCTAATCCTGTTTCTGTATTCTGATTATGCGTGATGTATGCATTGTTCAATATGTATTATATTGGGAAATAAAATATGTTTAAACTAAGTCTGGAGTTTTAGGATTGCACATGAACTGTCTGATACACTTACGGTTGTGAAGTCTGGAGTTTTAGGGTTGCACATGAACTGTCTGATACACTTACGGTTGTGAAGTCTGGAGTTTTAGGGTTGCACATGAACTAAGTGATATACTTACGGTTGTGAAGTCTGGAGTTTTGGGGTTACATATGAACTATCTGATACACTTACGGTTGTGAAATCTGGGATTATTGGGTTGCACATGAACTAAGTGATACACTTTTTTATGGTTGTGAAGTCTGCACTTTTGGGGTTACATATGAACTATCTGATAAACTTATGGTTGTGAAGTCTGGAGTTATTGGGTTGCACATGAACTAAGTGATACACTTATGGTTGTGAAGTCCGGAGCTTTGGGGTTACACATGAGCTATCTGATACACTTATGGTTGTGAAGTCTGGAGCTTTGGGGTTACATATGAACTATCTGATACACTTATGGTTGTGAAGTCTGCAGTTTTGGGGTTACATATGAACTATCTGATATACTTATGGTTGTGAAGTCTGGAGCTTTGGGGTTACACATGAGCTATCTGATATACTTATGGTTGTGAAGTCTGGAGCTTTGGGGTTGCACATGAACTAAGTGATATACTTATGGTTGTGAAGTCTGGAGTTTTGGGGTTACACATGAGCTATCTGATATACTTATGGTTGTGAAGTCTGGAGCTTTGTGGTTACACATGAGCTATCTGATAAACTTATGGTTGTGAAGTCTGGAGCTTTGTGGTTACACATGCATATGAACAGTGCCAGATTAATTTAGAATAAGTCAAATGACTTATACACAACTGTAACTAGAAACTAGATCATTAAAATCCATTGTAGATAGTCACTATTGGATGTTGAACATTTCTTTTTCCAGCCAGTGCTTAATATAATATCCGAACTGAATTAACTTGCCTAAACCGTGGGAAGATCTTTATTATATTTTGAGTATGGCATCTGGGTAGATGAAAAAGGCGAGCCCAAACCATCATGGCCATCTTGAAAACTCATATTTTTAATCTTAGCTTCCTCCTATGAATATTGGGCGAGCGCTTATGGACCATGTCACAGATCTACTAGTTTATACAAATTTATTTTAGCTCGATTGCGAAACAAGTTCTTACAACTTAATGTTAATCACTCTCGAGACCTCATTCCTGATGGAATCCATCACCACGAGGGAGAGAGAAGAGTCAACGTGGAATTTGAATGCCTTGCATAAGGGCACAATCGTAACGGCTCCAGCGGGGCTCGAACTCCGGACCTTTCGCACCTGAAGCGAACGTGCATCCACTGCGCTTACGGACCATGTCATGGATCTACTATTATAATCAAATTTCATTATTATTATATCTTTATAATACACATAAAAATATCTGAGGAGACCATTATTTGTCTCAGTTTAAAGTAAAAAAAAGTGTTCTTATCTTATTTTCCAACATTTATAGCCTAAATTGGAATTTTTAGTTCAAAATGACATAGCAATTAAACATACAACATTTTCATATTTATTTCAGACAAAGAGATAGAGGATATCTGTATTTACTGGTTAGTGTAAGATAGGTTTTTATTTCATCGAGTGATGAATCGAGTGATGAATGCCACTCGTGGAAATACATATTTCGGTGATCACGAGATGTAATAAGATCCTAACTTACACTAATAAACACAACTCTTATTTTCTTTTATGATTTCCAATGATTTTGGCTAATATATTTGTTTTCAAATTTTATTCATTTTAACTGCCCTGTCTGGAGCCTCATTGCACTACATGACACAAGTGCACAACCACCATTCATTAGAATATATTACTTTATAATTAATAATTCATTATTGTCAGAAAATCGGTAAAATACAAAAGTACAAAAGTACATCTAACCGCGGAGGAATACGAAAATCAAGCAGTGACAAAAAAATACCATCTTTCACTGTTTCAAAGCGATGTAAGATGGAGTTTTCTTTCACTGAGATAACTCCATCATTCATTGAAAAGCATAAAGATACATGTAGGGTAATTTCAAAATCATAAGAGTGGTCAGAAGACCCGAACGAACATACCTGTTTATTAATGCAGATTATGCTACCATTAGCAGAGCTTTTAAGTCCCAGTGTGTGCTGTTATCTCTTCAATATAACGCTATTGTTAAGATTAAAATGTTATCCTGGTGTTGACTGTAGTGCACCATCCAGGACGGGTTTGCGAGAAGGGCCGTAACTAATGTTGCTAGAACATGTGTACTTTTCTTTAAATTGTCATGTTTTGTGTTCACATGTATATGTAAATTGAATTAAGCTATCAAATAATATTATGATTAAAGTAAGAACACCATATACTGAAAATTTAGTGATGATTTTGTAAATAAATATTAAATTTGGAGGTGATGTACAAATAAAATGTTACATAGAGTCACTTAACCCTTTCCTTCATAGAGATTTAGGTTAATATACATGTACTATTATATCTCCATACAAACGACAGCCATTCAGCTATCATGCAGTGGATAAGTAGTCACCATATCTATCCCACCTCCATAGATATTACTGGGTACATGAGATTCTGGCATGCATTATGAACATTGGTTTGGCTACTATATTGTCAATGTATGTCGTATTGGTAATGGCGTCAAGAGGTGCTTCTATGAGGGAAAGGGTTAATCATAATATTTTTAAGATCAAATTCACTAATCGACAAGATCTCGAGGTAGTAATTTGTAAATGTTATTCACTGTTTGTTCTTTTATTTAGATGAACGATATTGATTCAATAATTAAATTAAAGCATGTCTCCATGTCATTTATGGCATTTTCTAGAGAAAAGGGAACACTCAGCTGTGTTGGAACTACAGCGGAATTGATAGAAATGCTGTTGGACCTTCTCACAAGAAATATAAACGGAAAACCAAATCTTGTAATGGCAGTATTATTGAAATGTTCAGTAATGTGGAAACTGGAAATGTTAGGGCTGTTGAACCAGCTGACAGTACAGGTGGTTCTGAAGAGACAGAGGGAGCGGAGGAATTACAGACTGAAAATGTAGATAAGGAAGAAAGTAGTTTAGACGTTGAAAATAAAACTGAACAAAGGAACAATGCAGAGACAGAAGTTGAGAACAGTCTAAACATTGATAATAATAACACAGATACTGATGTAGATGCCAAAAATTCAATAAGTAATGATTTAGAAGGTGAAAACTGCGTAGAGGACATTGATGCAGGATATAATGTTAATAATGATAATGAAATGTCTGAACCACCAAGAAGAGAATTGGTGAGCCACATGATACCACTGAAAGATCCTGATGATCCAGATATAGTCCCTAATACATTTTCTGGTAGAACATCACCATGGCCCTTAGAAGATGGCACTGCTGAGAGAACCTCACCATGGTCCAAGGAGATGGACTATGGTTCTTCACAGCTTGGACATGGAAATGAATCAACCAGTTATGATTTGGAAGAAGAAAATGCACTAGACACTTCTGTACAGGAATTAGAGAAAATGATGCTCGGAAAGAATCGGGGTTCAACCAAGTTAAAAAATGAAACTGATAAAACAAAGAGTAACCAAAATGAGCTTCTAAAGCATAGCCTTACTGCTGATGATGTACATCTTGATAATGCAAATTCAAACATCGAATTACTGAGGTTAGGTTTGGAGCAGTCTCTGAGGTTAACTAAATCAGAAAATAACATTGAGACATTCAAGTTTGTTGGCTGGAAAGATATAACTGACACGTCACAAATCAGAGACTGTTCGACAAAAGCAATTAAGGCTTCAACATCAAATGGAAGTAATGTGTCGTCTGTAAGGGGAAGTAATGTGTCATCTGTTAAGGGAGGTAACTTGTCATCTTCAAGGAAAAGTAATTTCTCTTCAAGAAGTGGAAGCAGCTGTTCAACATCCAGTGTGAGAACATCCAATGACATACAAGCACAGACCACAGCACAGAAAGTTGGAACTGAAGATACCTTGATTAAGTCAGGAGCAAGGTCTAGGAGAGCATCACCAACCTTGTTTAAAACAGCGAAGCAAGTTGAGCCTGTACGATAGTAGATAATTGGAATGCAAATTGCTGTCCATAGAGATCTCTCAGACATTTATAGAACACATGACTGTTGTTAAGCTCTGTAGCCCAAATCAATAACCTGCAACCAGTTGCTTATATTTAATTGAAATTCTTATAATTAAATTATGTATAATACTATAAAGTGTATAAATTCGGGATTTGTAATGTTGTTGACATGGACACAAAATGGCCACCAATTTAAGCCAACAAATTTTTTCTTTGTATCAGATTCTAATCATTCTTCCATCAGTTTATTAGATGGTTTTGCAACATCTAAATTAATAAATTAACAGATGCACCATTTCTTAAAAGAAAATGTTTCCATACAATCCTTGAAAAACTTGACTCATCTGCGTAATTTCAAAATGATTGAAGATCTCTCTATGTATAACAGATGCATGTAGCTATTATTGGTTACAGACAACAGTTACTGTAGTTTAGATGGTTTGAAAATGTATAACAGATACATAATACACATAGCTGTTATTGACTACAGAAATTTATATTATTCATTTTCTAATTCTTTGCCAAGGCTATCCCCAACCGGAATATTTGAAATATCCTTCACTTTTTGCATTTCTGGCCGATTTGGCGGACTATATTCTATAAGGCCGTTTGGTTGCTTAATTTCTATATTGTTGGACTATAGAGATATCCACTTTTTCTACTTCACTTGACTGGCTGCCAAGGACTGTGGTTAGACTGTATGTCATATTCTCAACAATTTTGCTACTAACATTTGGTTTGTTGATAGTGTTTGTAAGGTTGTGATGTATGTCGTGTGTTAGTGAATGGTGATTGGTTCTGTGTGATTTTATTGTTGTAACTATGGGTTTGATTGAAATAATATCAAAGTAATTTAGTTTTATTAAAAAACAAAACATATGAATTGTGTTATATCAAAGTACATAAGCAAAGGAACATTAGTTATGCTATATATATGCAAAAAATCATGAATTCGCTATGTGCCACCATATATATTTTCCTTTCCAATTACCGATGAGGGTATTTCAGCAGTTAGTTTATACAAATTTATTTTAGCTCGATTGCGAAACAAGTTCTTTCAACTTATATTAAGCACTCTCGAGACCTCATTCCTGATGGAATCCATCACCGTGAAGGAGAGAGAAGAGGCAATGTGAAATTTAAATGCCTTGCCTAAGGGCACAATCGTAATGGCTCCAGCGGGGCTCGAACTCCGGACCGTTCGCACCTGAAGCGTACGCGCAGTTCAGCAGTTGTTGATGATCATATTTCAAGAATTGCCGAAGATTGTATTTCACAATTTGCAGATGATCATGTTTCACTAGTTAATGATAACCGTATTTCATGAATTACCAATGAACTTATTTCATGAACTGCTTATGACCGTATTGCACAAGTTGCAGATTATTTTTCACAGGTTAAGCATTAGTGACCATTTGCAATAATTAAGAAATAATAAGTATCAACCGTGGTATATCGAGTTTGAAGTTCTTATGCGTAGAAATATATCACAAAGGCGTGAGTGATATATTTCTACGCATAAGAACGACAAACGAGGGTTATTCTGTGATATACCACGGTTGATACTTATTATTTCGATTCTAACACGACTTACTTCTAATAATTTTAAAGGAGTATTTTCTTCAAACGCCGCTGCATTTGGCTTTCGAAATTTCCTCCCGCATAAGGAGTGATGCCTTTTTTTTATGGAAAATATCAATCTAGTGCATAAATGAACAAAAGTTGTAACTGATCAATAATTTTATTTATTTTGTCAAATAAAACTGTACAGAATAGTAACTGAAACGTTACTTAACAGAAAAATAAGACGGACAAGAGATTATCTGATTCTAAAGATAGCTCACTTCCGTGAATTCCCACGGTATTTTATACAAACATCACGTGACTTTCATTCATAAAACTTTACACGCATTGTATAAATGGAATAGCCAAAACACGGTGCGCGCGCAGCATAGTTCAAGGTAGGTATATCGCAGAATAACCTGAGGTAGATTTTACTCTACAAGTATGTATGTTATTAGCTGGGTCGTGTTAGAATGTACAATACTTAAATTTGTTGTTTAGTACTTATTAAACATTATTAGATCTACAGTGAAATATTTTTCATAATTTTTCATTTATTTGGACTAACATCATCAAAACTAAAGAAATCAATATGATATAATTAATTATTATTTGCTTTGCCAGATACTCAGCTGCTTAAAACATGTTTGACTCTATATATCCAAATCATCCAAACATTCAATGTTCTTTTTGCCCATTTCCTCAGATAATAGGGCAACGTTGAATTTGCTCAAAGTTGAATTCGCTTATCCAGCCAGTTGAACCATGTATATGGGAAAATCCATGCATCCAATCAACGACCTGAGATATCCTTGAACCCAATTACTCTGTTGTTTTACCAAATTGTGACCAAATTTCCAGGAACTAACTTAAGTATCAATGGAACTTAGCCCACATGACAATATTCCCTGCGAATACTGGGTGTGTGTGTGTGTGTGTGTGTTTCACGTTTATTTATCTTCGCTACCGGTTTCCCATATGAGCGATGCCTCCTGAAGAGATTAGTAATTTTAGATATTTGGAGGATAGTGCAATGATACAGACAGAGACCCATTCTAGAGTCTCCTCTGGTTCTTTTACGTGCACGGTGTAAAACACCGACATGAGACCTCGGTTTAAAGTCCCATCTGGGTACTACTTTCTCATCATATATTGATTCCCACCATATTATGACATCATTATGACATCATTATGACATCATTTGCGCTTCCAGAGGTACAATATAACACATATAGAGACAAATACAACATAGTAGTAATTCCCAATACATTGGCTACTGTTCATCCAGAAAACTTAAACTCAATTCTGGAGGAGTCACTCAAAATGGCAACTAATGGTAATATATCATGAATAATAGATGTTTAAAAAACAAACACATGAGATTGAATTATGATCGTTTCCCAAATCAAAATGTTCTGTATATTTCAAAAATGAAAAAGTCCCTCTTTCGCAAATAGATCCTTGTCATTTTACTTCAAAAAACATTCACATAAACACCGTGTTGTGTATGAGACAAAGTATTTCGGTAAAGTTCATCTCGTGTACATTCTGAGGAAAATGATTTCTCCCTGAGCTAAAAATAGGGAGAAATTAACCCGAGACCTCTGAGTTATACAATCTTTATCAAATTTCAAACTCCAGTTCAAGTGTTTTGATTGGATTCTGCGGTATACACTTAGCTGAACCAATCAGAAGCTTGAGATTGAATTTGGGATTTGAGAATAATATTATAACCTCCAACCCAGCACTATCTGAGATATGTACCCGAGGTTATAACGCTTTTCTAAGATCTCAAGTGATTTGATTGGTTGATTCTGAGTTTACTGTCAGCTGAACCAATCAGAAGCTTGAGACTGAGTTTTGAGTTTGGAGAAAGCTTTATAACCTCGGGGCCTGGCCAGTTTTCCCAAAATTCTCAATGGCTTGAGCCCTGACTTTGTTGATAAATGGGTGCAGAGTTTTGTTTCAAGGTTTACGGGTGAATACTTGTAGGATGAGGAGGAGAACTGGGTAAAGTTTCCCAATGCAGAGTATATGAAAGGTTTCAAGAAGAAGCTGAAAAAGCTGGACGAATACCCCTCACCTGACCAGTGTATTCTGGAAATGATCAATTATCAACTTAAGGTAAGAATACCCCTCACCTGACCAGTGTATTCTGGAAATGATCAATTATCAACTTAACACTTTCAACACCACATACCTCTAAATAGGCTTACAAAAAGTGTAGATCCAGATGAGCCGGCTCGTGACGAGCCGTCTCATCAGGATCTGCACTTTTTGCCAGTGATATGACTATTTTTAGACATAATTACCCATTTTGATAAATGAACTTGTCCAAATGTGATTTTCTGATTCATTTATTGGTTTATGAATATCATGGACCAGTCCATGTGAGTTACTTGGTGTTGAATGGGTTAAGGTAAGAATATCCCTCACCTGACCAGTGTATTCTGGAAATGATCAACTATCAACTTAAGTTAAGAATACCCCTCACCTGACCAGTGTATTCTGGAAATGATCAACTATCAACTTAAGGTAAGAATACCCCTCACCTAACCAGTGTGTGCTGGGAATGATCAACTTAAGGTAAGAATACCCCTCACCTGACCAGTGTATTCTGGAAATGATCAACTATCAACTTAAGGTAAGAATACCCCTCACCTGACCAGTGTATTCTGGAAATGATCAATTATCAACTTAAGGTAGGAATATCCCTCACCTGACCAGTGTATTCTGGAAATGATCAATTATCAACTTAAGGTAAGAATACCCCTCACCTGACCAGTGTATTCTGGAAATGATCAATTATCAACTTAAGGTAAGAATACCCCTCACCTGACCAGTGTATCTGGAAATGATCAATGATCAACTTAAGGTAAGAATACCCCTCACCTGACCAGTGTGTGCTGGAAATGATCAATTATCAACTTAAGTTAAGAATACCCCTCACCTGACCAGTGTATTCTGGAAATGATCAATTATCAACTTAAGGTAAGAATACCCCTCACCTGACCAGTGTATTCTGGAAATGATCAATTATCAACTTAAGGTAAGAATACCCCTCACCTGACCAGTGTATTCTGGAAATGATCAATTATCAACTTAAGGTAAGAATACCCCTCACCTGACCAGTGTATTCTGGAAATGATCAATTATCAACTTAAGGTAAGAATATCCCTCACCTGACCAGTGTGTGCTGGAAATGATCAATTATCAACTTAAGGTAGGAATATCCCTCACCTGACCAGTGTGTGCTGGAAATGATCAATTATCAACTTAAGGTAGGAATATCCCTCACCTGACCAGTGTATTCTGGAAATGATCAATTATCAACTTAAGGTAAGAATACCCCTCACCTGACCAGTGTATTCTGGAAATGATCAATTATCAACTTAAGGTAGGAATATCCCTCACCTGACCAGTGTATTCTGGAAATGATCAACTTAAGGTAGAACCCTCACCTGACCAGTGTATTCTGGAAATGATCAATTATCAACTTAAGGTAGGAATATCCCTCACCTGACCAGTGTATTCTGGAAATGATCAACTTAAGGTAAGAATACCCCTCACCTGACCAGTGTATTCTGGAAATGATCAACTATCAACTTAAGGTAAGAATATCCCTCACCTGACCAGTGTATTCTGGAAATGATCAACTATCAACTTAAGGTAAGAATACCCCTCACCTGACCAGTGTATTCTGGAAATGATCAACTATCAACTTAAGGTAAGAATACCCCTCACCTAACCAGTGTGTGCTGGAAATGATCAATTATCAACTTAAGGTAGGAATATCCCTCACCTGACCAGTGTATTCTGGAAATGATCAACTATCAACTTAAGGTAAGAATACCCCTCACCTGACCAGTGTATTCTGGAAATGATCAATTATCAACTTAAGGTAAGAATATCCCTCACCTGACCAGTGTATTCTGGAAATGATCAACTTAAGGTAAGAATACCCCTCACCTGACCAGTGTATTCTGGAAATGATCAACTATCAACTTAAGGTAAGAATATCCCTCACCTGACCAGTGTATTCTGGAAATGATCAACTTAAGGTAAGAATACCCCTCACCTGACCAGTGTATTCTGGAAATGATCAACTATCAACTTAAGGTAAGAATACCCCTCACCTAACCAGTGTGTGCTGGAAATGATCAACTATCAACTTAAGGTAAGAATATCCCTCACCTGACTAGTGTATTCTGGAAATGATCAACTATCAACTTAAGGTAAGAATACCACTCACCTAACCAGTGTGTGCTGGAAATGATCAATTATCAACTTAAGGTAGGAATATCCCTCACCTGACCAGTGTGTGCTGGAAATGATCAATTATCAACTTAAGGTAAGAATACCCCTCACCTAACCAGTGTGTGCTGGAAATGATCAATTATCAACTTAAGGTAAGAATACCACTCACCTAACCAGTGTGTGCTGGAAATGATCAATTATCAACTTAAGGTAAGAATACCACTCACCTGACCAGTGTGTGCTGGGAATGATCAACATAGGAATATCATTCTGTCGCCTGACCAGTGTTACCAGAGATGATTTATATTATAACTGGCAGCTATTATAATTTCTCACATATATACAGGCTTTTGGCGCTGTTTCGGGTATGTGAGGAAAATCTGTCTAACCGGGTAGATAAAGGGACTACTTTATGCTAATTAGATATCATAAGCAAGTCCGGTAGTTTCCGCCTCCAAATTGATATCATTTCATTGGATAACAGTAAAATCCGAACACTGCCTTGAAGTTATGTCATTATTATTACAACGATACGACATCGATGACACAATCAATGACTCAATCAATGGTGCAATCAATGACGCAATCAATGACTCAATCAATGATGCAATCAATGACTCAATCAATGATGCAATCAATGACGCACTCAATGAGACAATCGATGATGCAATCAATGCCACAATCAATGATGCAATCAATGACGCAATCAATGACACAATCAATGGCACAATCAATGACGCAATCAATGACACAATCAATGATGCAATCAATGACGCAATCAATGACGCAATCAGTGACGCAATCAGTGACACAATCAATGACACAATCAATGACACAATCGATGACACAATCAATGACGCAATCGATGACACAATCGATGACGCAATCGATGACACAATCAATGATGCAATCAATGACACAATCAATGACGCAATCGATGACACAATCGATGACGCAATCGATGACACAATCAATGATGCAATCAATGACACAATCAATGACGCAATCAATGACACAATCAATGATGCAATCAATGACGCAATCAGTGATGCAATCAGTGACACCATCAATGATGCAATCAATGACACAATCAATGACACAATCAATGACACAATCAATGATGCAATCAATGACACAATCAATGCCACAATCAATGATGCAATCAATGACACAATCAATGATGCAATCAATGATGCAATCAATGATGCAATCAATGACACAATCAATGCCACAATCAATGACACAATCAATGACGCAATCAGTGACACAATCAATGACGTAATCAATGACGTAATCAATGACGCAATCAATGACGTAATCAATGACACAACAATGACGCAATCAGTGACACAATCAGTGACACAATCAATGACGCAATCAATGACGTATCGCTACCATACATGTGTTGTTCACGTCAGACTACTATTAACCTTTGAACCATAATGCACTTGCATTGTTTGTAAACAACCTCCTCCCGCCTCTAATCGCAGTACAACTGATCTCCCTTTAAATCTTCTTATTTATTATTTCCTTTTATTATGATGAGTAAAGTTATAGATTATTTGAATCTTTACAGCCACAAATGTTTAACAAAATTAAACCGTTAAACTTAACATGTATGTGGTGTTTACTTTTAAGTGTTCAACATCAATGTGAGTAAATTGTCACATTCCAATGACCTCATCACTTTATAGTAAATTCATAGTAATAGTCTGGCATAATTTGTAATGTGCATCAAAAGTATTAGAAAGTTGAGAACATAAATGTAGCGCCTCCATAGAGTTACATGTAAGAAAATCCCACCCTCAGGCTGAAGACGTGAACTCGAGTTCTTTGCACGCATATTCGGCCCTCGAGTGGAATTTCCTAATCTGCAACTCTTGGAGGTGTTAGATTAATTTTGTCCCCCTCCATTCAAAGACATTTTGATTGTCAAAGACTTGCATCTGTGGAAAAAATTAATGGTAACAACTGGAATTTTGGCTTCACAGCTTTTTGCTTTTTGTCCTAATAGGAAAAATAACATACTAAACTAATGGAAAATGCTGAATTTCAAAGAATTGGTGTTTTTATCTGTACTTGCAGGTACATGTTGAAATGTTAAATTGGAATGTTAAACACCTTGTAGTGGTTAAATTGTCACTATGTGATTGGTTAAATTTTCAGAAGCAATTTGAAAGCACTCGTCATCCGTCAACGGTAACTGTTTGCATGTGTTATATGGAGAATGGATTAAATACTGATGGGGAAAAGACTGAATAGAAAAATATATAAATAATTGCCTTTTATTTCGTACAAATGGGTCACATCATTACTGTAAGAGAGATATGTTTTAACCCATAACATGCCAATCATGACTAAAGTCGCTTTTGCAAAGCATTGACCAGATCAGAATGTGCCATCTGATCAGGCTCTATGCTGTTTGCTATTCAGATTGTGTAGCTAAAACACTTGGCTGAATAGCAAACAACATAGATCCTGATCTGGATCTAAGTTGGTTGCACAGTCTGTCCAGTTTATTTGGCAGGTTAAGGGTTATAATGTTTATACAGTCAAACCTGTTGATAAATATCCGCAGGAATGGCAACTAGTTGTTTTTGTTGATGACTGTCTCTCATGTTGGTTTATAATACACTGATGATTGGTTGACGGGAACTCGATATATTGATCTTTGAATGAATGCAGGACTGGTGGTCTTCATTCAGAGGTGATCTTTAACACAGGTGTGACTGTGATGCAAATACAGTATTACTGTATACAAACTTGTATTAAGAGACCGTAACTGGGAAGGGCCGCAACTTTAGGAAGGGCTGTAACTAATGTTGCTAGAACCTGTGGCCCAACCCATTCGCCTTTCTTTAGTTTGTGATATTTTGTATTCACGTGTATATGTAAAACGAATCCCGCAATAAAATAATGATTAAACTATTAATAGACTACCAAGATGGAAGAGCACCAAAAGGGTCTCTACACAGGAATGGTCTACAGGGTAATTTGTTCCTTAACCCATTTCTGGATATCGTTCAAACAGTATTTGCAAAGAACATGGAGCCAGATCAGCCACCACAGAACGTGCTGTCTGATCAGGCTCAATGCTGTTTGCTATTCAGATGATCTTGTTAAGACACTTGGCTATGTAGCAAAAAACATAGATTATGATCAGTATGCAGTGTCACGCTGCGGTTGATCTGGATCTATGTTGTTTGCAAAAGCCTTTAAATGTATCCATAATAAAATGGGTTAAGAAGCACAAACAGGAAGCGGAAAATGGTATCTTAATACAAGTGGTCTCTTAGTAAGCGTGGTTTTTCCGGAATCTTTTTTATGGGTAGACAAACCTTCTCTTGAAAAACCAGGAAGAATGTGTTTAATCTGCTCAGTCTTTTTCCCAGTCAGTTATTGAGAGGTTTATGCCCCGAGCTGTAGCGAGCCGGGCAGCACAGTGATAAAACAAGCTTTCAATCCCTTTAGCACACTCTTGTCCTCTCAATCACTTACCTACCGATGAAACAATTCTGTCAATCCTTCAAAGCTGCAATGAGACATTGCGACACTCACTTAACCCTTTCAACACCACAGACCTCTAAATTGGCTTACAAAAAAGTGTATATCCAGATGAGCCGGCTCATGACGAGCCGTCTCATCAGGATCTGCACTTTTTTCAAGTAATATAACTATTTTTAGAAAAAAAATTACCCATTTTGATAAATGAACTGATCCAAATGTAATTTTGTTATTAATTTATTGGTCTAAAAATATCATGGACCAGTCCATGTCAGTTACTTGGTGTTGAATGGGTTAACCTTTAGCACGCTGTAGGCGAAATAAGCAGATAACAAATGTGTAATATATTTCTTATTTTTCCTAAAAAGTAGGGCTTTCCATTTCATTCAAATCGTCCCAATTATCTACACTTATCGCCAAACAGCGTGCTATTAATACAATGGTCAAAGTCAACTTTAAAATTATCTTAGTTTGTACAAATTTATTTTAGCTCGATTGCGAATCAAGTTTTTACACATTATTTTAGTCTCTCTCGAGACCTCATTCCTGATGGAATCCATCATCATGTCACACGTTCACACATTAATGATCTGCCTATTGACTAAGCTATGTTCACACGGTCACACATTAATGATCTGCCTATTGACTAAGCTATGTTCACACGGTCACACATTAATGATCTGCCTATTGACTAAGCTATGTTCACACGGTCACACATTAATGATCTGCCTATTGGCTAAGCTATGTTTACACGTTTACACATTAATGATCTGCCTATTGACTAAGCTATGTTCACACGGTCACACATTAATGATCTGCCATTGGCTAAGCTATGTTTACACGTTCACACATTAATGATCTGCCTATTGACTAAGCTATGTTCACATGGTCACACATTAATGATCTGCCTATTGACTAAGCTATGTTCACACGGTCACACATTAATGATCTGCCTATTGACTAAGCTATGTTCACACGTTTACACATTAATGATCTGCCTATTGACTAAGCTATGTTCACACGGTCACACATTAATGATCTGCCTATTGACTAAGCTATGTTCACACGTTTACACATTAATGATCTGCCTATTGACTAAGCTATGTTCACACGTTTACACATTAATGATCTGCCTATTGACTAAGCTATGTTCACACGGTCACACATTAATGATCTGCCTATTGACTAAGCTATGTTCACACGGTCACACATTAATGATCTGGGTGATGTTTAATACACCCGGCAGCCTGTTAAGGGCATATTCATTTTATTTGTCCAATCAATGGTTTGATACACTATCTTATTCCCTATCACCATTAATAACCTCTTCCTTTCATGATCAAGTTTCTTCATTCTGTAAATTAGTGTAAATTTTTACAATAATTTATCTTTATTATTAAACTTTATTGCGAAGCAAGTTTTAACGACTTATATTAATCACTGTCGTTGGCACGGATGAAAGCGTAACTGTGGTCATTCGTGTGGTAGGAAACCGGAGTACCCAGAGAAAACCCACCTGTCCGATCTGGTGACCACCTTACCATCTCACATACTTCCCAGTCCGAGGATCAAACCCGGGTTGCATTTGTGAGAAGCGCGCGCGCTAATCACTGCTCTAATCGGACAGCCAGCATTATCTTTGATAATCTTGCAGTCAAATGTTTAAATATGTGTGAATTTTTACAATGATTTGTCTTTGATAATGTGTGTTTTACGTTTATTTATCGTCGCTACCGGTTACCCATATGAGCGACGCCTCCTGAAGATATTAGTCATTTTAGATTTTTGGAGGATAGTGCAATGATACCGACATAGACCCATTCCAGAGTCTCCTCTGGTTCTTTTATGTGCACGGTGTAAAGCACCGACACAAGAATTCGGTTTAACGTCCCATCTGAAAGACTTTAATTTTATTAGGGTCAGACGGGGAATCGAACCTGCGATCCCTGGATTACCAGTCCAGCGTGTTACCACTGGACTACAGATCCGTCTGTCTTTGATAATCTTGCTGTAAAATGTTTAAATATGTGTGAATTTTTACAATGATTTGTCTTTGATAATCTTGCTGTAAAATGTTTAAATATATGTGAATTTTTACAATGATTTGTCTCTGATAATCTTGCTGTAAAATGTTTATTCGCGATTTCACAAATATGTAGCCATCTTCGATATAATGTATTATATGTATAATGTGATTTCCGGTGATTATTTAGTCTAGCTATGAATTCACAATCACATGAAACTGAAATTCATTGTGGTAAGCGGCCATTTTTTGTGTAAATGAAGCAAATAGTAATGAAACAGCTTCTAACAAATTGAGATTCTAGTGATTAATCTTGGCCGGGTGTTGATTTCACGAAAGATCATTAGTTTTATGAAATCGGCCTTTTGTTGAATTATTATCAAATTCTTTTCACACAGACTTGTTTCAATATATTATATTTATTTTTGGGTGTACGGTTGCAAATTAGATTAGCTAGTAACAGGGATCATTCTAGAGGGCGATGTGGGCGAAATTGTCGCCCTAGCGACCCCTCTGGGGCCCCACTTCTCCCTAAAAAAAATTAATTTGTTTTTACGATTTTCAAATAAAATTGCACCACACCACTGTAGGTTCGAATACCACTGGGTCATTCTAGAGGGTGATGTGGGCGACATTGTCGCCCTAGGGACCCTGACTTTGCCCTCTGGGGCCCCACTTCTCCCTAAAAAACAAAACAAAATAATTTGTTTTTACGATTTTCAAATAAAATTGCACCACACCACTGTAGGTTCGAATACCACTGGGTCATTCTAGAGGGTGATGTGGGCAACATTGTCGCCCTAGGGACCCTGACTTCGCCCTCTGGGGCCCCACTTCTCCCTAAAACACAAAACAAAATAATTTGTTTTTACGATTTTCAAATAAAATTGCCCCACACCACTGTATGTTCTAATACCACTGGGTGTGTTGAATTCTTTCAAGTGAGAAAGCTATACAGCTCGCTTGTGGAAGGTTGGTGGTTCTACCTGGGGTGTCCGCCCGTGCCTGTAATACTGCTCGAAAAGGCATCCTGGATATTCCTTCACCAATAATAGCTGGAGTCGTCATATGACCTAAGCTGTTGGTGCGACTTTAAATTCCAAACACAAACACGTAGCCAAACAACAAATCTACAAGCCGTTATCGTTTACTGAGTTTTTATCATAAACACTTTCAATCGATATTGAAATATGTGTATATAAATGCTTTTGTTTGGTTTGTTTGTTTGCAGATAACCGAAATATGTGTATATAAATGCTTTTGTTTTGTTTGTTTGTTTGCAGATAACACGTGATGGCAAAGGATTATTCTGCTATGTAAGTACACATGGTAACTATCTGTATTTCTCATTAAACTACATGTCATCGCAATATGACTGAATCCAGTAACAGACGATACCAGAATTAACCCTGCCAATATGTCTGAATCCAGTAACAGAGACGATACCAGAATTAACCCTGCCAATATGTCTGAATCCAGTAACAGAGACGATACCAGAATTAACCCTGCCAATATGTCTGAATCCAGTAACAGCCAGATGATACCAGAATTAACCCAGCCAATATGGCTGAATCCAGTAACAGACGATACCAGAATTAACCCTGCCAATATGGCTGAATCCAGTAACAGATGATACCAGAATTAACCCTGCCAATATGGCTGAATCCAGTAACAGAGACGATACCAGAATTAACCCTGCCAATATGTCTGAATCCAATAACAGCCAGACGATACCAGAATTAACCCTGCCAATATGGCTGAATCCAGTAACAGACGATACCAGAATTAACCCAGCCAATATGGCTGAATCCAGTAACAGAGACGATACCAGAATTAACCCTGCCAATATGGCTGAATCCAGTAACAGAGACGATACCAGAATTAACCCAGCCAATATGGCTGAATCCAGTAACAGACGATACCAGAATTAACCCAGCCAATATGGCTGAATCCAGTAACAGACGATACCAGAATTAACCCAGCCAATATGGCTGAATCCAGTAACAGACGATACCAGAATTAACCCAGCCAATATGGCTGAATCCAGTAACAGAGACGATACCAGAATTAACCCAGCCAATATGGCTGAATCCAGTAACAGAGACGATACCAGAATTAACCCTGCCAATATGGCTGAATCCAGTAACAGACAATACCAGAATTAACCCTGCCAATATGGCTGAATCCAGTAACAGACGATACCAGAATTAACCCAGCCAATATGGCTGAATCCAGTAACAGAGACGATACCAGAATTAACCCAGCCAATATGGCTGAATCCAGTAACAGACGATACCAGAATTAACCCTGCCAATATGGCTGAATCCAGTAACAGCCAGACGATACCAGAATTAACCCAGCCAATATGGCTGAATCCAGTAACAAACGATACCAGAATTAACCCTGCCAATATGGCTTAATCCAGTAACAGACGATACCAGAATTAACCCTGCCAATATGGCTGAATCCAGTAACAGCCAGACGATACCAGAATTAACCCTGCCAATATGTCTGAATCCAGTAACAGACAATACCAGAATTAACCCAGCCAATATGGCTGAATCCAGTAACAGAGACGATAGCAGAATTAAACCTAGCCAATATGGCTGAATCCAGAAACAGAGACAATACCAGAATTAACCTAGCCAATATGGCTGAATCCAGTAACAGACAATACCAGAATTAACCCTAGCCAATATGGCTGAATCCAGTAACAGAGACGATACAAGAATTAACCCTGCCAATATGGCTGAATCCAGTAACAGAGACGATACCAGAATTAACCCAGCCAATATGGCTGAATCCAGTAACAGAGACGATACCAGAATTAACCCAGCCAATATGGCTGAATCCAGTAACAGAGACACTACCAGAATTAACCCAGCCAATATGGCTGAATCCAGTAACAGCAGACGATACCAGAATTAACCCAGCCAATATGGCTGAATCCAGTAACAGACGATACCAGAATTAACCCAGCCAATATGGCTGAATCCAGTAACAGACGATACCAGAATTAACCCAGCCAATATGGCTGAATCCAGTAACAGACGATACCAGAATTAACCCAGCCAATATGGCTGAATCCAGTAACAGAGACGATACCAGAATTAACCCAGCCAATATGGCTGAATCCAGTAACAGACGATACCAGAATTAACCCTGCCAATATGGCTGAATCCAGTAACAGCCAGACGATACCAGAATTAACCCAGCCAATATGGCTGAATCCAGTAACAAACGATACCAGAATTAACCCTGCCAATATGGCTTAATCCAGTAACAGACGATACCAGAATTAACCCTGCCAATATGGCTGAATCCAGTAACAGCCAGACGATACCAGAATTAACCCTGCCAATATGTCTGAATCCAGTAACAGACAATACCAGAATTAACCCAGCCAATATGGCTGAATCCAGTAACAGAGACGATAGCAGAATTAACCCTAGCCAATATGGCTGAATCCAGAAACAGAGACAATACCAGAATTAACCTAGCCAATATGGCTGAATCCAGTAACAGACAATACCAGAATTAACCCTAGCCAATATGGCTGAATCCAGTAACAGAGACGATACAAGAATTAACCCTGCCAATATGGCTGAATCCAGTAACAGAGACGATACCAGAATTAACCCAGCCAATATGGCTGAATCCAGTAACAGAGACGATACCAGAATTAACCCAGCCAATATGGCTGAATCCAGTAACAGAGACACTACCAGAATTAACCCAGCCAATATGGCTGAATCCCGTTATAGATTAGCACTTAGCAGAGATATTGACAGAATTAACCCTGCCAATATGGCTGTATCCCGGTATAGATTAGCACTTAGCAGAGATATTGACAGAATTAACCCTGCCAATATGGCTGTATCCCGGTATAGATTAGCACTTAGCAGAGATATTGACAGAATTAACCCTGCCAATATGGCAGAATCCCATTATAGATTAGCACTTAGCAGAGATATTGACAGAATTAACACATCCAATATGGCTGTATCCCGGTATAGATTAGCACTTAGCAGAGATATTGACAGAATTAACCCTGCCAATATGGCTGTATCCTGGTATAGATTAGCACTTAGCAGAGATATTGACAGTATTAACCCTGCCAATATGGCTGTATCCCGGTATAGATTAGCACTCAGCAGAGATATTGACAGAATTAACCCTGCCAATATGGCTGAATCCTGTTATAGATTAGCACTTAGCAGAGATATTGACAGAATTAGCACATTCAATATGGCTGTATCCAGGTATAGATTAGCACTTAGCAGAGATATTGACAGAATTAACCCTGCCAATATGGCTGTATCCCGGTATAGATTAGCACTTAGCAGAGATATTGACAGAATTAACCCTGCCAATATGGCTGTATCCTGGTATAGATTAGCACTTAGCAGAGATATTGACAGAATTAACCCTGCCAATATGGCTGAATACTGTTATAGATTAGCACTTAGCAGAGATATTGACAGAATTAACCCTGCCAATATGGCTGTATCCCGGTATAGATTAGCACTTAGCAGAGATATTGACAGAATTAACCCTGCCAATATGGCTGTATCCCGGTATAGATTAGCACTTAGCAGAGATATTGACAGAATTAACCCTGCCAATATGGCTGTATCCCAGTATAGATTAGCACTTAGCAGAGATATTGACAGAATTAACCCTGCCAATATGGCTGTATCCCGGTATAGATTAGCACTTAGCAGAGATATTGACAGAATTAACCCTGCCAATATGGCTGTATCCCAGTATAGATTAGCACTTAGCAGAGATATATACAGAATTAACACATTCAATATGGCTGTATCCCGGTATAGATTAGCACTTAGCAGAGATATTGACAGAATTAACCCTGCCAATATGGCTGAATCCTGTTATAGATTAGCACTTAGCAGAGATATTGACAGAATTAACCCTGCCAATATGGCTGTATCCCGGTATAGATTAGCACTTAGCAGAGATATTGACAGAATTAACCCTGCCAATATGGCTGAATCCTGTTATAGATTAGCACTTAGCAGAGATATTGACAGAATTAACACATTCAATATGGCTGAATCCAGTTATAGATTAGCACTTAGCAGAGATATTGACAGAATTAACACATTCAATATGGCTGAATCCTGTTATAGATTAGCACTTAGCAGAGATATTGACAGAATTAACACATTCAATATGGCTGAATCCAGTTATAGATTAGCACTTAGCAGAGATATTGACAGAATTATCCCTGCCAATATGGCTGAATCCCAACATTTCGTAGAAAATATCAGAGAAAATGACAGAATTAATACATTCAATATGGCTGAATCACCCAAGTAGAATTCGTAATTAACCCTTTGCACTTTACCGGCAGATAAAATCACTTTTGCTAACAGCATAGAGCCAGATCACACGGTGCAGAACGTGTACAGAACATTCCGTCTGATCAGGCTCTATGCTGTTTGCTAATCGGATAGTGGAGCTAAAACATTTGGCTGAATCAGGATCTGTGTTGTTTGCAAATGTGATTTTATTTACTCAGCAGGCAAAGGGTTACACTATCGCAATCACTAGTCTGCCGAAGTGTTTTCTCAACCCCATTATAATGGAGAAAATCTCAATAAGCTTTAAGCTTCCGATTTAATCCATTTTCGTTTTGTATACAATGTATATGTAATGTACATTATTATCGAATAAATATGTTTAAACCAACCCCATTATAATATTTCCGAATTTATTAATTAAGATCATTCAGTATTTTGAATTCTTCTGTCTAATGTTAGTATGATTTTACAATTTATTATTAACCCATTCAACACCAAGTAACTGACATGGACTGGTCCATGATATTTTTAGACCAATAAATTAATAACAAAATTACATTTGGATCAGTTCATTTATCAAAATGGGTAAAAAAAATTCTCAAAATAGTTATATTACTTGAAAAAAGTGCAGATCCTGATGAGACGGCTCGTGACGAGCCGGCTCATCTGGATCTACACTTTTTTGTAAGCCAATTTAGAGGTCTGTGGGGTTGAAAGGGTTAAGTCAATGTTAGGTCACCAGAGCAGAATTCATTAATGTGGTTTTCGTATTTATATCTGAAAAGCCGTGAAATATGTCATGGAATTTGAATAGAATTTTGTCGTAACAACAATTTTAATGAAACATCATGGCATATTTGACTGGTTTTTTCACCGCTAGCGTGCAAAGAGTTAACCCTTTCAACACCACAGACCTCTAAATAGGCTTACAAAAAGTGTAGATCCAGATGAGTCGGCTCGTGACGAGCCGTCTCATCAGGATCTGCACTTTTTGCCAGTAATATTACTATTTTTAGACAAAATTACCCATTTTGATAAATGAACTTGTCCAAATGTGATTTTCTGATTCATTTATTGGTTTATGAATATCATGGACCAGTCCATGTGAGTTACTTGGTGTTGAATGGGTTAATAGTGCATGTCCTACTAATACACTGCTTTTTCTGTCTTAGAGTTTAGATGATTTTGTAGACAGCCGTGTTCTGTGTGCCCTAGTCAACTCCTTCGTACCAAATACATTCACTGCCGACCTCTTGCTCAATGACAGGTAAGGTATCTTCCCTAGTACATTCTTTAAGTCAATAATAATCTCACTTTGCTTCTCAGATGCAGGGTTCATTCTAGAGGGTGACTTGGGCAAAATAGTCGCCATAGGAACCATTTTTTCTTCTATTTTTACAATTTTCATACAAGATTTTGTCCAGTAAGATACACTGGCCCATTATAAAGCGCTCCTTCTATTCAATAATTGTATTTAAAATGGTCATACTGTGTATTTTAACCCTATTTTGCAGTCAATTTAATAAAGAACACCATTTAAGGACGCAATTGCGCGTTTTCTCACTTCTCCCAAAAAACCTGACCTAGAATGAAATGTGTATCTTGTCTACCGCTAAAAATATTCCTTTGCTTTTCAGGTGGACAATAAACCTGGCCTTGAAAACTGCTGAGAAGATGTTTTATGCTGAAACACCATTTGATGCTGAAGATCTTGTCGAGGTACGTATCTCTATGTTCATTTTAAACATGATGGAAACCAAGATTTGAATGCTCCACAGTCGTGTATTGCCCATGATGTGAGGGACTTTCTATGGCCATTCACTGCTGTGCTATATATTCTGAATTTTGTAAACAGAGACAGATCTGTAGTCCAGTGGTAACACGCTGGACTGGTAATCCAGGGATCGCAGGTTCGATCCCCCGTCTGACCCTAATAATATTAACAGTCTTCCAGATGGAACGTTAAACCGAGGTCTCGTGTCGGTGCTTTACACCGTGCACGTAAAAGAACCAGAGGAGACTCTGGAATGGGTCTCTGTCTGTATCATTGCACTATCCTCCAAAATCTAAAATGACTAATCTCTTCAGGAGGCGTCGCTCATATGGGCAACCGGTAGCGACGATAAATAAATGTAAAACACACACAGAGAAGTAATCCAGCTGGCTTGCAGTATGTCGATAGTTGGACCCAGGAGCCTGCCTGTGTTTGAACTTATGTATTTTCTAAGATGTTAGTGCGATAGTACATCCAATAAACAAGTAATGAATTAATAGAGAAATGTGAACCATTTCTAAAACCCGGAACACCGTCTTACAAAGGTGGGGTGCGACATTTAAAATAATTATTCAGAATAGAAAAATGAATGGGAAGTTGTTGTATTTTTATGCCCCAGATGGGAGGCATATAGTTTACTCACTATCCATATGTCCGTCCATCCGTCCGTCCGTCTGTCCACACACACTAATGGGTACTTACTTATCATGTGGCTAGGAGGACAATAGATCTATTGTCTAGTGGTCTAGGGTTAGCTGCTACGTGGCTATGAATCCTCCTATGTGGCTATGAATCCTCCTACGTGGCTATGAATCCTCCTATGTGGCTATGAATCCTCCTACATGGATATGCATCCTCCTACATGGCTATGAATACTCCTACATGGCTATGAATCCTCCTACATGGCTATGAATCCTCCTACGTGGCTATGAATTCTCCTATGTGGCTATGAATTCTCCTATGTGGCTATGAATCCTCCTACGTGGCTAATAGAACAAAAGGAGAGAACAATTTGGTAGCCACTTAAATACCCATTCATGAGGCCGTCCATCCGTCTGAGTCAATATTTCCATCTCCGCGCTGTAACTTCTTCGGCTATGGCGAGGACATTCATCACTTTCATCACTTACTGTGATATTTCTTAAAATTTCTTAAATTTTGAAAAAATTTGGACCGTCTTAAAAGGGACTGTCCACTCATGAAATGGGATATTTCTTGTTGAAATATATTAAATTTTGAAGAAATTTGGACCATCTTAAAAGGGACTGTCCACTCATGAAATGGGATATTTCACATGTATGTAATAATAATACTTTCATTCTAGCTTGAGATTTATGTACTTTATAGGCTGATTCTATGGCTGTCAGTGCGTACTTTGCATTTTTCCTGATGGTTGCCTATAGATACAGGCAGACAACTGCAGTGGTCAACCGTGTGGTATGTATGTTATATGGGACATAAGCAATTCCATGTGAGACTCGTATATATCCGCGTAAATCCAATATAGAAATACAATATGGGAGCAAATACCCAGAGCATTATATAAATATAGTTGTACCTTCAAAATAGGGAGACAGAAGTTTAATGTATGCAAGGGAGAAAGTTGAACACTGGAATACGGCCCTGTAGATTATTCTTACATATTTATTTTAGCTTGATTGCGAAACAAGTTCTTACAACTTATATTAATCTCTATCTCAGGATAATCACTCTCGAGACCTCATTGCTGATGGAATCCATCGCCACGAGGGAGAGAGAAGAAGCAACAATTTAAATGCCTTGCCTAAGGGAATAATCATAACGGCTCATGCGGGGCTCAAACTACGGGCCTTTTTCACATGAAGCAAATGCACTATCACTTCAAATAAAGACCACCTCTAAATAAAGATCATCATCTTTGGTTTCTCGTCAAGTCATTATCAATAAATATTAACCTGGGCAAAAGAAAGATCACGTTTTATCATTCCCGTTACTGATGTTTATAGACAGACTGCCAACTTCTGGCACCCCCAAAAGGGAGATTTGACTTTCCAAAGAGGGAGATTTGGGTCTCCCAAGAGGGAGATTTTTGCGCAGACATTTTCTCGTTCAAATGATCAGATTAACTAGTATTTTCATGATATAAGATCTACTTAAAACTGGGAACAGGACGCTAAACATGTCGAGATTCTAATTGTAGACATTGTAGAATGCAAACCAGACATTCTGGGCAATTTTACAGAATTGCAAAATCCACAATATCTTATCAAGTGAACTTTAACTCACTTCTTCATTCTCCATATTATATTCATCATGACCTACAGTTAAATTCGTTTTTTCCGAGACCACTCAAGGTTATTTCATTTACATGTACAGTCCATACTCACATATAAGATGAGGAAGTCGTGATAGCGCAGTGGATGCACGTTCGCTTCAAGTGCGAAAGGTCCGGAGTTCGAGCCCCACTGGAGCCGTTACGATTGTGCCCTTAGGCAAGGCATTTAAATTCCACGTTGCCTCTTCTCTCTCCCTCGTGGCGATGGATTCCATCAGGAATGAGGTCTCGAGAGTGATTTATATAAGTTGAAATAACTTGTTTCGCAATCGAGCTAAAATAAATTTGTATAATAAAAATATAAGATGAGTTTTTTACATCTTATAAGTGAGTACTATATAAAAAAATTTTTTAAACAAATTAATTTTTTTCAATGTGTTTCAGCATTACATCGTAATAAAGGATGTTTTGGGTAAAATATAAATACTAATGTGTGTGTGTTTACAAAAATCGAAATAGTCGCTCAGAAACGATAAAATTCCAATAAATTTAAACCGTCGTATACGCGAATTTGTTTATCAACACACGAAATGTAAACACGCACATAGCGCATGCGTGAAACAACAGAGGATGTAGAAAACAACGTATATATTTTGAACATGAAAGACTATCTATCTATCTTCCTCTAATGTCGAAACCCCTCGCGGGGATGTAGACATGCCCCTAAAAGACTTAGCTAACAGAGGTATGAATCAAGTAATTTAATTAAAAAAGACAACGTGGGACAAATGGGGACGATGCATTCCGAATGTAAACAAGTGCGGATGATGCGTTCCGGTTGTAAACAAGTGCGTGACCGATCGACTCGGAAATTCCTACTTTCGGTTTCGAGATTGTTTTATCGCAAAAAACCACTATTTACCAAATGAACATAAGCATACAAAGTACAATGTTTTTTTGCTACACATACGTAAAAGTTGAATTTTTCAAATATCTTTTATTTCATACGATGTAATGCTGCTTTAATGGTATCCATTATTATGGTTTAGAAAAGAAAGCATTCCAACACTGAACATTTCTTCAGCTTGCACTGGCCATACATCAGGGATCAGTTTAGTGGGCGAAATTGTCGCCCTAGGGACCCTGACTTCGCCCTCTGGGGGGGGGGGCCCCCACTTCTCCCTAAAAAAGTGGTTTTTACGATTTTCAAACAAAATTTTGTCTAGTAAGATACACTGGCCCATTATAATGCACTCCTTCTATTCAAATGTTGTATTTAATGGTTGTACTGTGCATTTTAACCCTATTTTGCAGAAGTATATTAAAGAACACCATTTAAGGAAGCGATCACGCGCTTTCTCACTTCTCCCAAAAATTCTGACCTAGAATGAACCCTGTACATGCAATTTATTCTTGTGTCAACCCGTCTTAAATGCGAGTGCATGCCAAGACCCACAGATTTCAGGACCAAAGTAGGGTTGTCGTCTTATATGCGAGATCGCCTTATTGGCGAGTATGGCTGGTATTCATTCAAGTTTAGAACATACTCCCCCCTGTTTGACTGTACTGAACGCCCGTTGATACTTGCAGGATTTTATCAACATGCTGATCCGCGAGTGCAACCACGAGCTGGATAAATTCCCACCGAGCGTTGCAAGCATGCAGGACTTACAACGGAAGAAAGATGTCAAGCAACAGCTAGACAGACATAGACAAGGTAAATAACTTAAAACACAAATCATAGATCCATCTCCATTGTAAATTGAATGCTATAATCTAGTCGTGATAGCGTAGTGGTAGCGCATTCGCTTCAGATGTGAATGGCCGAAATTGGAGCCGTTATGATTGTGCCCTTAGGCAAGTCATTTAATTCCATAACACACAAATCATAGATCCATCTCCATTGTAAATTGAATGCTATAATCTAGTCGTGATGGCGTAGTGGTAGCGCATTCGCTTCAGATGTGAATGCCCGAAATTCGAGCCCCACTGGGGCCGTTATGATTGTGCCCTTAGGCAAGTCATTTAATTCCATAATACACAAATCATAGATCCATTGTAAATTGAATGCTATAATCTAGTCGTGATGGCGTAGTGGTAGCGCATTCGCTTCAGATGTGAATGGCCCGGAGTTCGAGCCCCACTGGAGCCATTATGATTGTTCCGTTAGGCAAGGCATTTAATTCCATATTGCCTCTTCTCTCTTCCTCGTGACGATGAATTCCATCAGAATCATGAGATAGAGATTAATATAAGTTGTAAGAACTTGTTTCGCAATCAAGCTAAAATAAATTTGTAAGAATAATCTACAGGGGCATATTCCAGTGTTCACTAGGGTGGCTTTTACCCACCTGTGTCACTCGGTCCGAGGCATGACTACCAAGGTGTGTTTAGTTCTTTGCAGTCTAGCGGTGAAAATAACAGTCTAATTAGATTCCATGACATATTCCCAGAGTTTTCAGTTATAAATAAGAAAACCTCATTAATGACCTATCATCCTACAATTATTTTGAAATATTTTTAGCCTTTATTTTACCCAGCATGCAAATAGTTGAGCAAACCCGCTTAGAGCAGTGATTAGCGCGCACGCTTCTCACCAATATTACCTTGGTTTGATCTGCGAACCGGGAAGTATGCGAGATAGATCTATGATTTGTGTGTTGGCTGTCCAATTAGCACAGTGATTAATGCGCTCGCTTCTCACCAATGCAACCTGGGTTCGATCCTCGGACCGGGAAGTATGTAAGATGGTACGGTAGTCGCAAGATTGGACAGGTGGGTTTTCTCCGGGTACTCCAGTTTTCTCCCACACGAATGACCACATATACGCTTTCATCCGCGCCAACGAGAGTAATTAATATAAGTTGTTAAAACTTGTTTCGCAATTGTTGTATAATAAATCAAGCTTAACCCATTCAGCACCAAGTAACTCACATGGACTGGTCCATGATATATTTAGACCAATAAATTAATCAGAAAATTACATTTGGACCAGTTCATTTATCAAAATGGGTAATTTTGTCTTAAAATAGTAATATTACTGGCAAAAAGTGCAGATCCTGATGAGACGGCTCGTCACGAGCCAGCTCATCTGGATCTACACTTTTTGTAAGCCTATTTAGAGGTCTGTGGTGTTGAAAGGGTTAAAGAGTTAAGTAAGATTTTTTACCTCATGTGTATATAATTTGAAAAATCAGACATCAGGCCCCGAGGTTATAAAACTCTTCTCAAATTTCAAACTCAAGCTCAAATGATCTGATTGGTTGATTCTTGTTACTGTCAGCTGAACCAATCAGCAGCCTCTTGAGACTGAGTTTTGAGATTTGAGAAAAGAATTATAACCTCGGGGCCAGTATTAGTAAGATCTTATATTCATTGAGTGGATAGCCATATACTCTTATCACGACATGTAGACGATGATGAATTCAGTCAGGCGCGTAGCTCCTATTAGGCACTGAATGCCCGGGCCTGCAGATTGCCACAGAAAATGAAAAATACAAATAGGCCAAAATGCAATAAAAGTGGAATGGGTATTAGCAGCGGTAACAGACGTGACGATGTGATCATATAATTATTGTTTATACAAATTTATTTTAGCTTGATTGCGAAACAAGTTATTTCAACTTATATAAATCACTCTCGAGACCTCATTCCTGATGGAATCCATCGCCACGAGGGAGAGAGAAGAGGCAACGTGGAATTTAAATGCCTTGCCTAAGGGCACAAATGTAACGGCTCCAGTGGGGCTCGAACTCCGGACCTTTCGCTCCTGAAACGAACGCGCATCCACTGCGATATCACGACTTCCAATATAATTATTGTTGCTGTCAATGTGACCTTTCATCCCTGTTTATAGTAATTTTATACCAAATTTGGTATTTTTTGGTGAAATACATCAAATGCGTCAGAGTGTACCATCGACGTTCTAGGATTCAGATTGTTCCTCGGAGATCATGCCCACATACCCCTCCAGCACCACTGTACCTTCGGTGCTCAATTTATATGTCGGCGTACGAATTCAAACGGACTAACTACACCCCTGTATGTTAAATGAATGAAATATTTAATCATCTGTGAGGGTATTCAAGAAAAAAATAACTTAAATAATTTATTTAAAGTCGCCACCGCATAAATGCATTTTGGCGACTAAGTTTTCTAAGATGATTAAAAGTGATGATTTTGGCTTATCGTAATTATTATAACTAGATGTTTAGAGGGCTATGAGGGCTGCTGTAATCTCAGTGATATACTGTAAACTGCTTGATTTCAGCAGTTTGTACACTTAATAATTATCAAATGTATGCAGTGCATTTCCTATTATTTGCATGTCAGATATGTTGAGATATGTTTAATCATGTATTTTTCCTTGTTCCAGCTCAGGAAAACCTACAAAAGAAATTTGATGTTGAATTTTGTAGAAAATGGGTACAGCATGTGGAACATGTTCAAAATGAGGTAAATATACAGAATGAGGCATGTATACAGAATGAGGCATGTATACAGAATGAGGCATGTATACAGAATGATGCATGTATACAGAATGAGGCATGTATACAGAATGAGGCATGTATACAGAATGATGCATGTATACAGAATGAGGCATGTATACAGAATGAGGCATGTATACAGAATGAGGCATGTATACAGAATGATGCATGTATACAGAATGAGGTAAATGTTCTGAATGATGCATGTATACAGAATGATGCATGTATACAGAATGAGGCATGTATACAGAATGAGGCATGTATACAGAATGAGGCATGTATACAGAATGATGCATGTATACAGAATGAGGCATGTATACAGAATGAGGCATGTATACAGAATGAGGCATGTATACAGAATGAGGCATGTATACAGAATGATGCATGTATATAGAATGAGAAACTGAATGATGCATGTATACAGAATGATGCATGTATACAGAATGATGCATGTATACAGAATGAGGCATGTATACAGAATGAGGCATGTATACAGAATGAGGAAATTCGAATGATGCATGTATACAGAATGATGCATGTATACAGAATGATGCATGTATACAGAATGAGGCATGTATACAGAATGAGGCATGTATACAGAATGAGGCATGTATACAGAATGAGGCATGTATACAGAATGATGCATGTATACAGAATGAGGCATGTATACAGAATGAGGCATGTATACAGAATGAGGCATGTATACAGAATGAGGCATGTATACAGAATGAGGCATGTATACAGAATGATGCATGTATACAGAATGATGCATGTATACAGAATGATGCATGTATACAGAATGAGGCATGTATACAGAATGAGGCATGTATACAGAATGATGCATGTATACAGAATGAGGCATGTATACAGAATGAGGCATGTATACAGAATGAGGCATGTATACAGAATGAGGTAAATGTTCTGAATGATGCATGTATACAGAATGATGCATGTATACAGAATGAGGCATGTATACAGAATGAGGCATGTATACAGAATGAGGCATGTATACAGAATGAGGCATGTATACAGAATGAGGCATGTATACAGAATGAGGCATGTATACAGAATGAGGCATGTATACAGAATGAGGCATGTATACAGAATGAGGCATGTATACAGAATGAGGCATGTATACAGAATGATGCATGTATACAGAATGAGGCATGTATACAGAATGATGCATGTATACAGAATGAGGCATGTATACAGAATGATGCATGTATACAGAATGAGGCATGTATACAGAATGAGGCATGTATACAGAATGAGGCATGTATACAGAATGAGGCATGTATACAGAATGAGGCATGTATACAGAATGAGGCATGTATACAGAATGATGCATGTATACAGAATGAGGCATGTATACAGAATGATGCATGTATACAGAATGAGGCATGTATACAGAATGAGGCATGTATACAGAATGATGCATGC
>CM026402.1:54821812-54891064 GCA_014843695.1 Archivesica marissinica
GTTGGGTATGCAATGTTATCTATTCCCAAGTTGGTTATGCAATGTTATCTATTCCCAAGTTGGGTATGCAATGTTATATATTCCCAAGTTGGGTATGCAATGTTATCTATTCCCAAGTTGGGTATGCAATGTTATCTATTCCCAAGTTGGGTATGCAATGTTATTTATTCCCACATTGGGTATGCAATGTTATCTATTCCCAAGTTGGGTATGCAATGTTATCTATTCCCAAGTTGGGTATGCAATGTTATCTATTCCCAAGTTGGTTATGCAATGTTATCTATTCCCAAGTTGGGTATGCAATGTTATATATTCCCAAGTTGGGTATGCAATGTTATCTATTCCCAAGTTGGGTATGCAATGTTATTTATGCCCACATTGGGTATGCAATGTTATCTATGCCCAAGTTGGTTATGCAATGTTATCTATTCCCAAGTTGGGTATGCAATGTTATCTATTCCCAAGTTGGGTATGCAATGTTATCTATTCCCAAGTTGGGTATGCAATGTTATATATTCCCAAGTTGGTTATGCAATGTTATCTATGCCCAAGTTGGGTATGCAATGTTATATATTCCCAAGTTGGGTATGCAATGTTATCTATTCCCAAGTTGGGTATGCAATGTTATCTATTCCCAAGTTGGGTATGCAATGTTATCTATTCCCAAGTTGGGTATGCAATGTTATCTATTCCCAAGTTGGGTATGCAATGTTATCTATTCCCAAGTTGGGTATGCAATGTTATATATTCCCAAGTTGGGTATGCAATGTTATTATTCCCAAGTTGGGTATGCAATGTTATCTATTCCCAAGTTGGGTATGCAATGTTATTTATGCCCAAGTTGGGTATGCAATGTTATCTATTCCCAAGTTGGGTATGCAATGTTATCTATTCCCAAGTTGGGTATGCAATGTTATCTATTCCCAAGTTGGGTATGCAATGTTATTTATGCCCAAGTTGGGTATGCAATGTTATCTATTCCCATGTTGGGTATGCAATGTTATCTATTCCCAAGTTGGGTATGCAATGTTATCTATTCCCAAGTTGGTTATGCAATGTTATCTATTCCCAAGTTGGGTATGCAATGTTATATATTCCCAAGTTGGGTATGCAATGTTATCTATTCCCAAGTTGGGTATGCAATGTTATCTATTCCCAAGTTGGGTATGCAATGTTATCTATTCCCAAGTTGGTTATGCAATGTTATCTATTCCCAAGTTGGGTATGCAATGTTATTTATGCCCAAGTTGGGTATGCAATGTTATCTATGCCCAAGTTGGTTATGCAATGTTATCTATGCCCAAGTTGGTTATGCAATGTTATCTATTCCCAAGTTGGGTATGCAATGTTATCTATTCTCAAGTTGGGTATGCAATGTTATCTATTCCCAAGTTGGGTATGCAATGTTATCTATTCCCAAGTTGGGTATGCAATGTTATCTATTCCCAAGTTGGGTATGCAATGTTATCTATTCCCAAGTTGGGTATGCAATGTTATCTATTCCCAAGTTGGGTATGCACAAGTTGGGTATGCAATGTTATCTATTCCCAAGTTGGGTAATACTATGTGATGTGATCTATTCCCAAGGTGAGTTTGTACTTTGATCAATTTTGAAAGCTGCCAGATTTTAAATACATTTGAGTAGCATCATTTATCAGATTACTTCAAAGTAGTTTACTTCTTGCCTTATAGGATCATCAATGGAAGTACGCTGTTACACACGGCAGCATATTACGGACATCTCCCGGCCATCAAGGAACTGTTCTCTTTGCGTGTCGATGTCAATCTGAGAGATTACAAGGGAGCCACACCCCTTCACAGAGCCAAGAATCTGGAAGTTATGGAGGTATTAGTTCCGTATGTTTGTCTGTCCTGTCTCAATGTTGGCCTCGCTTCAGCCTCTATATGTATATCCCATATCGAAGTTATGGAGGTATTAGTTCCGTATGTTTGTCTGTCCTGTCTCAATGTTGGCCTCGCTTCAGCCTCTATATGTATATCCCATATCGAAGTTATGGAGGTATTAGTTCCGTATGTTTGTCTGTCCTGTCTCAATGTTGGCCTCGCTTCAGCCTCTATATGTATATCCCATATCGAAGTTATGGAGGTATTAGTTCCGTATGTTTGTCTGTCCTGTCTCAATGTTGGCCTCGCTTCAGCCTCTATATGTATATCCCATATCGAAGTTATGGAGGTATTAGTTCCGTATGTTTGTCTGTCCTGTCTCAATGTTGGCCTCGCTTCAGCCTCTATATGTATATCCCATATCGAAATTTTATGAAGGAAGATTCCGAATAAAGACAGAATCATAATTCTTTGCAGATTTTAAAGAAATCAAAGTTCATGAAAATATTTTTAAAAGATAAAATATAAATTATATGTTAAATATTCAAATATTGCATTTACAATGCTCCCTACCAGTGTGTTTCACATTTATTTATCGTCGCTACCGGTTGCCCATATGAGCGACGCCTCCTGAAGAGATTAGTCATTATAGATTTTCGAGGATAGGTGCAATGATACAGACAGCACCGACACGAGACCTCGATTTAACGTCCCATCTGAAAGACTGTTAATTTTATTATGGTCAGATGGGGGATCGAACCTGCGATCCCTGGATTACCAGTCCAGCGTGTTACCACTGGACTACAGATCCGTCTAGTGATAATATACCTGTATATATATATATAACCTAGCAGTGATAGGAATTACGGTATCTGCCTCCGTAGTGCCGCCTCCGTGGTCGAGTTGTTACTGTCGCTGACTTGTATACCACTGTAACCTATCATCACTGATGGTCATGGGTTCGAGCCCCACTCAGATGGTGTCTCATTTATATGAAAATGTTGGCAGTTTCTTACGGAGGTTGGTGCACCCAAGTACTGGTTAACCGCTGGAGCCTGCCCAGTAAAAGTGTTAGGTAAACTGCCTGCCGGCGATATAGCCCAAAATGGTGTTGATGCAGGTCTAAAACCCGAAATGTAACATAACTGCCTCCGTGGTCGAGTGGTTAAGGTCGCTGATTTGTATACCACTGCAACCTATCGTCATAGATGGTCACTGGTTCGAACTCTGCTCAGACCATGTCTCTTACCGTAGTGTTGTGTTTGGCATGTATAGTGTGAACACAAATCTGTAGGTTGTGGTGTTGTGTTTGGTATGTATAGGGTGAACACAAATCTGTAGGTTGTGGTGTTGTGTTTGACATGTATAGGGTGAACACAAATCTGTAGGTTGTTGTGTTGTGTTTGGCATGTATAGGGTGAACACAAATCTGTAGATTGTTGTGTTGTGTTTGGCATGTAATGGGTGAACACAAATCTATAGGTTGTGGTGTTGTGTTTGGCATGTATAGGGTAAATGAAAGCAGCTGGGTACATACTGTCTACATTTATGACCACTCCAAGCAGTATCTCAGGCACCCAGGTAGAACCACTGACCTGCTAGCCAACTAGATAGCTTCCTCAAATTATGAATTTTGACACCGCCATAGCGGGATTTGAACCTACAGCGTTGAGCGTCAAGTAATTTGTAGTCAACAGCCATATCCACTAGGCCAAGGTTTTATAACAATGACTTGCTTTTCCAGGTTCTCCTTGAAGCGGGAGCTAACGTGAATGCGGAGGATTCGGAGGGGAACACTCCACTGCACGTGAAATGTTACGGGGAGACGGGGAAACCATCGGAGATCGAGTCTATACAGATGTTGCTGAACAAGAATGTCAGTCTAACAATCAGAAATAGTAGGGTAGGTAGTAATTATTAGTTTATACAAATTAATTTTAGCTCAATTGCAAAACGTTCTTACAACTTATATTACTCACTCTCGAGACCTCATTCCTGATGGAATCCATCGCCACAAGGGAGAGATAAGAGGCATGTGGTATTTAAATGCCTTGCCTAAAGGCACAACCATAATGGCTCCAGCGGGGCACCAACTCCTGGCCTTTCGCACCAGCAGCGAACACGCTATCACTGCGCCATCACGACTTCCACAGTAATAATTATAGCAATTATCATCAGGAAAACATACATAGCTGGACTTCAGTTATTTTAAAGCCCCAGTGAGCTTTTATATTTCTTCAAATGTATTAAGCTTCTGATACAAAATTATCCTAGCTTATAGAGGTTTTAGTAAACCACCATTTCCAGAGGTAATTAAATATCCAGTAAGGGTTGTAACTGTTATATGGTACATAACGATTTAAGTGCCTTGATTAGGAAAAACCACCACCATAGTTCTGACAGGGCTCAAACTCACAACCTCTCGACTCTCTTGCTGTTTGTACTGAACTGTGTTGCTGTTTGGTGTTAAACTGTGTTGCTGTTTGGTGTTGAACTGTGTATCTGTTTGTACTGAATTGTGTTGATGTTTGTACTGAACTGTGTTGCTGTTTGTACTGAACTGTGTTGCTGTTTGTACTGAACTGTGTTGCTGTTTGTACTGAACTGTGTTGATGTTTGTACTGAACTGTGTTGATGTTTGTACTGAACTGTGTTGCTGATTGGTGATGAACTGTGTTGATGTTTGTACTGAACTGTGTTGATGTTTGTACTGAACTGTGTTGATGTTTGTACTGAACTGTGTTGCTGTTTGTACTGAACTGTGTTGATGTTTGTACTGAACTGTGTTGATGTTTGTACTGAACTGTGTTGATGTTTGTACTGAACTGTGTTGATGTTTGTACTGAACTGTGTTGATGTTTGTACTGAACTGTGTTGATGTTTGTACTGAACTGTGTTGCTGATTGGTGATGAACTGTGTTGATGTTTGTACTGAACTGTGTTGATGTTTGTACTGAACTGTGTTGATGTTTGTACTGAACTGTGTTGCTGTTTGTACTGAACTGTGTTGATGTTTGTACTGAACTGTGTTGATGTTTGTACTGAACTGTGTTGATGTTTGTACTGAACTGTGTTGCTGATTGGTGATGAACTGTGTATCTGTTTGTACTGAACTGTGTATCTGTTTGGTGATGTACTGTGTATCTGTTTGGTGATGTACTGTGTATCTGTTTGGTGATGTACTGTGTATCTGTTTGCTGCTGAACTGTGTATCTGTTTGGTGCTGTACTGTGTATCTGTTTGGTGCTGTACTGTGTATCTGTTTGGTGCTGAACTGTGTTGATGTTTGGTGCTGTACTGTGTATCTGTTTGGTGCTGAACTGTGTATCTGTTTTGTGCTGAACTGTGTATCTGTTTGGTGCTGAACTGTGTATCTGTTTGGTGCTGAACTGTGTATCTGTTTGGTGCTGTACTGTGTATCTGTTTGGTGATGTACTGTGTATCTGTTTGGTGATGTACTGTGTATCTGTTTGGTGATGTACTGTGTATCTGTTTGGTGATGTACTGTGTATCTGTTTGGTGATGTACTGTGTATCTGTTTGGTGCTGAACTGTGTTGATGTTTGGTGCTGTACTGTGTATCTGTTTGGTGCTGAACTGTGTATCTGTTTGGTGCTGAACTGTGTATCTGTTTGGTGTTGAACTGTGTATCTGTTTGGTGCTGTACTGTGTATCTGTTTGGTGATGTACTGTGTATCTGTTTGGTGATGTACTGTGTATCTGTTTGGTGATGTACTGTGTATCTGTTTGGTGATGTACTGTGTATCTGTTTGGTGATGTACTGTGTATCTGTTTGGTGATGTACTGTGTATCTGTTTGGTGCTGTACTGTGTATCTGTTTGGTGATGTACTGTGTATCTGTTTGGTGATGTACTCTCTTGCTGTTTGGTGCTGAACTGTGTATCTGTTTGGTGCTGTACTGTGTATCTGTTTGGTGATGTACTCTCTTGCTGTTTGGTGCTGAACTGTGTATCTGTTTGGTGCTGAACTGTGTATCTGTTTGGTGATGTACTCTCTTGCTGTTTGGTGCTGAACTGTATATCTGTTTGGTGATGTACTCTCTTGCTGTTTGGTGATGTACTCTCTTGCTGTTTGGTGATGTACTCTCTTGCTGTTTGGTGTTGAACAGTGTTGCTGTTTGGTGATGTACTCTCTTCCTGTTTGGTGTTGAACAGTGTTGCTGTTTGGTGTTGAACTGTGTTGATGTTTGTTGTTGAACTGTGTATCTGTTTGGTTCTGAACTGTGTTGATGTTTGGTGATGTACTCTCTTGCTGTTTTTTGTTGAACTGTGTATCTGTTTGGTGTTGAACTGTGTTGCTGTTTGGTGTTGAACTGTGTTGCTATTTGGTGCTGAACTATGCTGCAGTTTGATGTTGCACTTTGTAAGTGTGCTACAATAGCCTATTCAGCAGCATGCAATGTTGTCAATATTTCAGGGTCTGATGCCGATACACTGCTGTGTGATGCAAGGTCGAACGGACGTTATGCAGTTGTTACAGAGACACGATAAAGCTGATACCATGGTTACGGCACTCAGTAAAGAGAATGTCAAGAAACCACCAAGTCTGATACACCTCGCCCTTGCCAATGATTTTATAGAATGTGCCGAATGGTATGTCTTATTGTACCGTAGTTGCCTCAATACCCACATACAGTATAATGTGACTGTTGAAAGATCTCAATATTAGATTGCTAAGTATGGCATATATAATTATAGGATCTTATATGAGTGCTCATTTCATATTATATTTTTTTAGACGAGTTTTGGAATTTTTCTATTATGCGAGCGTTTTTGTTCGCGTAATCAGGGGTCATTCTAGAGGGCGATGTGGGCGAAATTGTCGCCCTAGGGACCCTGACTTTGCCCACTTCTCCCTAAAAAAAAAAAATAATAAAACAAATAAATAATAAATATTGTCTAGTAAGATACACTGGCCCATTATAAAGCACTCCTTCTATTCAAATGTTGTATTTAATGGTTGTACTGTGCATTTTAACCCTATTGTGCAGAAATATATTAAAGAACACCATTTAAGGAAGCGATCACGCGCTTTCTCACTTCTCCCAAAAATTCTGACCTAGAATGACCCCTGTATTAAAGAACACCATTTAAGGAAGCGATCACGCGCTTTCTCACTTCTCCCAAAAATTCTGAACTAGAATGACCTTTGGCGTAATAGAAAAATTTCAAAACGAGTTTCATCAAATATGGTATGAAATCGCCACGAGTGTAAGATACTTTTTATCACATTACCATAGTAACAACAACCATAAATTTGAAATAAAAATACATTTCTGTTTCCCAGTATATTTTTGAGCCTTATTACATTAACGTGAATTTGTACGCAGTAGTTTAAACTTTATTTATTTTACAACGATTGCGAAACAAGCTTTATCACCTTATATTAATCACTCTCGTTGGCGCTGATGAAAGCGTAAATGTGGTCATTTGTGTGGGAGGAAACCGGAGTACCCGGGGAAAACCCACCTGTCCGATCTGGCGACCACCGTACCATCTCACATACTTCCCGGTCCGAGGATCGAACCCGGGTCGCATTGATGAGAAGCGAGCGTGCTAACCACTGCGCTAATCGGACAGCCAGTACGCAGTAGTAAATAGTTCCTGATAATCAAACAACTTTCACGCAAATAATCGACACAACATTTTTAATCACTGTAACCCCGCTAGTGCATATTTAGCATTTTATTGAACTAAGCAGTTGATTTTCAACAAATAAATCTGTATGTTTTTACATTTATTTATCGTCGCTGCCGGTTGCCGATATGAGCGACGCCTCCTGAAGAGTTTAGTCATTTTAGATTTTTGGAGGATAGTGCATGATACAGACAGAGACCAATTCCAGAGTCTCCTCTGGTTCTTTTACGTGCACGGTGTAAAGCACCGGCACAAGACCTCGGTTTAATGTCCCATCTGAAAGACTGTTAATTTTATTAGGGTCAGACGGGGGATCGAACCTGCGAATAAATCATGAACACAAACAACATTTATATGTTGAATGTGTATTGCAAGCTGTCAATGTCATGCTGCGACCAATCAGAATCCTTCCTGGTGTTATTACACTTGTGTTGATATAAGAAATATGTAATGGCTGTGCTACATCAAAAGAAATTAGGCAGGTGATTAGTGACAATGATATGACCGAGATATGTTCATTAGTAGCATATCCTGAACTCGGTTTGAGATTTTCTAGCTATAACCTCTGGTTGTAAAGGTTGTGAATCGGGTTACAGCATGCTTTGATGTAAGAAAGCTTGTTTCATATCTCAAACTCGAGCTCAAGTGTTTTGATTGGTTGATTTCCAGATTTACTCTTAGCTGAACAAATCAGAAGCTTGAACCTGAGTTTTTAATTGGAGAAAAGTGTTATTACCCCCAGGCCAGGCCCGGAGGTTATAAAACATTTCTCAAAGCTCGAGCTCAGATGATATGATTGGCCGTAAAAGAACCAGAGGAGACTCTGGAATGGGTCTTTGTCTGTATCATTGCAATATCCTCCAAAAATCTAAAATGACTAATCTCTTCAGTAGGCGTCGCTCATATGGGCAACCGGTAGCGACGATAAATAAAAGTAAAACACAGAATGATTGGCTGAATCTGATATTTGCTCAGGACAGAATCGTCTAATCAGAGAGTTTGAGATTGGACCTGACCACCTTGCCGGCTAACTTCTACCTGTTAATTTTCAGGCTATTTTTGTCAAAACAACTACAGTTAAATCTGTGTTAGTGGTCACCTCTATTAAACAGCCTATCTGTATTAACCAGCCAATTTCAGAATCCCAATATGTTGTTTTATTATACACTTGACCTCTATTAAGCAGCCATCTGTACTAAGCAGCCACTTTCTGTGATTCCCTTGGCTGGCTGCTTTGATGTATATAATTTCACTCTTGGTTTGGAAATGACTTTCTATGACGTTACAATAATATTGAATCTGAAAGTTGATATAACACGGTCAGACCACGTATGTAGTGTCATTGAGCAAGGCACCTCACACACATTGCTTAGTACTGGTTAACCACTTAGGTCGGCTAAGCTTGCCCAGGAAAACATGTCTAGGTCCCGCAAGGGGTTTGACATTAATGGAATATATATAACACGGAATTTATGTTTTACAGGTTATTGTCTAATGGGTTCCAGTTTAAGGATAAAGAACAAGATATTCTAATGAGGCGGATATTGACGGAGCAGATAAAGCTGTAAGTACCGGATTATCTTGTGTGAAAAGATGAGTTGCTATGGGAACAGGGTAGTGTCCATTTACTCTTGGCAGTGAATATATGGAATTGTTCCTATCATAGTTATATTGCCGGAGAATAAAATATATGTTAAGAGAGGCAGTTTACCGTTTGATAATCAAGCTGGACATAAATGTTTCGGAGAAGTAAGAAAGCGCGCGATTGCGTCATCGAATGCAATTATTTAATCAATTTCAACATAATAAGGTTAAAAAATACAAGATCATCAATAAATACAATATTTGAATAGGAGCTTTACAATTGCCAGTGTATCTTACTGGACAATATTTTCGGTTCTCCATTATTGGAGGTAAGAGCAGTATGTATCCTGTTCTTCGGTTCTCCATTATTGGAGGTAATAGCAGTATGTATCCTGTTCTTCGGTTCTCCATTATTGGAGGTAATAGCAGTATATATCCTGTTCTTCGGTTCTCCATTATTGGAGGTAATATCAGTATGTATCCTGTTCTTCGGTTCTCCATTATTGGAGGTAATAGCAGTATGTATCCTGTTCTTCGGTTCTCCATTATTGGAGGTAATAGCAGTATGTATCCTGTTCTTCGGTTCTCCATTATTGGAGGTAATAGCAGTATGTATCCTGTTCTTCGGTTCTCCATTATTGGAGGTAATATCAGTATGTATCCTGTTCTTCGGTTCTCCATTATTGGAGGTAATAGCAGTATGTATCCTGTTCTTCGGTTCTCCATTATTGGAGGTAATATCAGTATGTATCCTGTTCTTCGGTTCTCCATTATTGGAGGTATTATCAATATGTATCCTGTTCTTCGGTTCTCCATTATTGGAGGTAATAGCAGTATGTATTCGGTTCTTCGGTTCTCCATTATTGGAGGTAATATCGATATGTATCCTGTTCTTTGGTTCTCCATTATTGGAGGTAATATCAGTATGTATCCTGTTCTTCGGTTCTCCATTATTGGAGGTAATATCAGTATGTATCCTGTTCTTCGGTTCTCCATTATTGGAGGTAATAGCAGTTTGTATCCTGTTCTTCGGTTCTCCATTATTGGAGGTAAGAGCAGTATGTATCATGTTCTTCGGTTCTCCATTATTGGAGGTAAGAGCAGTATGTATCCTGTTCTTCGGTTCTCCATTATTGGAGGTAATATCAGTATGTATCCTGTTCTTCGGTTCTCCATTATTGGAGGTAATAGCAGTATGTATCCTGTTCTTCGGTTCTCCATTATTGGAGGTAATATCAGTATGTATCCTGTTCTTCGGTTCTCCATTATTGGAGGTATTATCAATATGTATCCTGTTCTTCGGTTCTCCATTATTGGAGGTAATAGCAGTATGTATTCGGTTCTTCGGTTCTCCATTATTGGAGGTAATATCGATATGTATCCTGTTCTTTGGTTCTCCATTATTGGAGGTAATATCAGTATGTATCCTGTTCTTCGGTTCTCCATTATTGGAGGTAATATCAGTATGTATCCTGTTCTTCGGTTCTCCATTATTGGAGGTAATAGCAGTTTGTATCCTGTTCTTCGGTTCTCCATTATTGGAGGTAAGAGCAGTATGTATCCTGTTCTTCGGTTCTCCATTATTGGAGGTAAGAGCAGTATGTATCCTGTTCTTCGGTTCTCCATTATTGGAGGTAATAGCAGTATGTATCATGTTCTTCGGTTCTCCATTATTGGAGGTAATAGCAGTATGTATCCTGTTCTTCGGTTCTCCATTATTGGAGGTAATAGATGTATGAATCCTCTTTATTATGTTTCTTGTTCGCTGTAGTGTTCCCATTTCCTTTTCATTTTTTTGTTCCAGAGAAAAGCGTGCTGAAGCTATCAAGTTTCTATTGGACAACGGTGCAGAGCCGAGCCCCAAGTACCCAGGAGGGAACTCGTGCGTAGTTTAAGCCTTGTTTGTACAATGACGATGAAAATAGTTCTAGAAATTTACTTTAATCATTTTAATCCTTTCCTACATTGAAACACCTCTTGACACGCTTACCAATACTATACACGTTGACACGCTTACCAATACCACAAACTTTGACACGCTGACCAATACCACACACATTGACATGCTTACCAATACCACACACATTGACATGCTTACCAATACCACACACATTGACATGCTTACCAATACCACAAACTTTGACACGCTTACCAATACCACACACATTGACACGCTTACCAATACCACAAACTTTGACACGCTTACCAATACCACACACATTGACACGCTTACCAATACCACACACATTGACAAGCTTACCAATACCACACACGTTGACATGCTTACCAATACCACACACATTAACATGCTTACCAATACCACACACATTGACACCCTTACCAATACCACACACATTAACATGCTTACCAATACCACACACATTGACACCCTTACCAATACCACACACATTGACATGCTTACCAATACCACACACATTGACATGCTTACCAATACCACAAACTTTGACACGCTTACCAATACCACACACATTGACACGCTTACCAATACCACAAACTTTGACACGCTTACCAATACCACACACATTGACACGCTTACCAATACCACACACATTGACAAGCTTACCAATACCACACACGTTGACATGCTTACCAATACCACACACATTAACATGCTTACCAATACCACACACATTGACACGCTTACCAATACCACACACATTGACAAGCTTACCAATACCACACACGTTGACATGCTTACCAATACCACACACATTAACATGCTTACCAATACCACAAACTTTGACATGCTTACCAATACCACACACATTGACACCCTTACCAATACTATACACGTTGACACGCTTACCAATACCACACATGTTGTTACCCTTACGAATACCACACACGTTGACACCCTTACCAATACCACACACGTTGACATGCTTACCAATACCACACTCATTGACACCCTTACCAATACTATACACGTTGACACGCTTACCAATACCACACATGTTGTTACCCTTACGAATACCACACACGTTGACACCCTTACCAATACCACACACGTTGACACCCTTACCAATACCATACACATTGACATGCTTACCAATACCACACACGTTGACACGCTTACCAATACCACACACGTTGACATGCTTAGCAATACCACACACGTTGACACCCTTACCAATACCACAGATGTTGACACCCTTACCAATACCACACACGTTGACACCCTTACCAATACCACACACATTGACACGCTTACCAATACCACACACGTTGTCACCCTTACCAATAACACACACGTTGTTACCCTTACCAATACCACACACGTTGACGCGCTTACCAATACCATACACGTTGACACACTACACATGTTGACTCATTAGTAGTCACACAAATACCACTAAGAAGATCAGAAAATCCTAGAGTAAGCCATAATCTCTGTGGAGGTGGTGTAGATATGCTGAATTGTTGATGGTGTATCCATTAAATATACAGCATGTTTTCTAATCCATCAAGACTGGTTTTATGTTTGATGAACAGTATTTGAAAGTCTCGCCATCCTAGGTTTTATGTTTGATGAACAGTATTTGAAAGTCTCGCCATCCTAGGTTTTATGTTTGATGAACAGTATTTGAAAGTCTCGCCATCCTAGGTTTTATGTTTGATGAACAGTATTTGAAAGTCTCGCCATCCTAGGTTTTATGTTTGATGAACAGTATTTGAAAGTCTCGCCATCCTAGGTTTTATGTTTGATGAACAGTATTTGAAAGTCTCGCCATCCTAGGTTTTATGTTTGATGAACAGTATTTGAAAGTCTCGCCATCCTAGGTTTTATGTTTGATGAACAGTATTTGAAAGTCTCGCCATCCTAGGTTTTATGTTTGATGAACAGTATTTGAAAGTCTCGCCATCCTAGGTTTTGTATTTCATTGCTTACCAGTAATTCAAAAGCTTGCCATCTCTTGCAGGGCGCTACATTATGCCGCTGGTTTGTCTGGTCCAAGTGATGTCCTAGAACTTCTTGTGGCATACCGCGCAGATATTGATGCTGTCAATAGCAATGGATGTACACCTTTGTTCTTTGCCACACAGTCCAACAACAAGTTTGCTGCATGCGTCCTCCTAGAACATGGAACAAACGTGCGGCAGAAAAACGCACAAGGTTTGCAGTAGCTGTTCAACAACATTAAATAAACAATGCCATTACCTGATTGTTGTTAAGCCCTCTATGTATGCTTTAAGCTTACCTGACTGTCATTAAACCTGCTATATTTGCTTTAAGCTTACCAACTGACTTGTCATTAAACCCTCTATATTTGCTTTAAGCTTACCAACTGACTTGTCATTAAACCCTCTATGTTTGCTTTAAGCTTACCTGACTGTCATTAAACCCTGTATGTTTGCTTTAAGCTTACCAAATGACTGTCGTTAAACCCTCTACATTTGCTTTAAGCTTACCAACTGACTGTCATTAAACCTTCTATATTTGCTTTAAGCTTACCAACTGACTGTCATTAAGCCCTGTATGTTTGCTTTAAGCTTACCAAATGACTGTCGTTAAACCCTCTACATTTGCTTTAAGCTTACCAACTGACTTGTCATTAAACCTGCTATATTTGCTTTAAGCTTACCAACTGACTGTCATTAAACCTGCTATATTTGCTTTAAGCTTACCAACTGACTGTCATTAAACCCTCTATATATGCTTTAAGCTTACCAAATAACTGTTGTTAAACCCTCTATATTTGCTTTAAGCTTACCAAATGACTGTCGGTAAGCCCTGTATGTTTGCTTTAAGCTTACCTGACTGTCGTTAAGCCCTCTATGTTTGTTTAAGCTTACCACCTGACTGTCATTAAGCCCTCTATGTATGCTTTAAGCTTACCTGACTGTTGTTAAGCCTACTATGTTTGCTTTAAGCTTACCTGACTGCCGTTAAGCCTACTATGTTTGCTTTAAGCTTACACCTGACTGTTGTTAAGCCTACTATGTTTGCTTTAAGCTTACCTGACTGCCGTTAAGCCTACTATGTTTGCTTTAAGCTTACACCTGACTGTTGTTAAGCCTACTATGTTTGCTTTAAGCTTACCTGACTGCCGTTAAGCCTACTATGTTTGCTTTAAGCTTACACCTGACTGTTGTTAAGCCTACTATGTTTGCTTTAAGCTTACCTGACTGCCGTTAAGCCTACTATGTTTGCTTTAAGCTTACACCTGACTGTTGTTAAGCCTACTATGTTTGCTTTAAGCTTACCTGACTGCCGTTAAGCCTACTATGTTTGCTTTAAGCTTACACCTGACTGTTGTTAAGCCTACTATGTTTGCTTTAAGCTTACCTGACTGCCGTTAAGCCTACTATGTTTGCTTTAAGCTTACACCTGACTGTTGTTAAGCCTACTATGTTTGCTTTAAGCTTACCTGACTGTCGTTAAGTCCTCTATGTTTGCTTTAAGCTTACCTGACTGTCGTTAAGCCTTCTATGTTTGCTTTAAGCTTACCTGACTGTCATTAAGCCTTCTATGTTTCTCCAACCCTACCTGTTTGTCGTTAAGCTCTTTTTGTTTCCTTTATGCTTACCTGACTGTTGCTATGCCCTCTATGTTTGCAGTAGACTAACATGCTCTGGCTAAGTTTCTAAATGTTTTCTTTAAACCTACCAGACTGTCATTCAGCAAATCTAATGTCAAGGGAAATTAATATATGTAATTGATACTGAAGCTAGCCTCACATACACCCTTCTTATATATGTCTATTTATTGACAGTGAAATTCAAACAATGTTCTGATGACCCAGTTTCATGAATGAGCCACTGTTGTTTTTTGTACTTTAAGTTTATTTAACGTCGCCCATTGGAGCGACGGACAGTTTACCTAACAATAGGTTCCAGTGGTTAACCACTACTTGGTGCACCAACCTTTGTAAGAAATTGTCAACTTTTTCATATAAAGAGACATGGTCTGAGTGGGGCTCGAACCCATGACCATCAGTGATGATAGATTACAGTGGTATCCAAGTCAGTGACCGTAACCACTCGATCACGGAGGCAGACACTGTTGAGGTGACTCAACTATATATATAATATGTAAACAATTGACTTGAAGAGCGCCACACATTAAGGGGACATCACTACGTCGTATTCAATATTGCTGAGGTTCTGGAAGTGATTCTATGGTCTGTAGCAATCTTAAGGAGGATGATTGTAAATGGATTTTCATGTCAAGTGAAATAAAATATAAAATGTTTTAGTGTTACTGTATATGAGTACCTGTAGTTTCATACATTACCCCCCCCCCTCCGGTTATGAAGCTGAATGTAGGTCCTCCATGACACTATGATAGAGCCAATCTAAGATAAACCTATGGTGGTGCTTATTAAAAAGGAATGACATTATTGCATACATCTCATTAATAACTTATTTACCCACAAGGTGTTGATTCACTGATTAAGAACCATGTAGTACAAGCTATTCCCTGATTAAGAACATTGTAGTACAAGCTATTCCCTGATTAAGAGCCTTGTAGTACACGCTATTCCCTGATTAAGAACATTGTAGTAAAAGCTATTCCTTGATTAAGAACCATGCAGTACAAGCTATTCCCTGATTAAGAACCATGTAGTACAAGCTATTCCCTGATTAAGAACATTGTAGTACAAGCTATTCCCTGATTAAGAACCATGTAGTACAAGCTATTCCCTGATTAAGAACATTGTAGTACAAGCTATTCCCTGATTAAGAACCTTGTAGTACAAGCTATTCCCTGATTAAGAGCCTTGTAGTACAAGCTCTTCCCTGATTAAGAACATTGTAGTACAAGCTATTCCCTGATTAAGAACCATGCATTAACTTCACCAAACAAAGAACAACTGTATTTTGATACCGAAAAACTGTAGCTTTTTTTAAAAAACATTTCTTAAATTTAAGAACCATACAATGCAAGCTATTCCCTTATTAAGAACCATACAATGCAAGCTATTCCTTATTAAGAACCATACAATGCAAGCTATTCCATTATTAAGAACCATACAATACAATCTAATCCCTGATTAAGAATCATGCAATACAAGCTATTCCCCGATTAAGAACCATACAATACAAGCTATTCATCAATTAAGAACCATACAATGCAAGCTATTCCCTGATTAAGAACAATACAATACAAGCTATTCCCCAATTAAGAACAATACAATCTATTCCCCAATTAAGAACCATACAATACAAGCAATTCCCCAATTAAGAACCATACAATTCCCCGATTAAGAATCATACAATACAAGCTATTCCCCAATTAAGAACCATACAATGCAAGCTATTCCCTGATTAAGAACAATACAATACAAGCTATTCCCCAATTAAGAACAATACAATCTATTCCCCAATTAAGAACCATACAATACAAGCAATTCCCCAATTAAGAACCATACAATTCCCCGATTAAGAATCATACAATACAAGCTATTCCCCAATTAAGAACCATACAATTCCCCAATTAAGAATCATAGTTTATACAAATTTATTTTAGCTCGATTGCGAAACAAATTATTTCAACTTATATAAATCACTCTCGAGACCTCATTCCTGATGGAATCCATCGCCACGAGGGAGAGAGAAGAGGCAATGTGGAATTTAAATGCCTTGCCTAAGGGCACAATCGTAACGGCTCCAGTGGGGCTCGAACTCCGGACCTTTCTCACCTGAAGCGAACGCGCATCCACTGCACTTCCACGGCTTAAGAATCATGCAATACAAGCTATTCCCTGATTAAGAACCTTGTAGTACAAGCTATTCCCCGATTAAGAGCCTTGTAGTACAAGCTATTCCCTGATTAAGAGCCTTGTAGTACAAGCTATTCCCCGATTAAGAGCCTTGTAGTACAAGCTATTCCCTGATTAAGAGCCTTGTAGTACAAGCTATTCCCCGATTAAGAGCCTTGTAGTACAAGCTATTCCCCGATTAAGAACCATACAATACAAGCTATTCCCCGATTAAGAACCATACAGTACAAGCTATTCCCTGATTAAGAACCATACAGTACAAGCTATTCCCCGATTAAGAACCATACAGTACAAGCTATTCCCCGATTAAGAACCATACAGTACAAGCTATTCCCCGATTAAGAACCATACAGTACAAGCTATTCCCAGATTAAGAACCATACAGTACAAGCTATTCCCCGATTAAGAACCATACAGTACAAGCTATTCCCTGATTAAGAACCTTGTAGTACAAGCTATTCCCCGATTAAGAGCCTTGTAGTACAAGCTATTCCCTGATTAAGAGCCTTGTAGTACAAGCTATTCCCCGATTAAGAGCCTTGTAGTACAAGCTATTCCCTGATTAAGAGCCTTGTAGTACAAGCTATTCCCCGATTAAGAGCCTTGTAGTACAAGCTATTCCCCGATTAAGAACCATACAATACAAGCTATTCCCCGATTAAGAACCATACAGTACAAGCTATTCCCTGATTAAGAACCATACAGTACAAGCTATTCCCCGATTAAGAACCATACAGTACAAGCTATTCCCCGATTAAGAACCATACAGTACAAGCTATTCCCCGATTAAGAACCATACAGTACAAGCTATTCCCAGATTAAGAACCATACAGTACAAGCTATTCCCCGATTAAGAACCATACAGTACAAGCTATTCCCTGATTAAGAACCATACAGTACAAGCTATTCCCTGATTAAGAACCATACAGTACACGCTATTCCCCGATTAAGAACCATACAGTACAAGCTATTCCCTGATTAAGAACCATACAGTACAAGCTATTCCCTGATTAAGAACCATACAGTACAAGCTATTCCCTGATTAAGAACCATACAGTACAAGCTATTCCCTGATTAAGAACCATACAGTACAAGCTATTCCCCGATTAAGAACCATACAGTACAAGCTATTCCCCGATTAAGAACCATACAGTACAAGCTATTCCCTGATTAAGAACCATACAGTACAAGCTATTCCCTGATTAAGAACCATACAGTACAAGCTATTCCTCTATTTTCAGGTCAGACAGCTTTTGACTTCATCATTGACTTTGAGGATTGGATTGAATGTGGATACTTCAATGAAGAGATCAAGGCCAGATTGAAAGGTATTATGATGAAACTATGTGACATGCCAGGTGTAGAGATATAAGTATATGATGGTTCTTCAATGTTAATAATTTTTCGTCTAATATTATAATAGGAAAATATATATCCTGGGTATACCAATTACCAGTTAATATATATCCTGGGTATACCAGTTACCTGTTAATATATATCCTGGGTATACCAATTACCAGTTAATATATATGCTGGGTATACCAATTACCAGTTAATATATATCCTGGGTATACCAATTACCAGTTAATATATATCCTGGGTATACTAATTACCAGTTAATATATATCTTGGGTATACCGATTACCGATTAATATATATCCTGGGTATACCGATTACCAGTTAATATATATGCTGGGTGTACCAATTACCAGTTAATATATATCCTGGGTGTACCAATTACCAGTTAATATATATGCTGGGTGTACCAATTACCAGTTAATATATATCCTGAGTATACCGATTACCCGTTAATATATATCCTGGGTATACCGATTACCGGTTAATATATATGCTGGGTATACCAATTACCAGTTAATATATATGCTGGGTATACCGATTACCGGTTAATATATATCCTGGGTATACCGATTACCAGTTAATATATATGCTGGGTGTACCAATTACCAATTAATATATATCCTGGGTGTACCAATTACCAGTTAATATATATGCTGGGTGTACCAATTACCAGTTAATATATATCCTGGGTATACCGATTACTGGTTAATATATCCTGTGTATACCGATTACCGGTTAATATATCCTGTGTATACCGATTACCGGTTAATATATACCCTGGGTATACCAATTACCAGTTAATATATATCCTGTGTATACCGATTACCGGTTAATATATACCCTGGGTATACCGATTACCAGTTAATATATACCCTGTGTATACCGATTACCGGTTAATATATATCCTGTGTATACCGATTAATATATACCCTGGGTATACCGATTAATATATACCCTGGGTATACCAATTACCAGTTAATATATATCCTGTGTATACCGATTACCGGTTAATATATATCCTGTGTATACCGATTACCGGTTAATATATACCCTGGGTATACCAATTACCAGTTAATATATATCCTGTGTATACCGATTACCGGTGACATAAGCAATAACCTGTGTATTTGTGATTCAAAAAGAGGCTGTGCAAATAATGCCGATATTTATTTTTATTGTATGCAATACATGTATCAGTTAGTAAGAAATAAATCATAACTGAAGCACTGAGTGAAAGTAACAGCATTGACCTCCATCTTTTAATTACGCGGTGAAGGAACGATGTACATTTCTCCTGAGTTTATACCAGTAGCAATATAAGGCAATCATGTGATGTCACATGAGGGGCGGGCACTTTACAAATGTAGCTGATACTTAACAAAGTCATTGAAATTCACCTAAATATGGACTAAATGAAAAAGAACAGGTTTTGAATAAATGAATGTAAATTTACAGTCCGCCTCCGTGGTCAAGTGGTTAAGGTCGCTGACTTGTATACCACTGTAACCTATCATCACTGATGGTCACGGGTTCGAGCCCCGCTCAGCCCGTGTCTCATTTATATGAAAAAGTTGGCAGTTTCTTATGGAGGTTGGTGCACCCAAGTACTGGTTAACCGCTGGAGCCTGCCCAGGAAAGGTGTTGTTAGGTAAACTGCCCGCCGGCGATATAGCCCAAAATGGTGCTGATGCAGGCGTAAAACCCGAAATATATATATATTGCACATGCTCTGAATTTATTGAAAGAGTTAACAGGCTTGGTAAATTAAAAATATTTATCTTGTATACTATTTCTTGCATGTGTAATTTGCATGTTGTTTTGTACTATTTTATTTGTACATGTATAATGCTTTTTTTAACAAATATTCAATAAAAAATGACTGATGGTGCTGATGCAGGCGTAAAACCCGAAATATAACATAACATAAATGTACACATATAAATGACATTACAGCTTGTTTTTGCTATTGACAGTTTCGGAACTCTGATGGAAATTGTAAATAGTAAGCACAAAATGTGTGCACATTGACGATTAATTTAGATTTATTCTGATATCACAGCTAAATAGTATAACAACATGATATGGCATATAAACCAACATTTGATTCAACCATATTGCCTAGCAACAACAAATCCAAACCCGGTCGCTAGCAAGTCTACTGCGAATACCTGCTGATAAATATTTTATATTGCATATTATGAAATGGACAATTGTATGTTACGCTAGTTGTGAATTTAACAGTTGAATATGTCGTCATGGAATTACATTAGAATTGTGTCAACGATGTCATAAAAGTGTCATAATTGACATATTTCCAAACCATTCCGTTACAAATAACAAAGACATATTAATGAATTGTCATCTCTTGTGTGTTTTACGTTTATTTATCGTCGCTACCTGTTGCCCATATGAGCGACGCCTCCTGAAGAGATTAGTTATTTTAGATTTTGGAGGGTAGTGCATGATACAGACAGAGACCCATTCCTGAGTCTCCTCTGGTTCTTCTACGTGCACAGTGTAAAGCACCCACACGAGACCTCGGTTTAACGTCCCATCTGAAAGACTGTTAATTTTATTAGGGTCAGACGGGGGATCGAACCTGCGATCCCTGGATTACCAGTCCAGCGTGTTACCACTGGACTACAGATCCGTCTGTATCATCTCCTACAATTATTTGAACTATTTATAGCCTTTATTTTACCCAGTATGCAAAGAGTTATAATTATTTCAGCTTACAATTTGAAGCATTCTCGAGACCTGATCAGAGCAATATCGAAGCGAGTCAAACCCTGTCAACTACCTCTCTTGCGGCAAGATACCGGAATGACCAAGTCGGCATACGGCATCCGGACCCCTGGTATACCACCACAATACAGGGGCACAGAGTCATTGTCCCGACGGGGAATGCTACCCTCAGCAGGAGGGCTAAGGAAAGCCCTCATGTATTAGACCAGAGACAGATAAAACACTATCATCTTGAATCTATCACCAGGATACATCTGCACAACCAGGAGTTTGCCGAATCGACCTACCATTTTATAGTCTAAACTGGAAAACACATGCATTGCCCGATTCATAGTTTATAATGTTATTTAATTAATCCCAGGATGTTTTGGCATCAATATCTGAGTTTTGGGGAAAACATAAAAATATGTTCACTTACAATTGAATTTTTCAAAAATTAAACTCAATTTTTATTCCTTCCAGCTTGTTTTGTAATCTAGGTTTTTTAAAGGGTCTGTAATTTTTTTTATGTGGAATGACTTTTATATCATGTTAAATAATCGCATTTTATTAGTTTTAATAAATACGGTAATGACAACCCATGCGAAAATCAAGATTTAACCCTTTGCCTGCTGAGTACGGTAAGTAAAATCACATTTGCAAGCAACATAGATCCAGATCAGTCTCAGCATTATGCAGCGGTTGATCTGGATCTATGTTGTTTGCTATTCAGCCAAATATTTTAGCTCCTCTATCCAAACAGCATAGAGCCTGATCAGACGGCACGTTCTGTGCCGTCTGATCTGGCTCTATACTGTTTGCAAAAGTGAGTTTATCTGGCGCTAGCGTGCAACGGGTTAGAGATGAGATGTCACAATAAATATTGAGATGTTCCAGTAGATACAATGTGTTGTATTTGAGCTCAAAGAATTGTAATGATGGCCACAACACACATGTTTTATTAACCCTTTCAACACCACAGACCTCTAAATTGGCTTACAAAAAAGTGTAGATCCAGATGAGCCGGCTCGTGACGAGCCGTCTCATCAGGATCTGCACTTTTTTCAAGTAATATAACTATTTTTAGAAAAAAAATTACCCATTTTGATAAATGAACTGATCCAAATGTAATTTTGTTATTAATTTATTGGTCTAAAAATATCATGGACCAGTCCATGTCAGTTACTTGGTGTTGAAAGAGTTAAGACGTCAATAGTTTGTGGGAGTTATTTATAAGTGGTTGTGCCGGGGAATGGTAATGGCATAGTTATAATGGTCGACTGACAGTTGAGTTAAACATATTTATTCATTCATAATAATATACAGTACATATAAATTGTATACATAATGAAAATGGATTTAATCGAAAGCTTAAAGCTTATTGAGATTATCTCCATTGAGTGAACGTTACTGGCTTTATTCTCCATGTTTGGGAGAACATACAGTTTTGACTAATTTGTTATGTTCTATTATGTTTGTTTATAGGGTATATTATGTTTATTTATAGGTTCATGTTACAATGTTATGCTTTATGAATGTCTGTGATAACATAATTATTGTATTAATTTTTTTTTTTAATTTGACATTAAGCAATGACTACAATTATACTTTTGAGCGACATTTATATATGAATATCCAGCAGATTACTTAAAGCGACATTGCATCGTAAAAAGCAAAGAAAATACAATATACATATTTTGCGTATAAATAGCAATGCTGTAAGCATTACATACTATATGACCATAGGGCCAAACAAAGTTATGTCTTGTGCCTGTGATTTAGAGATAACATAAATCTGATCGGTCTAAATATAAATATGCATAGGCACAAATGTGATATATAACGGTAAATCTGTATAATAAATGTTGTTATTCAGGATACAAGCGTCTTATTACTCGGGATGTTGACCCTAGTTACATTATGTTATATCAACAATTGTAGTATACGACGCTTGTTTATTAGTATGTAGTGTCGCTTTAATATATCCTGTTGTAGAAATCACAAAACACGATATGTATCACACAATAGTGGATTCTCTGAACTTACCTGGAGATAGACAGTCCTCTCTACAAGTTGATGCTTCACACGTACGTATGCAGCACCTCTGTGGATAGATTCATTCTAATGTGGGAGATAGACAGTCCCCTCTACAAGTTGATGCTTCACACGTACGTATGCAGCACTTCTGTGGACAGATTCATTCTAATGTGGGAGATAGACAATCCCCTCTACAAGTTGATGCTTCACACGTACGTATGCAGCACTTCTGTGGACAGATTCTTTCTAATGTTCTAATGGAAACTGATCATATAAAATATTTTTCTGAAAGTTGAACATTTTGCAGTTATGTCCTTTTCGAATGACACTGACAATGTATCTATATGATATGAAATTATATTTTGCTTTATATGTGTTATATTTTGTTTTATATGTGTTATATTTTGTTTTATATGTGTTATATTTTGTTTTATATGTGTTATATTTTGCTTTATATGTGTTATATTTTGTTTTATATGTGTTATATTTTGCTTTATATGTGTTATATTTTGTTTTATATGTGTTATATTTTGTTTTATATGTGTTATATTTTGTTTTATATGTGTTATATTTTGCTTTATATGTGTTATATTTTGTTTTATATGTGTTATATTTTGCTTTATATGTGTTATATTTTGTTTTATATGTGTTATATTTTGTTTATATGTGTTATATTTTGTTTTATATGTGTTATATTTTGCTTTATATGTGTTATATTTTGTTTTATATGTGTTATATTTTGTTTATATGTGTTATATTTTGTTTTATATGTGTTATATTTTGCTTTATATGTGTTATATTTTGTTTTATATGTGTTATATTTTGTTTTATATGTGTTATATTTTGTTTTATATGTGTTATATTTTGTTTTATATGTGTTATTTTGTGATATACACTGAACGACTTTAAAAACGCACCATTTTTGTCGGTGTATATTTTTGGCGTCACATGCTTCAGAGGAACATGGCATGTTCTACCTTAAAGTGTATCGGAACGTCAAGACCAAGAGGTTTCCTCCCACATGAATGACCACAAATACGCTTTCATCCGAGCCAACGAGAGTGATTAATATAAGTTGTTAAAACTTGCTTCGCATTTGTTGTAAAATAAATAAAGTTTAAAAACAAAGAAAGAAGAGCAGTAGTCAGTCTAAGTCTGCGCCAAATTGTATGAAATTACAAATGTGCAACACCCCACCCCCCATATAGGAGTTGCGTTTTAAAAGTCGTTCAGTGTATATGTATTATATCTAATGATATACCGTCCATACTCGCCTATAAGACGAGTTTTTAACCACCAGATTATGGCCTCAAAATGGTTTCCCGTCTTATAAGTGAATGATAACAAAAATTTAAAAATTTAATTTTTAAAAAGTTATTGTATAACCGAAATTATGTTTTAGAAATGAAAGCACTGCAATGTCTTCAACTTACACTGGACAAACATGGAATTTATACTTGTGTCTTTGTGTCCATTTTATCAAATTGTCTTATATGTGAGTGCATGCCAAAACACACAGATTTCAGGACCAAAGTAGGGGGGTAGTCTTATAGACAAGATCACCTTATAGGTGAGATCATCTTATAGGCAAGATCACCTTATAGGCGAGATCACCTTATAGACAAGATCACCTTATAGGCAAGATCACCTTATAGGCAAGATCACCTTATAGGTGAGATCATCTTATAGGCAAGATCACCTTATAGGCGAGATCACCTTATAGGCGAGATCACCTTATAGGCAAGATCACCTTATAGGCAAGATCACCTTATAGACAAGATCACCTTATAGACAAGATCACCTTATAGACAAGATCACCTTATAGGCAAGATCACCTTATAGGCAAGATCACCTTATAGACAAGATCACCTTATAGACAAGATCACCTTATAGGCGAGATCACCTTATAGGCAAGATCACCTTATAGACAAGATCACCTTATAGGCAAGATCACCTTATAGGCGAGATCACCTTATAGGCAAGATCACCTTATAGGCGAGATCACCTTATAGGCAAGATCACCTTATAGACAAGATCACCTTATAGGCAAGAACAACTTGTAGGCAAGATCATCTTATAGACAAGATCACCTTATAGACAAGATCACCTTATAGGCAAGATCAACTTATAGGCAAGATCATCTTATAGGCAAGATCATCTTATAGGCAAGATCAACTTATAGGCAAGATCATCTTATAGGCAAGATCAACTTATAGGCAAGATCATCTTATAGGCAAGATCAACTTATAGGCAAGATCATCTTATAGGCAAGATCAACTTATAGGCAAGATCATCTTATAGGCAAGATCAACTTATTAGTGAGTATGGATGATCTGTATTATAATTTATGATATTATATTTTGTGATATATGTATTATATTTTGTGATATATGTATTATATTTTGTGATATATGTATTATATTTTGTGATATATGTATTACATTTTGTGATATATGTATTATATTTTGTGATATATGTATTATATTTTGTGATATATGTATTACATTTTGTGATATATGTATTATATTTTGTGATATATGTATTACATTTTGTGATATATGTATTACATTTTGTGATATATGTATTATATTTTGTGATATATGTATTATATTTTGTGATATATGTATTATATTTTGTGATATATGTATTATATTTTGTAATATATAACTATTATATTTTGTGATATATGTATTACATTTTGTAATATATAACTATTATATTTTGTGATATATGTATTATATTTTGTAATATATGTATTATATTTTGTAATATATGTATTATATTTTGTGATATATGTATTATATTTTGTAATATATAACTATTATATTTTGTGATATATGTATTACATTTTGTAATATATAACTTATTATATTTTGTGATATATGTATTATATTTTGTGATATATGTATTACATTTTGTAATATATAACTATTATATTTTGTGATATATGTATTACATTTTGTAATATATAACTATTATATTTTGTGATATATGTATTATATTTTGTAATATATGTATTATATTTTGTGATATATGTATTCTATTTTGTGATATATGTATTACATTTTGTAATATATAACTATTATATTTTGTGATATATGTATTCTATTTTGTAATATATGTATTCTATTTTGTGATATATGTATTCTATTTTGTGATATATGTATTCTATTTTGTAATATATAACTATTATATTTTGTGATATATGTATTACATTTTGTAATATATAACTATTATATTTTGTGATATATGTATTATATTTTGTGATATATGTATTATATTTTGTAATATATAACTATTATATTTTGTAATATATAACTATTATATTTTGTGATATATGTATTACATTTTGTAATATATAACTATTATATTTTGTGATATATGTATTATATTTTGTAATATATAACTATTATATTTTGTGATATATGTATTACATTTTGTAATATACAACTATTATATTTTGTGATATATGTATTACATTTTGTAATATATAACTATTATATTTTGTGATATATGTATTACATTTTGTAATATATAACTATTATATTTTGTGATATATGTATTACATTTTGTAATATATAACTATTATATTTTGTGATATATGTATTATATTTTGTGATATATGTATTATATTTTGTGATATATGTATTACATTTTGTAATATATAACTATTATATTTTGTGATATATGTATTACATTTTGTAATATATAACTATTATATTTTGTGATATATGTATTACATTTTGTAATATATGTATTACATTTTGTAATATATAACTATTATATTTTGTAATATATAACTATTATATTTTGTGATATATGTATTATATTTTGTGATATATGTATTATATTTTGTGATATATGTATTACATTTTGTAATATATGTATTACATTTTGTAATATATAACTATTATATTTTGTGATATATGTATTACATTTTGTAATATATAACTATTATATTTTGTGATATATGTATTACATTTTGTAATATATAACTATTATATGTTGTGATATATGTATTACATTTTGTAATATATAACTATTATATTTTGTGATATATGTATTACATTTTGTAATATATAACTATTATATTTTGTGATATATGTATTATATTTTGTGATATATGTATTATATTTTGTGATATATGTATTACATTTTGTGATATATAACTATTATATTTTGTGATATATGTATTACATTTTGTGATATATGTATTATATTTTGTGATATATGTATTATATTTTGTGATATATGTATTACATTTTGTGATATATAACTATTATATTTTGTGATATATGTATTACATTTTGTAATATATAACTATTATATTTTGTGATATATGTATTACATTTTGTGATATATGTATTATATTTTGTGATATATGTATTATATTTTGTGATATATGTATTACATTTTGTAATATATAACTATTATAGTATGTGGTATATGTATTATATTATGTGATATATATATATTTTATGTGGTCGTACTAACATTAGTTACTAACTTGCACCCATGTTGTTCACCCATTCTAGCACTATCTAGTCCTACTAACACGTAATGCATATGTTTTATATTAATTGTCATATTCCTGTCCAGAAAGATGAACTGTATGCATGATAGCGCAGTGGTAGTGCATTTGCTTCCCGTGAGAAAGGCCTGGAGTCATTACGATTGTATCCTTAGGCAAGGCAGATACATTCCATATTACCTCTTCTCTCTCCCTCGTAGCAATGTATTCCATCAGGAATGAGGTCTCGAGAGTGATTAATATATTGTTGTATGAACTTGTTTCGCAATTCAGCTTACATAAATTTGTATAAATTAACTATATGCAGTTTTTTTTGTCCAGTTTTATGCCAGCTATTTTGAATACTTTGAATTAGTTGAGGAGAAACTGAGATACAGAGAGTTCTAAACGAAACTGAGATACAGAGAGTTCTAAATGAAACTGAGATACAGAGAGTTCTAAACGAAACTGAGATACAGAGAGTTCTAAACGAAACTGAAATACAGAGAGTTCTAAATGAAACTGAGATACAGAGAGTTCTGAACGAAAACAATACTAGTATCCTATTCAAAATAAGATTGATCATGCTCGTCACGAGTCAGCTCATCTGGATCTACACTTTTTGTAAGTCTATTTAGAGGCCTGTAGTTTTGAAATGGTTAAAGCGGATAATTTGGATACCCTCGGCTAATATCCACCGTAAATGGCGTCCTCCCTGTGGACATGTACATGTGTTGATTTTGTTGTAAGTATTTGTATCTTATATGTACAGAATAGGTTCAGTTTCATGACAGCATTTAATACATCTAAACAACAGCATTATTTTTAACATGAGTGCCTTTCTTTTATAGAAAACAATGTAATTTTCATTTTTTAAGATATTTTTAAACGCAGAGTGTCCAGAAGAGTTTGCAATGTCCATCACACAAGGACAATTACTATGCAACACATGAAGCGGATTGGGTGGATACTTCCTACAAATGTTCAACTTCAATGTGTGTTTTTATGAACATTTATTTATCGTCGCTACCGGTTGCCCATATGAGCGACGCCTCCTGAAGAGATTAGTCATTTTAGATTTTTGGAGGATAGTGCAATGACACAGACAGAGACCCATTCCAGAGTCTCTTCTGGTTCTTTTACGTGCACGGTGTACAGCACCGACACGAGACCTTGGTATAACGTTCCATCTGAAAGACTGTTAATTTTATTAGAGTCAGACGGGGTGATCAAACCTGCGATCCCTGGATTACCAGTCCAACGTGTTAACCACTGGACTACAGATTCGTCAAGATCATGCTTAATTGTTAAAATAGTCCGTTTTCATGTATTCATAAAGACATTTGGAAGAGTTTACCTAGACGAGTTGATATACAGTCTACATCCGTTATGCCAATGTCGGTTATGTCGAATTCTCCGGTTATCTCGAAGTTGGATCAACGTCCCGTTTCAGAAAATATCATTGTATATATAACTGGCTCCGTTTATATCGAATTTCATTAAGTCAAATTTCGGTAATGTCGGGATTATTTTGTTCGGTCCGACGGAATTCGATCGACATAGTGGATGTAGACTGTATGTGGTATGTTTATTAAATGGATTAGGTGGATGTGGATGTTCAGATAACGTGTACATTATGCTCACAATTCAGGAATTATCTACAACCATGTCACTTTTGTTGCTTTATATAACAGGTTTATAGTTTTATACATGTTATTATTTAGTTGTTTACTGAATCACAATTTACATAAAAATAAACTTTAAATGTTTATATGTGCTCATTTTTATTATTTTGAATTCCAACTATTGTCCAATGTGATCATGTATACATTTTGTATGTGTTTGCAACTTTGTATCCTTGTTTGTTTAAGCTTCCTGCACATTCTGGTTCCATGGCAGAACATTATCCTGGGTGCCAGTCTGTCGATTTTTAACTTCTGGCAAAATGACGTTGATATGATCAGTAACTCAATATGGCCCGATTAATAGTCTCGGTGTTAAAAATGTATTTACTTGACTGACCCGACAAAATATATTGACGCCTGTTCCAAGGTAGGGCAGATCATGTACATTTGTTGTTTCCATATGTCCACACATACTTATAGACAACCTCATGCATACTGTAGTAGGAAATATGAAGTTTTCCAAATCAGGTGTACCGCCCACCAACTCCAAGGAAGTCATAATAGCGCAGTGAAAGCGCATTCACTTCAGGTTCGAAAGGCCCGGAGTTCAAGCTCTGCTGGAGCCGTTACGATTGTGCCCTGAGGCATAGCATTTTAATTCCAAGTTGTGTCTACTCTCTCCATTGTGGCGATTGATTCCATCAGGAATGAGATCTCGAGAGTGATTAATATAAGTTGTAAAAACTTGTTTCACAATCGAGCTAAAATAACAATTTGTATATAAAGTAAACACTATTTGAGCGGCATATAGTAGCCATCACGTCTGTCTGTTGGTTTTTCTTTTCAATCTAAATTTTATTAAAATTAGATCTTTTGATTTGGTTTCCCCGTTAGTTTTAATGAGATTAACTACTGCATGTCTCTCAACAAATTGAAGTGGAGAGAATTACCATAAGCTTCTGTAGCTTTCAATTCAATCCACTTGTCTTGATAGTTGTATTGTATGGATGTTATATGTACAGATGTTATATGTCATCTTTATCTTGATAAATAAAATATGTTTAACCCATTCAACACCAAGTAACTGACATGGACTGGTCCATGATATTTTTAGACCAATAAATTAATAACAAAATTACATTTGGATCAGTTCATTTATCAAAATGGGTAATTTTTGTTCTAAAAATAGTTATATTACTTGAAAAAAGTGCAGATCCTGATGAGACGGCTCATCACGAGCCGGCTCATCTGGATCTACACTTTTTTTGTAAACCAATTTAGAGGTCTGTAGTGTTGAAAGGGTTAAACCAACAAATTGAAGAACTTTGCACACATGTTTGAATCATATATACGATATGCATATAGTAGCCATCACGTCTGTCTGTCTGTCTGTCTGTCTGTCTGTCTGTCTGTCTGTCTGTCTGTCTGTCTGTCTGTCTGTCTGTCTGTCTGTCTGTCTGTCTGTCTGTTGGTTTTTCTTTTCAATCTAAATCTTATTAAAATCAGATCTTTTGTTTTGGTTTCCCCGTTAGTTTTAATGAGATTAACTACTGCATGTCTCTCAACAAATTGAAGAACTTTGCATACATACGATATGCATAGCATTCAACCAAGTCGGTTCATGGTTGTACTTTAGGTTAAGGTCATCAAAATACTCTGGCAAGTGTCCACCAGGCTTCCGGTTCCAGAAAAAAACATTCAAATATTCTCAGTACAATAATAGAACAATGTAATCCCCATATATGAGGATCCAGACTAGCCTGGGAACAGGCGTCGGTATATTTTGCCTGGTCAGTCAAATATATATATTTTAACACCGAGACTATTAATTGGGCCGTATTGAGATTCTAATCATGTCATTTTGCCAGAAGTTAAAAAGTGAAAAATCGACAGACTGGAACCCAGGCTAGATCCAGACATGCAGTAGAGCTATTCAATTCCGACCAAATAGGTACGAACACAGACCAAGAAAAGTCTGAATCCATCCACTGCCATACCCTAGAGATATTTGAAAAATCGAGTAAGCAAGAGAGAAAACGTGTTACTTCCCCTGAGTTTGCTAAAATCGACAAATAAATGCAGACATACTGCATTCAACAGACCAGAGTACAGATGGATATGTAGTCCAGTGGTTAACACGTCGGAATGGTAATCCGGACTGTTTCGTTCACCCGTCTGACCCTAATAAAATTAATAGTCTTTTAGATGGGACTTTAAACCGAGATCTCATGTCGGTGCTTTACATCGTGCACGTAAAAGAACCAGAGGAGATTCTGGAATGGGTCTCTGTCTGTATCATTGCATTATCCTCCAAAAATCTAAAATTACTAATCTCTTCAGGAGGCGTCGCTATGGGCAACCGTAAAACACACACATGGTCAATTAGGCCTGATATTGAACTAATGTTAATATGCTTTTGTTATCATGCACATGTCACACAATAATTAATAAGTTGCTGTATATATATTTGCTATGTTATGATTATCTCATGTACAGACGGATCTGTAGTCCAGTGGTAACACGCTGGACTGGTAATCCATGGATGGCAGGTTCGATCCCCCGTCTGACCCTAATAAAATTAACAGTCTTTCAGATGGGACGTTAAACCGAGATCTCGTGTCGGTGCTTTACACCGTGCACGTAAAAGAACCAGAGGAGATTCTGGAATGGGTCTCTATCTGCATCATTGCACTATCCTCCACAAATCTAAAATGACTAATCTCTTTAGGAGGCGTCGCTCATATGGGCAACCGGTAGCGACGATAAATAAACGTAAAACTCACGCACAATATCTCATGTTGTTGCAAATCTTCTTCCTGAGAATATGAAAAATAAACTGAAACTAAGTTGCTTGTACTTGTTTGCTCGCTTCTCACAAATGCAACCCGGGTTCGATCCTCGGACCGGGAAGTATGTGAGATGGTACGGTGGTCGCCAGATCGGACAGGTGAGTTTTCTTCGGGTACCCCGGTTTCCTCCCACACGAATGACCATATTTACGTTTTCACCCGCGCCAACGAGCGTGATTAATATAAGTTGTTAGAACTTGCTTCGCAATCGTTGTAAATTTAAATACAGTTTAAAATGTATTCTGTTTGCTTGCATGCTTACTTACTTACTCAAAATATTACACATTAATACTTGTCTTTCTGTTTCTACGTTATATAGGCCTACTGATGCCGAACAATACATTCTCATTATGACTGAATTGTACCGGCTACAGCTGGGAGAGAACGCCGGTGTGTGTTTTACGTCTATTTATCGTCGCTACTGGTTGTCCATATGAGCAACTCTTCCTGATGAGATTAGTCATATTAGAGAGTGCAATGATACAGACATATAGACCCATGTCAGATTCTCCTCTGGTTCTTTTACGTGCACGGTGTACAGCACCGACACGAGACCTCGGTTTAAAGTATCATCTGAAAGACTGTTTATTAATTGTATTAGGGACAGATGGAGGATCGAACCTGTGATTGTGTTAACACGAAACACCATGAGTAAAAAACTTAGTTTGAATATAAAGCGCCTTAATTAAGAAATGTTTTAGAATACAGCTTGATCTCTAGTCAAGACTAGAAAGGAACAGATTAGCAACCACCCTTTTACATATTACTAAGTGTTGTGGAGAAAAAGTATTCGCTAGAAATTTAGTCGTTCTTTGCAGTCTACAATAGTTACTTCCCTTGGATTCGTGTCGGCCATTTGTTGGTAGAGAAAATGTGCGTCGAATAAAACAGAAAAACAAATATTGTCTAGTCCTTGTAGTCCCTACATCGAACTCGGAACACTCAGGAACATTTGGTAGCAGAGCGAGGTTTCATTTTCGTAACTATTCCGTACTGTACATTGAAGGGACTTCATATCGAATTCGTATATAAAACACTTGAGCAGTATTCGGACAATATTTGATATCCGGACACATTAAATTTATAAGTGAACCATCATCCCAAATTAGTGTGAACTATCGTCACTATGTCAACATCGGAAGTAAAGGAAGCTGAGGCAAATGAAGCTGAATTAGTAGAGCTTAAATTGAACAAAGCAAATTGTAAGAGATTGTTCACTAGATATTCGAACCAGTTAAAAGACTTGTTAGGAGAAGATGACATTGCAAAGACTGAACTTCGTGTGAACTTCGTTCATCATTGGAAAAGGTTGAAGGGGCAATGGATAGAACTGTGGAAGCAATTCATAGCTTACTGGACTTTATGCGATATAACGGGAACATACAACAAATTAAAAATTTAACGGAAGAACTGAGTATCATTGATAAACAATATGAACAGCTTTCAAACGAATATAGGCATTCAGCTTTGAATAATACAATTAATCAGCAAGAGTTAGACCATAATACTAAGCAGCTTGGCCAAGATATGTGGCGTCAAATGAAAAAAGTGTCTATTCCCATATTCAGTGGTCAGAAAAAGGGATACCAGTCTTGGAAAGCTGCATTCCTGTCATGTGTTGATCAAGCCCCAGCTGAATATAAGTTACTTCAATTACGCCAGTATGTAACAGGGGATGCATTGAATGCCATCGAAGGTTTAGGTCATTCTGCAAGTGCATATGAAATAGCAAAAGAACGCTTGGAACGTAAATTCGGAGGACAACGTCGACAGATAACACAATTCCTGGATGAACTCGACAATTTCCCAATAATTAGAACTGAAAATGCAAAAATGATAGAAAAATTTGCAGATTTGTTAGACTTGGCAGTCATCAATTTGAGTGAAGCTAATCAGGACAACGACCTGAAAAATGGAGCATTATATTTACAAATGCAACGAAAAATTCCTGAAACAATGTTAACTCGGTATCATCGGTGGGTTTTCGAAAACAGTGAAGAGGAGTCGGTTGAAACCTTACGCAAATGGGTGTTGCAAGAATCAGAATTTCGCATTATTGCATCGGAAACTATACATGGTTTAGGACCCAAATCAGACAAAGTTAACTATATACATGTAGACAGAAATCGCAATGCCGACAACTACCGTAGTAATACAAATAAGACATATTTTACACAAGGCAAATCAATCAGAACATGCAGAGTTTGTAATGGTAATCATGCGGTATGGACTTGTACTGTATTCAAAGAACTCAATGACAAGCAACGTTGGGAAACAGCTAAAGAGAAGCAACTTTGTTATCGGTGTCTCGGACACAACCACATCGGAATGAATTGCAAACGTAGTGGTGTTTGTAGAGTTGATGGCTGTAAAAGAAGTCACCATCGACTGTTACATCCAAGTTCAAGTAAATCCAGCACAGAAGTAAAAGATAGATCAAGCGTAAACTCAGGTGCTCAATATCAAACTGGAGAAAGGGAGCAACGAACATTTACATCATATTCTAAAGATACTAAGACTCCAAAGTATGTTGCATTAAGGACTGTTCCAGTAATTGTATCGTCAAGAGGAAACAAAATGAAAATCAATGCTCTACTTGATGACGGTAGCACTAAATCATACATCAATACAAGTGTAGCGATGCAACTAGGAATTAGAGAACAAGTAGAGACAATGAGTGTGAACATATTGAATGGAAAAAGAGAAGAATTCACCACTATGCCAGTAAAAGTAAATATAGAGAGTCTCAATGGACATGTGAAATTGGCGATCAATGCTAGTGCAATAGATAATGTAACCGGCAACCTTGAAGTTGTAGACTGGAACAATTATGCTCACAAATGGGAACACTTGAAAGAAATAGAATTTCCGCGCGTAACTGAGCATCAAGGTGTAGACATGCTCATTGGCCTAGATTACAGTGATTTACATCAATCATGGCATGAAGTTAGAGGTCAACCTGGGGATCCAGTAGCTGGATTAACTCCCCTTGGTTGGACATGTGTTGGAAACTTGTCAACACCAAGAATACAAGTAAATAGATCACATTTTGTTCATAGCACTGACTGTGTTGATTTGAAGAGATTTTGGGAAGTAGAGTCTGTCGAGTCCAGAACAAAACTGTCACTAGCCGACAAGAGTATTACTGATTTCATAGAACAATCAATCGTGTACAAAGATAACCGATACGAAGTGCCTTTGCCTTGGAAGGACAATAAATGCGAATTACCGGGCAATTATCAAATGGCTTTACAACGACTAACAAATACTGAAAAGAGACTAAAAAAGAATAGCCAAGTAGCACAAGTGTACAATGAAACAATAGAGACATATTTAAAGAAGGGTTATATATCCAAAGTTGGAACAATCTGAAGAGGACTGCAAACAGCAAAAGTGGTTATTGCCTCACTTTCCTGTATTGAAACCAGACAAATCTACTACAAAGGTGAGAATAGTGTTTGATGCTTCCGCAAAGTGTGAAGATATATCGTTGAACGACACTATTCATCCGGGACCGAAACTAGAAAGTAATCTCTCTGAAATACTATTGCGGTTTCGTAAGCACCCTGTAGCTGTAGTATGCGATGTACAAGAGATGTATTTGCAAGTAGGCATTCCTGAAGCGGATCGTCATTTTCACAGTTTCTTGTGGCGAGAAGAACCAAGTCAAAAACCGCAAGAGTACCACTTCAACAGACTTGTGTTTGGAGTGAATGCATCACCTTTCCTTGCTCAGTTCGTGTCACAGTATAATGCTAAGATGTACGCTGCCGAGTTTCCACAAGCTGCTGAATCGGTTATGAATGCCACATACATGGATGACACTATGGACTCGGTGATCGATGACCAACAAGGTGTACAGCTTTATCAACAGTTGTCTCAACTTTGGCAGAATGCGGGGATGTTCGCCAGAAAGTGGCTTTCGAATTCCACCATGGTTCTTGAAAGCATTCCAATATGTGACAGAGCCTTAGATACAGATCTGAGTAAGACAGAGCTACCTACAATCAAAACGTTAGGAGTGTTGTGGGTTGCTAACAGTGATTTATTCACCTTTCACCATAATGTGCCAGACACAGAATCATATTTCACAAAACGGTCATTTCTAAAGAGACTCGCGTCAGTGTATGACCCTCTCGGATTTCTTGTACCATACATAATTCGCTCAAAGATGATATTGCAGGATATCTGGCTAAGCGGTATTGAATGGGATGAAAAATTGAGTAAACAGTTAAATGAACAAGTTGGTAATTGGTTTGATGAAATTAAGGAAATAGATCAAGTGAAAGTTCCGCGATGTATACAATTTAGCGACAGTAGTGAGATACATACATTTGTTGATGCCTCAACCAAAGCTTATGGTGCAGTTGTATATGCAAGAAATCTAGACAGTGACAATGTTATTAGTGTGCATTTAATCACTGGCAAAAGTAAAGTAGCACCTCTGGCTACTACCAGTGTACCAAGATTGGAACTTATAGCAGCCAATTTGGGACTTAGTTTAACTCAGTCTGTTTGTGAAGCGCTAGAAACAGATATAAACTCGGTCACATTCTGGTCGGATAGTATGAATGTGTTGTGGTGGATTAGGGGTCAAAGTAGGACTTATAAACCATTCGTAGCCAATCGCATAGGCACCATTCATAGTGCAACATCGCCAAAACAGTGGCGATATGTTCCAATGAAAGACAACCCAGCAGATATGGCTTCAAGAGGAATGTCAGTTATTGAATTGAGTAGAAGTGAATTATGGTGGAAAGGTCCAGATTATCTACATGGTGATAAGGACAAATGGCCGCAAAACAAGTTTGAACCCAACGAAATTGCAAAAATAGAGCTTAAAAGACATTCCATGGGATGTGAAGCACTTACATTTCACACTGTTAGCGACAGCAATGAAGATAAAGATAATAGGTTAAATCCTGAACGATATTCAAACTGGACACACTTAACCAGGATATATGCTTGGGTTAATAGATTCATTGATAACTGTCAGATGACTAAAGATGAAAAACGCACATCTACAGAACTAACGAGTAGTGAGATGAAACATGCAGAATGTAGGCTTATTCAGTATGCTCAGGTGCAGAGTTTTAGTGAAGACTATAGAAACTTAAGTAAAGGGAAACAACTCTCAAAAAGCAGTAAGTAAAGGGAAACAACTCTCAAAAAGCAGTAAACTACTTGTGCTCAATCCTAAACTCGATGAAGATAAAATCATGAGAAGTGACAGTCGTTTGAAATTTGCATCAAATCTGTCATACGATACTAAATTTCCAATTATATTGCCAAGGAACAATTGGGTTAGTAAGTTAATCGTGAAACATTACCATGAACGAGGAAATCACTGTGGAACAAATAAAACATTATCAGACTTGAGTGCACATTACTGGCTAATCGCAGGTCGCGAAGAAATTCGGGAACTAGAGAGTAACTGCACAGAGTGCAGACGTAGAAAAGCAAAAGCTTCGCAGCAAATAATGGGACCGATTCCAGAATTTAGGCTTGGTATGTCAATGCGTGCATTCAGTGAAACGGCAGTAGATTACGCCGGTCCTTTCTTAACAAAACAAGGCAGAGGCAAAGCAAGAGTGAAAAGGTATTTGTGCGTCTTCACGTGTTTGGCAACTAGAGCTGTACATTTAGAAATAGCGTACAGTATGGACACAGATTCCTTTCTCAATACGTTCTACAGATTTGTTAATAGAAGAGGACTACCTAAGATTGTCGTATCTGATAATGGGACCAATTTTGTAGGAGCAGTGCGTGAACTTAAAGATCTACACAGCAAGTTAGACCAGAACAAAATTGTCCATAAAGCAGCTAATCAAGGAATCAAATGGCTCTTCAATCCACCAGCAGCTCCTCACTTTGGAGGTGTACATGAATCAATGATAAAAAGTGCCAAGCGAGCCATATTCCGGATCCTGGGCAATGCTGATGTGAACGACGAAGAGCTCATGACTGCTTTCGTTGGAGCAGAAGGACTAATAAATAGTCGCCCTTTGACATACCAGAGCTCAAACCCATCGGATGAATGTGTCATCACTCCGAATCATTTTCTCCATGGACAGGCAGGAGGGGAGTTTGCCCCAGAAGTAGTGGATACAACAAACTATAACATTGCTAAGAGGTGGCGTAGAGTGCAAGAATTAGTAAAACACTTTTGGAAATGTTGGTTACTTGAGTTTTTACCTATGCTCGGCTCTAGGAAAAAGTGGTGCCAACCTACAAGGGACTATCGAGTTGGAGATGTAGTTATCGTGATCGATTCTGAGTTACAACGAGGCCACTGGTTGCTTGGGAAAGTCACCAAGGTATATCCGGGGATAGATGGCCATGTTCGCGTCGCAGATGTGCAAGTTCGAAATAGTGTTGTGAAACGGCCAATGACGCGTTTGTGTCTAATACAAGAAAGTCAACTGTAGACTGGATCAGATAATTAGAAACCATCAATAAGCCAAAGATAGTATTTTCAATACCGGTAGTTCTAAATTGTAAAAAACTTAACAAGTGTTGTGTTACAAATGTAATAATCATTAATTACAATACCGGTAGCACTGTGATTGGGGCATAATAATCCCTGTGATGTATTGTCGATTATTAATTAAGATAATTAGCTTCGATAATGGGCATAATAATCCCATTGCTAATTTCAAATCTAACGGACGTGCGACGGAGTTGTAGGTCAGAGAGATCACAGTCTACTGAAGTATACAAACATTAAGAAGATTATCACATGAACTTGAAGTAACACTTACAGTCTGTTACAGACAAATAGCAGGATAGTACCAAGAGAACATGTATTGATATGCATTAATTATTTTTTACAAGTATAATTGAGATCATTAATACAAAACAAACATTCATGTAATGATGTGCATACACATACAAATTGAATGTAATGTGTTAATTGTAAGTTTTGAAGTAATACGGATAGAGAATCTGTTGTTTTACTTAATGCAAAAACATGCATTTATATGTAGAGAACAAAAGCCTCTGCTACAGTGATAATATAAATCGTGAGTGAACTGTTGTCTCATTAAAATGATTGTTGATCATTATAGTAAACATAGTATGATTCATATGATACAGGTATGAATTGAAAGATTGCATGTATTCCAAGAGAACGTTATATATATTGAACTATAATTTGATATTAACAGTGAGATGCAATCGAGTTTAGGTCTATAACGACTTGAGTCCCCAGATTATATTGTAACAGTTCAAATTAATTATCGTGAATTTTCTAGTAAATCCGTCATACTAAACATTGAGTATTTAACTAGTTATGGGCTACATGTAGCAAAGTATGTATGACTATAAATAGTTAATCCTGTTACATTATATCAGGTGGACCTAGGCACAGTCAGTACCCCCAAACGTGCCGAATCCCTGTGGACCTAGGTGGTTGTTGTGTTAGCTTATAATTATATTATAGTTGTGTTCGTTCAATCATACTAGGTATAGTAGGAGGTTGTACATATGTTCGTTCAATCATACTAGGTATAGTAGGAGGTTGTACATATGTTCGTTCAATCATACTAGGTATAGTATGAGGTTGTACATATGTTCGTTCAATCATACTAGGTATAGTATGAGGTTGTACATATGATATTAGAGGTACAATGTAACCAGGGTTTAAATAATCTTTGATTGTGATGTTGGATTATGAGGATTGGTAAAGTACGATAAGTATTCGTTTCATGATGCTATGAACGTTTGGATTGACTTAACTTTGAGATTGATAAGATATAGTTTATCAAGAAGGGGAGAATGTTGTGGAGAAAAAGTATTCGCTAGAAATTTAGTCGTTCTTTGCAGTCTACAATAGTTACTTCCCTTGGATTCGTGTCGGCCATTTGTTGGTAGAGAAAATGTGCGTCGAATAAAACAGAAAAACAAATATTGTCTAGTCCTTGTAGTCCCTACATCGAACTCGGAACACTCGGGAACACTAAGGATCAATGATACTTAAAACAATGACATATATACATAACTTGAAAGAGAATTATTTACAAAGAAAATGAATTCTCATTAAAATATTATAACAGGTTTTTGCGCTAAGTTTGTTCTCAGTTGACATTCAAGTGGTGATGGGATCAGTAACAACTGCTGTATCTTGAATAACATTCCAATAAACATGGTGTTCATTTTCCACATTATTGCTGAACAATCTTTCAGGTGGGACTTTAAACCGAGGTCTCGTGTCGGTGCTTTACACCGTGCACGTAAAAGAACCAGAGGAGGCTCTGGAATGGGTCTCTGTCTGTATCATTGCACTATCCTCCAAAATCTAAAATGACTAATCTCTTCAGGAGGCGTCGCTCATATGGACAACCGGTAGCGACGATAAATAAACGTAAAATACACCACATTATTGCAAAAAGGACATAAATGACAGGAACCTCAACGGGGAGATTTTCATATCAACCCGTTTCAATACGTTTACAAGGGAGCTACCCCACATCGTAATTTGCTGAAAGCGGCCCTGTGGTACATACAAAGGAAGGATGAATATACAGTAATCTTCTGTATGATATTCAGTTTTCAAAGTATTGTTAAGTACGTAGGTTGATTCTTCCTCGACCAGAAGTTCACTGTTATCGTTCCCTTCCAATCCAAACGAATCCTATCCATTCATATAGTTCATAGTACAATCGGCGTTTTTAAAAATCATTTTTAAAAGTAGTTTGTTGATATTTGAACAAAGTGAAGTGCGGCTGAATCATTGGAATTGAAAATCGACAGGTAAAAAAATTATGAATGAAAACCACGTAGGCATACAGCTAATTAGGTCCGCCTCCGTGGTCGAGTGGTTACGGTCGCTGACTTATATACCACTGTAACTAGTGATAAACCGATTATCGCTAAGTCGCCGACAATCGTTCGCCGGCATGGACATCGGCGATAATCGATTGTGAAAATGTGTCCCACAAGCACCTTACAATAATGTACATTTTTTAACGAGTAGAATAAACAAACGGCATGAATAATAGTGTATATAAATATATCAAGTCATTATCATGTTGGCCTTAAAGTGCTGAAAAAATGTTCAGTTACACTTAAAAAAACAAAGAGAAAAGTGGTCTGCAGCCTACCAAGTGATTGATGACAATTATTTTCAATATAATTTTAATTTAAAACTTTTTAGCATATTGCTTCCATATTTCGTCAAATTCAAATAATTTGTTCTGTATTGAAGCTGTCTCAAGTTCAGTATCATATCATAGTTTTAATCGACACATCAGATGTTGAATGGATGGTTTTATGTCTTTATTTTTGTCTCTTACTTTTATGTTTGTTTATACCTCAAATAAAACTACGATTTACTATTGGCTGTATTTTATTAGCATTGCACGTTTGCAACAACAATTCTAACTGTATCTAGTACTAGACTTTTCACTAGTATGTCACTAAGTGTTCTGTCCTCTATTAACTTAAAAACTAATTTTATATCAGGTGGCAGTCCAGTAACTTAAAGTCTAGTACTCAGATGTAACTGAGTAACTAATTTGTCGAAACTAGTAACTTGTAAGTAATTTATTAGTACTAAATAGATTGTTAAACTCACAAATTAGATGGAATGATTTTGATTTATAACTATATCAATTGCCCGATTAATAATCAATTATCTAATCGGTTTACCCGTCCGATTATTCCGATTAATCGATTATGAATTTGAAACCGATGCACATCACTAACTGTAACCTATCATCACTGATGGTGTCACGGGTTCGAGCCCTCTCAGGCCGTGTCTCATTTATATGAAAAAGTTGGCAGTTTCTTACGGAGGTTGGTGCACCCAAGTACTGGTTAACCACTGGAGCCTGCCCAGGAAAGGTATTGTTAGGTACACTGCTCGCCGGCGATATAGCCCAAAATGGTGCTGATGCAGGCGTAAAACCCGAAATATAACATAACAGCTAATTAGACTCCGGTTATTGTACGGATAACATGATGGGTGAATATAATTATAGATGACTAAAGCTAGTTACATGTTTATCACAATTATTTACTACAATGTTGAATAGAAGAATTTCTGCGCAATCGTCGTTTCGTGGGGTGTTCTGAATCGCAAGAAATGGCCGGAAGTATCTTTTGTTTTCTGTTGAACACCGTTCGTGTTCCACTTAAACGGAGAAACTCCTTCTCCATGCCTTCGATTATTCTAACGACGTCGTTGTTACAGTTATTATTGGATGCTACACAATTAGTTTGCCTATCGTGTTTACCTAAATATGTTATTTGTCGAGAATCTGTAACAGATGTTCCATCGTGTCCATTCTGATTATCTTCATTCTCTCGTCTGACGATTGAATTCTGATCTTTCTGAAAACATTAAGAATTGTAGGCTATGTCACAAAAGGTTGTGTACATGGGTCCGGGAGGTAAATGAACGGGGGACTAGTGAAACGGAGCGAGATAATGTGTAACCTAGTCAGAGGCGTGTCCATTTGTGTTTTACGTTTATTTATCGTCGCTACCGGTTGCCCATATGAGCGACGCCTCCTGAAGAGATTAGTCATTTTAGATTTTGGAGGATCGTGCAATGATACAGACAGAGACCCATTCCAGAGTCTCCCCTGGTTCTTTTACGTGCACGGTGTAAAGCACCGACACGAGACCTCGGTTTGGTTTAACGTCCCATCTGCAAGACTGTTAATTTTATTAGGGTCAGACGGGGGATCGAACCTGCGATCACTGGATTACCAGTCCAGCGTGTTACCGCTGGACTACAGATCTGTCCAGGCGTGTCCATGGGTGTGCTCAAGGGACTCGAGAACCCCATTAATTTACATACTTCATCAGATTCCGCATCGATTCAAATTTAACACCATAGGTACCAGAACATTGCACAATGTGTGGAGCATGCCCCTGTACCTCCCTAGGATGGACGGATGCTGGTATTGCTACCACCTTAATTACTAACTTAGCACCGTAGGCCTATGTGTTCAATTCCATTGTTCAGAACGACAAACCATGTTTTATTCGACTATATCACAGGAACTTGAAATGTTATCCATAAGCCACCAAAGGTATTGTACCTCTATCCTAGGACAATTTTTATCTATCTATCTATCCTCTATTAAATACTTTAAAAGGGGGGTGTCCTAGGATAGAGGTACAAGACCTTTGGTGGCTTAGGGATAACATTTCAAGTTCCTGTGGCTATATATAGCACAAATACAAATATTATTTCGATTCTAACATGACCAAAATATCTAAAGTTCAAACATAGTTTGTGCTACTAGCCTAGGAAATATGTTAATGGACGTGTATTACTGGAATCTGCTAACGTGGTGTTTATTAACAGCAGCCGATCATACGCTATTGTAGTGTCCTATACGTACATTTGTCATATAGGTATAGAAGTGGGATATATAGCGATTCCAGATGTCTTTTATTTACACTCCATATATACATAGTATATCCGTGGGAGAAATGCTATGACCGTTCAATAATTATATACTTTGGTGCTTGTAACCTAATCTATGGCCGGGCTGAGTGAGTATGCAAATAATAACATACATCAAACATTCACACATCAACGAATATGAGATGTGGGACAGTATAGAGTTACTCGTGTACTGACCCTATCCATGTTGGTGCTTGTAGCCTAAACTATGGCCGGTCATTAAAATCGTACTAGTTTATACAAATATATTTTAGCTCGATTGCGAAACAAGTTCTTATAACTTATACTAATCACTCTCGAGACCTCATTCCTGATGGAATCCATCGCCACGAGGGAGAGAGAAGAGGCATGTGGAATTTAAATGCCTTGCCTAAGGACACAATCGTAACGGCTCCAGCGGGGCTCGAACTCCGGGCCTTTCGCACGTGAAGCGAACGCGCTACCACTAAGCTATCACAACTTCCACGATCGTATTACTAACGCACACAACTTGGTAAACTTAGTTTATAATATGAGTATTAACTAGTATGCTCGCCCACATGGTTCGCCGGCGGTGAGGGTAAATAAGCTCAATCATCATCATCATATCATCATCATCATCATGACCTTTCAAATAGCTTGTGATCGGCTTCTGTATTTATAGTTGTGTCATGAACCATTTTGGGGAGACAATATTGCAGCGCGGAGATTATAAAACTGCATGATAAACTGGCATTACCGCGATATAATATGTGTACAGAGGAAACGCCAACAATATGGCATAACAGTTGCACAGGAAATGGAATAAACTTGACAGCTATGTTTCGTTTAAGGAATGGACGTCACTTTGTCGAATGTGTTTGTTTTGGGGTTTAAACTCGAATCAACAATATGTGATATGGTGACTCCATTTGGGTGCACCTGCGTGCAGAATTTCCGATACGGACAGACACTTGTGTAGAAACACTGTCCTTCCACAAGCTTCCTCATATACGTAAATGTCGATATCCCAGTGGTATTCGAACCCGAGAAAACGCCGAGTGGCAAATCATTTGAAGTCAATGAACTTAAACACTCGGTCACAGAGATCTCTTGCCGAATAGTGTAGCCCTTGTTAGGGGCCACACTCCCAACTCGAACAGGTCCTTAAAACCTCCACCACACTGCAACTTACCATACTGGCCACTGCATTAGTACAGGGATGTTCCAAATATTCGACCACCACACCCTGTACAATTTTGTTTAGCATGTCGGTAACTACGAGTTTGTCATTGGGCAGGCGTACTGAAACAATGAACGAGAATGCTATTAGTTTATACAAATTTATTTTAGCTCGATTGCGAAACAAGTTATTTCAACTTCTATAAATCACTCTCGATACCTCATTCCTGATGGAATCCATCGCCACGAGGGAGAGAGAAGAGGCAATGTGGAATTTAAGTGCCTTGCCTAAGGGCACAATCGAAACGGCTCCAGTGGGGCTCGAACTCTGGACCTGGAGCGAACGCCTATCCACTGCGCTATCACGACTTCCACATGCTATTAGAGTCTCCACCTGGTGGCTATATATGACCTACTTCTTATAATAGGCACTCACTTTATACATTTAATACGCACATACGGATATGTAGTCCAGTGGTAACACGCTGGACTGGTAATCTATGGATCGCAGGTTCGATCCCCCGTCTGACCCTACTAAAATTAGCAGTCTTTCAGATGGGACTTTAAACCAAGGTCTCGTGTCGGTGCTGTACACCGTGCACGTAAAAGAACCAGAGGAGACTCTGGAATGGTTCTCTGTCTGTATCATTGCACTATCCTCCAAAAATCTAAAATGACTAATCTCTACAGCAGGCGTCGCTCATATGTGCAACCGGTAGCGACGATAAATAAACGCAAAACACACATTTATATAAAGAACACGAGCCTCCTTGGTTATTGATAATGCCGCTACGTGACTCTATACCCATGTAGAGAAGAGTTGCAAAACCAAAAGCAAAACAAATAACCAGCTTGGCTGAGTTCTGTACACCATAATCAAAACAAATAAATTGCTTGGCTGAGTTCTGTACACCATAATCAAAACAAATAACTTGCTTAGCTGAGTTCTGTACAACACAATCAAAACAAATAACCTGCTTGGCTGAGTTCTGTACACCATAATCAAAACAAATAACCAGCTTGGCTGAGTTCTGTACACCATAATCAAAACAAATAACGTGCTTGGCTGAGTTCTGTACACCATAATCAAAACAAATAACCTGCTTGGCTGAGTTCTGTACACCATAATCAAAACAAATAACTTGCTTGGCTGAGTTCTGTACACCATAATCAAAACAAATAACTTGCTTAGCTGAGTTCTGTACAACACAATCAAAACAAATAACCTGCTTGGCTGAGTTCTGTACACCATAATCAAAACAAATAACTTGCTTAGCTGAGTTCTGTACACCATAATCAAAACAAATAACCTGCTTGGCTGAGTTCTGTACACCATAATCAAAACAAATAACCTATTTAGCTGAGTCGAGACTGACCCTCATTTCATCCAAACAGTTTCTTGAATTCTGAGTATAAACTTTATTCTCAAATGGTTTTATGACAGATTCCTCGAGTGTACCACTTATCCACAAGTGGACCACTTACAAAATGATACCATACATTGTTGAATATGCTACAACATATATTTTATATTAATAATATGCCTTTTTAAAAGTCTATTATGATTAATACATCGCTAAAAGTTATCTTCGAACTATCAAATGGATATTCCAATCACGGCAACTCCAGTGGTCCAATCGAGGATTCGAACCCCGCTGGAGCCGTTACGATTGTGCCCTTAGGCAAGGCATTTAATTTCCACGTTGCCTCTTCTCTCCCTCGTGGCGATGGATTCCATCAGGAATGAGGTATCGAGAGTGATTAATATTAAGTTATAAGAACTTGTTTCGCAATCGAGCTAAAATAAATTAATCGAGGAGTGTACATGGCTATACATGAGATTTGTAAAACATGTGTGTAACTTCAAGAAACGTACATCTGCACTCAAACAGTAAGACATAAACATATACCGGCGTTACAGGTTTCCGGCGATGTAGTACATAACGGAATCCTATAGATTGTGAATGTTCATACACTGTAAAGTACATTCCAGCACAGGAACTTGAAATTTTATCAATAAGCCACCAACGGTCTCGTACCTCTATCCTAGGACACCACCCTCTATTAAAAAAATAGAGGGGGCTGTCCTAGGATAGAGGTACGAGACCGTTGGTGGCTTATTGATAGAGGGTGGTGTCCTAGGATAGAGGTACGAGACCGTTGGTGGCTTATTGATAACATTTCAAGTTCCTTAAACGGGAAGAAGAAAATGGAGAAGAAACAATTTCTAGTGACTCTAAAAACAACATATTTTACCTTTCCGTCACAAAACAATCCCGAATAAAATCGATTGTTTACTTTTTAAGAAACGTCGATAAAACAGCGGCACCTCACTTCCAGTAATCTACGAGGTAAAATGACGTCACCAGTTTTCTCCTAACTGTCGAAATTGCCTACAGCGCGAGCATACGTATTATATCTATCTTCCTTTAGTTTATACAAATTTATTTTAGCTCGATTGCGAAATAAGTTATTTCAACTTATATTAATCACTCTCGAGACCTCATTCCTGATGGAATCCATCGCCACGAGGATCTTCCTTTGATGTCAAACCGCTCGCGGGGACGTAGACATGTGTTCTCTATATACATGGCAGTAAGCTGTTAAAAACTTGAAAGAGCCATGGTCGATTGTGTTTTTAATAGGAAATTAAAAATGCACTTTCACGATCCAATGATTGAAAACGTCCAACTGTTCGGTTTCGTCACTACTGCAAAGTGTATCCCTGAACGTTTGCATCACATACATTTCCGAAAAGAGGCATTGAAAATGAAATGTACATAAATATATCTGACCATACCTTCTTTGCTGTTATCGTCCATGGTCGCTTCATGAAGCGTTCTTTCAAATGACGTCAAATATATGACTTAGTCTGACGTCATCAACACACGCGACGGCGGTGTGTACGTCATGTTAAGACCAATGATACTTCCTCCGTTTGGTATGATAGCAAGAACATGGCTATCTTAGATTTACTAATTTTAAACGATACAGATGATTGTAATTTACACTATTTTATTTTCCTGGAACCGGTCGGGAAATGACACCGGTACGGATTAGTTTATACAAATTTATTTTAGCTCGATTGCGAAACAAGTTCTTATAACTTATATTGATCACTCTCGAGACCTCATTCCTGATGGAATCCATCGCCACGAGGGAGAGAGAAGAGGCAACGTGGAAATTAAATGCCTTGCCTAAGGGAACAATCGTAACGGCTCCAGCGGGGCTCGAACTGCGGATCTTTCGCACCTGAGGCGAACGCGCATCCACTGCCACTGGTCAAATGTAGATATCTGCAAAAATGACGACACAATAGCCACAGGGTATCAATTCTCGATCGATAATTTGTATTGTAAAATAATAGAGTTGTAGAACCTATGCGCGGCGACAGAGGTGGAGCATGGTTCAATAGCATTCCGTCGTGCGTACATGTGGCCTAATGCAACTGTCACCTGACTGGTTCAGTAGCAGAATATAAACTTGTAGGGAGAATTTTTTCCGCCGAAATGATGCAGTTTATGAGCATTTCAGGTAGCTATCCGAATTGGAAAGAAATGTATAAATAACCAGAAAAAAAGTTTCTTATGAGTTGTAATAGTGTTAGTTATTGATGTTATTAAGTCAAAATAATATATTCAGCAATTACCCGTGCTTAAATTTAAAAAAAAATCATGTACGACGTGCATAGGTGCCTTAAGGTACATATTTTCCCATAAGGTACATATTTTCCCATGGAAACAGGTGCAGTTGCGATAGCTGTATTGAGGCGCATGGTCACGTAATAAAGCTAACATTTTCAACAATTTTTGAAAGTTGTGTTCACGACTAAAGAAAATAATAATATACGGCAAGTGCATTTAACTTTTTTGATCCTACCTTCATGCGAAATAACGTACAAAAATGCCCGTGCCTAATAAAGCTTTCGTGACGGACTACTTCTATGACCCAGATTACGGTTTGTAAATAAATAAAGCGTCCATCGTCACATTGTGTTGTCTGCTGAGTTTGGAAAATGTCCCAAGAAGAAAGTCGTGTACAGGCAAACGTTCAGGTTGTTTGGGATGAATTAACAGCACTCGATGAGACCCCTCTGGAAACTACTGTTGTCAGAGAAATGTCATTTATCATTTATCTATAAATAGAAATATCAATGCGCAACATATTACCAAGTGCGTTGCGAGTTTGTAAGCTGTCATGGCTAGTTTGTTTGTTTTTGTGTCGGGTGCACACTCAGAATGTAGGATAAATAGAATATTAGGTTACTGTCTTATAAATTTTAATTTATTAGGCGAGTCGGAGAAAAAATACAAGGCGAGGCTCTGCCGAGCCTTGTATTTTTTCGGAGACGAGCCTAATAAATTAAAATTTATAAGACAGTAACCTAATATTCTACTGGTCATTATATGTGAGATTTATGCCGAGCATAGGTTCCAGCACTCTATAAGCATTTGGTGAATACTATTAGTAACTATTTCAGTAGACTGACATTGTTGACATATTGTCTGTTTTATACTTTAGATATATTACGTATTGTAGCGTGTTTAATATTTGTATGCTTGTTCAATTGGAATGAATCAACTCTCGACTTTTGATTCGCCATTCTAATTTTGTCAATATGCAATCTGATATAAAAAATCCCAAGACATCAGTTTATTTAGCGATGTATTAATGTATGTTTAATCTTACTAAATGAAATGAATTAAATATATTAAACTAAACATAAACACATTAATATTAAGAGTGTATTAAACAGTTAAATAACTAATAAATATATTCACTATACACATAAACAAAATAGCAGTGACAACAGTATGCTGAGTTACTCTATCTGCCCAAAACATCACTCACCTGTATGTTCTGTTCTTACGTTTATTTATCGTCGCTACCGGTTGCCCATATGAGCGACGCCTCCTGAAGAGATTAGTTATTTTAGATTTTGGAGGATAGTGCATGATACAGACAGAGACCCATTCCAGAATCTCCTCCGGTTCTTTTACGTGCACGGTGTAAAGACCGACACGAGACCTCGGTTTAACGTCCCATCTGAAAGACTGTTAATTTTATTAGGGTCAGACGGGGGATCGAACCTGCGATCCCTGGATTACCAGTCCAGCGTGTTACCACTGGAATACATATCCGTCTGTATGTTAGTGAAGTAATTCGATTAAATAGTGCTCAACTTCCCATCTGTCGGTCATAAAGGGAGCACAGCTATATCCTCGATTGGTGCCAGTACTTTCACTTTCAGACTGGATGGCATACTTTTCACAGATGTAAATAAACCGTTGTCAGTAAAATTCTGCGGAGGTATTATTAGATGCTGTTCTCCTTCTTGGAACTGAAAGTGTTCTTCTAAAAGTATACGTCTACAGCGCCGACATTCAAAGAGGCCAGACATTTGGACCTATGCCACACTTTATAACCAGCAGACGATTTCAGCGTCCATAATGTGAAAATAATGGGATTTATTGCAGAAATCGAAACATAGTCGAGAGTTAGTACCGGTCGAGAGTTGGTACACTGGGGCTACGTTTAAAAATGTGACCCCTGCTGTGTGTGTGTTTTTACGTTTATTTATCGTCGCTACCGGTTGCCCATATGAGCGACGCCTCCTGAAGAGATTAGTGCATGATACAGACAGAGACCCATTCCAGAATCTCTTCTGGTTCTTTTACGTGCATGGTGTAAAGCACTGACACGAGACCTCGGTTTAACGTCCCATCTGAAAGACTGTTAATTTTATTAGGGTCAGACGGGGGATCGAACCTGCGATCCCTGGATTACCAGTCCAGCGTGTTACCACTGGACTACATATCCGTCTGTGACCCCTGCTGTGAGAAAGTAACCTCATATAAACTAATGTTTGCAATTGCACAAAAGAAGTGAGGTAGACATACAGAACCTTTCATATAAATCATATCCTATGACGTACACCTCTAGGATACCTCGTATAACCTTTCAAATAAATCATACTACATATATATTTTAATGGAACACCTCTAGGATACCTCGTATAAACTTTCAAATAAATCATGCCATATACACAAGGGTTCTGCTCCATCTTGGATATCCTATTGTTATTAACTAATTGCATGCTGGGTATAGTAAAGGCAATTCATTAAATATATATCTGTACATTTTTCTTATTTGTAACTATCCTCCAACTAATCGCCCCGTAATGTGAACGACGATACATAAAGGAATACAAAACAAGACGACCATGATGGGCCTGTATCGCTCACCTGACACCATTTTAAGTAGGCGGTTGCCATATTTACCATTATCATGACCATAAATGGTGGCTATAGAATGGTTACTGAAGAGAAGACGTTTGAAAATGTGCACGGACGACGGACACATTGTGGTAACAATGCCTCACATCAGTTTTGCTCAGGTGAGTTAAAAATAAAAATAAATTGTAATTAATGGCAATATAATAACAAGACATGAACTCTTTTAAATTATCAATATTTTTTATTGAATATTTGTTAAAAAAAGCATTATACATGTACAAATAAAATAGTACAAAACAACATGCAAGAAATAGTATATAAGATAAATATTTTTAATTTACCAAGCCTGTTAACTCTTTCAGCGCCGAATAAATTCAGAGTATGTGCAAACAACATAGATCCAACGTGTCTGATCATGATCTATGTTGTTTGCTATTCGGACAGGTGCTTCAGCTCCACTGCCTGAAGAGCAATAATATTGTAACACCCGTGGGCATTTTTGGTCGAAGATGGCCGGCAACTGTAGGTAAATGTAAAAAGTTCAAACGAAGAATCAATGTTAACCTCTTTAACGTTCTGTTCTGTCTGTCTGCTTTTTACAAAGTGGCTTTTATGCTACATTGGTGGTGAAATAGTTAAAAGCTTTCAAACTACTCGCTAGGAACCATACCTGCCAATCTCAGATCTATTAGCCCTTCTCTGTACATATGCACAGTGATACACTAGCAGGTCTTCACCCAGAGGGAGATTTCAGATCTATTAGCCCTTGTCCGTACATATGCACAGTGATACACTAGCAGGTCTTCAACCAGAGGGAGATTTCAGATCAATAATCTGCCTCACTTCACGTGTGTTTGTTTGTTAATAGGACTTAAAGTTAGGTCAATTATGGCGATTCTTCAGCTGTTATTGGTAGAGGAAGACACTGGGTGTATGTCCCTCCATGCAGTATTTCAAACACGGATTGGTACACGGGTAGACAACCCACATTCTGCAAGTCCGATGGATACCTTCCTCACATGAAAGAATTCGACATTTTCCTCTATATAATACAAACTTCTCCCCTTTTGTACCTCAAACTTTTGCAAAGGTGTAGCTGAAGCCCCAACTAGAGGCGACACAAAAAATATAAAATTTTAAAGCGACACTACATCAATGAAAATTTGTGCAGAATGTAATTTCCTATTATATGGTATAATATTTTTCCAAATATTTGTATCAAAAACTGAGTATTTCAACTAATAAACAAACTCGTATATGCGGTTTGTTTACATAACAAAATAATGTAAATAGGGTTGACATCCATGCGTAATACAACGTGTGTATCCTGAATAACACGATACATGGTACAGATTTATCGTCATATGAAGTCTTACTTTCAATTTTGAAAGTTTGTATAGATCACAAAAAAACACTATTTATTGATTCAATGTTAGTGTTCGAAAATATTTGGAAGAATTTGTAGTAGCAATGCATTTATACGTGAAAAATGCATTTGATTTGCTTTTTGCGATGTAATGTCGCTTTAAGCAAATCGAAAAATTTGGTTTTGATATAGCAAAAATTCTATTGTAATATAATATCTGACACTATTTACACATTCTAGAAGGAAACTGTTGAACAAAACAATATCTGTTTCTGTGTTGTCTTAATCTTCACAACCTTAGACAGGATCAGGATACATGTGAATCTTCACAACCTTAGACAGGATCAGGATACATGTGAAGCATCATTCATTCTAAATGTCATAGAAACCATATAAACAACAAGCTGTTCTAAATGTCCTAGAAACATGAAACTGTTCTAAATGTCCTAGAAACCATATAAAAACATGCTGTTCTAAATGTCCTAAAAACTATAGAAACAACAAGCTGTTCTAAATGTCCTAGAAACCATATAAACAACAAACTGTTCTAAATGTCCTAGAAACCATAGAAACAACACACTGTTCTAAATGTCCTAGAAACCATAGAAACAACACACTGTTCTAAATGTCCTAGAAACCATAGAAACAACAAATTGTTCTAAATGTCCCAGAAACCATAGAAACAACACAGTTCTAAATGTCCTAGAAACCACAGAAACAACAAATTGTTCTAAATGTCACAGAAACCATAGAAACAACACACTGTTCTAAATGTCCTAGAAACCATAGAAACAACACACTGTTCTAAATGTCCTAGAAACCATAGAAACAACAAATTGTTCTAAATGTCCCAGAAACCATAGAAACAACACTGTTCTAAATGTCCTAGATACCATATAAACAACAAATTGTTCTAAATGTCCTAGAAACCATATAAACAACAAGCTGTTCTAAATGTCCTAGAAACCATAGAAACAACAAACTATTCTAAATGTCCTAAAAACTATAGAAACAACAAGCTGTTCTAAATGTCCTAGATACCATATAAACAACAAACTGTTCTAAATGTCCTAGATACCATAGAAACAACAAACTGTTCTAAATGTCCTAGATACCATATAAACAACACACTGTTCTAAATGTCCTAGATACCATATAAACAACACACTGTTCTAAATGTCCTAGAAACCATAGAAACAACAAGCTGTTCTAAATGTCCTAGAAACCATAGACATATCAAACTGTTCTAAATGTCATACAAACCATAGAAACATCACACTGTTCTAAATGTCCTAGAAACCATAGACATATCAAACTGTTCTAAATGTCATACAAACCATAGAAACATCACACTGTTCTAAATGTCCTAGAAACCATAGACATATCAAACTGTTCTAAATGTCATACAAACCATAGAAACATCACACTGTTCTAAATGTCCTAGAAACCATAGACATATCAAACTGTTCTAAATGTCATACAAACCATAGAAACATCACACTGTTCTAAATGTCCTAGAAACCATAGACATATCAAACTGTTCTAAATGTCATACAAACCATAGAAACATCACACTGTTCTAAATGTCCTAGAAACCATAGACATATCAAACTGTTCTAAATGTCATACAAACCATAGAAACATCACACTGTTCTAAATGTCCTAGAAACCATAGACATATCAAACTGTTCTAAATGTCATACAAACCATAGAAACATCACACTGTTCTAAATGTCCTAGAAACATCACTGTTCTAATTATTAATACAAATCATAGAAATAGGAAACCGTTCTAAGTTTCTTGTTTCTATGCCTTATGACATTTAGAACAGTTTCTATAAGCCATCAAAACAAGAAACCATTCTAAATGCTCTAGAAACAATGGAAACCATTCTAAATGTTATATAAATTATAGAATATAAATAACAGAAACCGTTCTAAATATTATATAAACCATAACATTTTGGTTAAAAATATATAAATCATATTCTAAACAAGAAACTGTTCTAAATGCTAAATAAGCCTTAATAACAAAAACAACAGTTCTAAATGCCCTTATAAACAATAGAGAATTTTAAATAAGTTATTTAGTGTTAATTAATTTCAGCTGTATTAATTAAAACTGTAGCTCAACATTCCAGATTATGTAATATGTGAACGAAATGCGATTTGATGAATTTCTATTCAGGCACATGCTTAGTGTTTATATGTTATGTTCTGAGCATTGTTGGAATACGGACCATTCCAGAATCGTTCTGCGCATTGTTGGAATACGGACCATTCCAGAATCGTTCTGCGCATTGTTGGAATACGGACCATTCCAGAATCGTTCTGCGCATTGTTGGAATACGGACCATTCCAGAATCGTTCTGCGCATTGTTGGAATACGGACCATTCCAGAATCGTTCTGCGCATTGTTGGAATATAGACCATTCCAGAATCGTTCTGCGCATTGTTGGAATACGGACCATTCCAGAATCGTTCTGCGCATTGTTGGAATACGGACCATTCCAGAATCGTTCTGCGCATTGTTGGAATACGGACCATTCCAGAATCGTTCTGCGCATTGTTGGAATATGGACCATTCCAGAATCGTTCTGCACATTGTTGGAATACGGACCATTCCAGAATCGTTCTGCGCATTGTTGGAATACGGACCATTCCAGAATCACGCTGCGCATTTTAGGAATTCCTAATACTGTTGCGCAGTTTAAGAATTCTTAAAACGTGCAAGACGATTCTGCGCGATTCTGGAAACGTCCGTGCGCATTTTAGGAATCGGGACAAAGTTGGAATATTGGATTTTCACTAAAACATGATGTTATAAATAATAGACAAATAAATAAAATTAAAACAGAACATTAAATCAATTAGTTTATTGCATGCAAATAGAGAAATAGATTTGTCTTGCCGATAATAAAATTGAAATTTATGTGATCTTTTCCACATATGACATTGAAAGTTGAACATTTTAGAGCAAATGCGGAATTGAAAATGTTTAATTTCATTTAATTCCGCATTCGCGCTGAAATGTTTGCCAATTTTCGACTCACTATGGAACTCACTATTCCAACATTGCGCAAGACATTCCTAAAATGTGCAAGACCATTATAAAAGTTTTATCTGATGAAAACAATGCCTTGCGCGATTCCAGAATTGGACAGGGCGATTCTAGAATAGAGCAACAGTATTAGAATTCCTAAAGCGAGCAGCGTGATTCCGGAATCGTCTGTATTCCCAAAATGCGCAGAACATATATATATAATTTAAAAATTAATTTTGTGTCTTTTAAAATATGTTATTTTTTCATTTATTATCTGATTTCCATAATTATTTCAACTACTGGTATGTTCATGTCTTATAACTCGGAGGAGGTTCCAGAATATTGCAACAATCCATCTGCATTTAAACAAGACAAACAAATAGAGGCGAACATACTGGGTATGTATATATATGGAAGGCAAAAGTCTTATTAGATCATTTATGTTGTAGCATTGTGTAAATACTTGTTATGTATATACAAGGAAGAAATAAATGGGTTACCCGAAAGGGGCCCCAAAATTTAAAAAAACAAACCTTACCTATGCCAACAGTAGTGTAAGTGGGGTGGGGGGTAAATTTAACACATGGAATGTCTGAAGCTTCTAAACTATTCAAACAAAACGTACAACTGTTATAACAGATACTGCATTTTATAAAAAAATATAGTCACGTCACCTACAGTACCCAACTTGGATTCTCTATTTGAATTCGGAATGTGATTAACATTTATATTTTTCAATTTTTAAAACACAAACTTCTTTCACAGTTTTCTAAATGTATTCAAATATGTACAATCTAGCAGACAGATATCATCATAAACATGATCTGTATCAATATCAAATCACGGTCAAGTAAAACAATGCTTTAATTAATAATACTACAACTATCTGAGCAGTAAGCATTTTGAAGGCACAGTTTAATTCATTTAAACCAACCTTGTGTACTAAACTACCAGATGTCCAAAGCGTGTTAAAAATACACATGCAACAATAGCAATGTACAGTCAAACCTGCCATAAGCAGCCAGCCAAAGGAATCACAAAAAGTGGCTGCTTAGCACAGGTGGCTGCTTAATAGAGGTCGAATGCATAGCAAAACATATTGGGAATCTGGAAACTGGCTGCTTAATGCAGGTTGGCTGCTTAATAGAGGTGACCACAAACACAGGTTTGACTGTATTGGTATTGGAAATGATGTGGAGAGATGCTTCTATGTGAGAAAGTGTTCATTTCTAACCACATTTACTGTATTTAGAGTACAGTCAATATGGTTTCATGTGTAGCATGCGTACAGTTCATTCTTATTATAAATTGTGTTAACAACACTACAAATTGATGACTCACTGTTTCACTAGGTTAAAATATTACTGGATAAAATAATAGCTGGGGATTACACATATTAAATCACGACCATTTCTGAACTTGTATGCAAATACACCCAGGTCCAAGGTGTGATCTATGCTACAAGCTATATATTCATGGAATTAGTCAGATTAAAACTAGTAATAAGGTATTATATTAAACTTGCTGATGTTGTCAAACACCATTAGCTTGCTTCATGATGAAGTACTAGTAATACACGTTCACACATATTAAACTTGCTTCATGATGAAGTAATACATGTTCAAACACATTAAACTTGCTTCATGATGAAGTAATACACGTTCACACATATAACTTGCTTCATGATGAAGTAATACACGTTCACACATATAACTTGCTTCATGATGAAGTAATACACGTTCACACATATAACTTGCTTCATGATGAAGTACTAGTAATACACGTTCACACATATAACTTGCTTCATGATGAAGTAATACACGTTCACACATATTAAACTTGCTTCATGATGAAGTAATACACGTTCACACATATAACTTGCTTCATGATGAAGTAATACACGTTCACACATATTAAACTTGCTTCATGATGAAGTAATACACGTTCACACATATAACTTGCTTCATGATGAAGTAATACACGTTCACACATATAACTTGCTTCATGATGAAGTAATACACGTTCACACATATAACTTGCTTCATGATGAAGTAATACACGTTCACACATATTAAACTTGCTTCATGATGAAGTAATACACGTTCACACATATTAAACTTGCTTCATGATGAAGTAATACACGTTCACACATATAACTTGCTTCATGATGAAGTACTAGTAATACACGTTCACACATATAACTTGCTTCATGATGAAGTAATACACGTTCAAACACATATAACTTGCTTCATGATGAAGTAATACACGTTCAAACACATATAACTTGCTTCATGATAAAGTTGCAACATAAAGCACCAACAACTTTGTTCAAGATTTAGCTATATACAATCAGACACATGTTTCATGCAGATATACAAAATTAATGCTAAATAAATGACTATAAATATATACATGTACACAATATCGTTTATAAAGTTTTGGCACTAAGATAAATGTATTAGGTATATTAATTAAACTGCAAATATGCTAATAGTTATGTTTATTGTTGTACATTGTGATATATTACCCAAATAATTGGATGAAACTATTAGTGTACAGGTGCATAGCCAGAGTGATATTTTAATTATGCGGTGCGAAAGTTTGGGGAGGGGTGTCCCCTCACTGCAGGGGGTCGGGAGATCCCCCTCCCACAAATGTTCCTCCCCCCCCCCCACACATTTTCCTTTCTATATCGCAAATGTTACAATTTGAGAGAATTTCTGATGGTATAAATGAGCGACCGTATGTCCACTTTCAGGGGCGGTTATGGAAAATCTAGATAAAGTACATGTCAATATCCCCCTCACACCATTGCATTTTTGGCGTTTTTAGTATGCAGTGCAGCTGCGTATTTGCATACAGTCGGCTACGTGCCTGGTGTAGCATGGTCTATCAACGCTTCTTCAGTAAATTAAAGCCAGCAATAACGAAAAATTAATATTCAGCTGAAGGTGCATCTGCGATTTGGTAGGAAAGAATGATTTTATGGCCCATCAGGCTTTTTTCAGTTATATCAAGCTGGTTTATGAGACTCAGCTGAGTTGTGCTAGGGGAATGGTGATGGGTAACACTGGTAGATGGGTCTTGATCCCGTGACTCGTCAATCTTGAACCAAGTTTTAACTGTCGGTTCATTCTCTCCACCATGGTCCAAAAACACTGGATGCTGTTGTCAAGTTGCTTTTAGGACAGATCAAGCACAGGACCGTACTTATTATATGGTGTACAACGGACTAAACATTTTGGCTTCACTCCTCTCATTTTAATTTTTTTATTTATACAATTTTATTTTAGCTCGATTGCGAAACAAGTTCTTTCAACTTATATTAATCAATCTCGAGACCTCACCAATATTCATAATAAAGGCCAGAATCTCATGTAGTCCCAGTAATATCTATGGAGGTGCGATAGATGTGGCAACTACTTATCCACTGCATGATAGCTAAATGGCTGTCGTTTGTATGGAGATATAATAGTATATTAACCTAAATCTCTATGTAGTCCCAGTAATATCTAAGGAGGTGCGATAGATGTGGCAACTACTTATCCACTGCATGATAGCTAAATGGCTGTCGTTTGTATGGAGATATAATAGTATATTAACCTAAATCTCTATGAAGGAAAGGGTTAAGGCTATAATTATTGATGGTGCACCATTTCCACATATTTAGTAACATGTAAATTGTGGTTAGTTATAAATCAGAAATTAGTTCAAATTACTATATCAAAACATTGCGTACCCATTGGTACGTAAATAACATATATCAACAACTCAAAGTCAAGCTAGAATACAGCTCAAAGCATGAAATCAAATTTCATGAAATCTCTTACTTTGCACTCGTAAAGTCAGGAATAATTTGCTTTAGACTATGAAAACAAGTACCTACATCACACAAAAATTTGAAGGTACAATTTGCTTAACACGCCGAATAAATTGGGCAGAATGTGCAAACAACATAGATCCAGATCAGCCCCGGCATAACGCCGTGTCTGATCAGGATCTATGTTGTTTGCTATTCAGACAAATGAATTAGCTCCACTATTCGAACAGCCTGATCAGATGGCACATCATGCGCTGGCAGATCTGGCTCTATACTGTTTGCAAAAACGACTTTAGTCGTGATTGGCAGGTTACGGGTTAGATTCAACTGTTACATGTAGACGATCATTTATACAGCACTATTCTGGACAAATATGTGAAGAGAATTACATTACAGCACTCCATTGTTGATGGGTGAATAGTTCGGATATGGTGAATCATTTCTACTGAGCAGTATTCCTTTGTTTTGTGGGTTTAACGTCGCCTCTGCAGCTTAGCTCATATGATGACACTCCAGGTGTTTGGTTTTTTAAACTTTATTTATTTTTACAACGATTGCGAAGCACGGTTTTTTAACAACTTATATTAATCACTCTTGTTGGCACGGATGAAAGCGTGAATGTGGTCCTTCGTGTGGAAGGAAACCGGAGTACCCGGACAAAACCCATCTAGCGACCACCGTACCATCTCACATACTTCCCAGTCCGAGGATCGAACCCCGAGTTGCATTGGTGAGAAGCGAGCGCGCTAACCACTGCGCTATTCGGAATTCGGACAGCTGATGATCATTGGTGGAGCAAGACCCTGAATGCTCCTCTAGGGAGTGTTTCAGGCACGGACCAGGGGATAACCACTGACTTTCTTCAAACCAACTGGATATCATTCTCACTTCGACACCCCAAATAGGATTCAAACCTACAGCGGCGGTGAGGGGCAAGTGATTTGAAGTCATCGACCGCAACCACTCAGCCACAGAAGCCCCCTCTTGACAGGTCTTACTACATCACACAATGTATATCTATTAACCCTTTGCACGCTAGCGGCAGATAATATCACTTTTGCAAAGAGCATAGAGCCAGATCAGATGGCACAGAATGTGCTGTCTTATCAGGCTCTATGCTGTTTGCTAATCGGGTAGTAGAGCTAAAACACTTAGCTGAATAGCAAACAACATAGATCCTGATCAGACGCGGCGTTTCGTCGCGGCTGATCTGGACCTATGTTGTTTGCAAATGTGATTTTATTTACTCAGCAGGCAAAGGGCTAACTCAGCAGGCAAAGGGCTAATGGTCCAAAATAAGCTTTTCTACAATTATAGTAACACCCTATACAAGTGAATGTACATACATGCAAAGTAAAGCGTCAAATTGTACGCAATCTAAAGAAGTAGAGTCTAGCTAAAACAGTATCTATAGACATACAAGTATAGCAATGTATTGGTTTCAACATCAAATTCTAACTACTGTGTCACAAGTACCGTATATATCTCAAATAATATCAAATAAAGTGGTTGAACACTGACTAACTGCTTATCCATTTTTAAGACTAGTTTACCACGAGAAACATTGGCAAGTTACTTCCCCTGGATACCCCTTTTCTAAAATGATGTCCTTTTACTTAGTACCCTCTATTTTTGTTGTTTCCTTTGCACAACCTGCTATCAATTGTCAATCGTTTTTGTCATCTTGCAGCTAATTATTAAATTATTATTTACCGCCAGATGTCCTATAGTCAGGGTTCATTCTAGGTCAGAATGTTTGGGAGAAGTGAGAAAGCGCGCGATAAAAAAGGAGAAGTGGGGCCCCCAGAGGGCGATGTTAAGGTCCCTAGGGCGACTATTTCGCTCACATCGGCCTCTAAAATGATCCCTGCTATAGTATCTTCAAACAATATCTTACGCTAAAACGCTTGTATTAATATTTAAAGTCGCATATTTACATTGCTATTGAATTTCCTTCGATGAAACATATATATGCCCTGTTTGTATCTATTTGGAATTTCCCCACAAATGATATGCAGCTGACAGGCACACTCTAAGTTACGGGCATTCAACGTTCCGTTGATATTAAAGGGGTGTCTTACAGTATACGCTGTAGCTGTTCCAATGATGATCTAATTACGAGACCCTGCTCCTTATAATGTCTCAGTGTGCAGCGCATTCAATGTAAACACATATTGGGGCTATAAGCTTGAGGAAAAAGCAAATGCATTGAATTCAAAAAAATTTAATTAGAATTTAATACCTCATCCCATTCAGGCCCGTAGCCGCACTGAGGCACACCGAGGCAGGTGCATCGGTTAAAATTTCCAAAAGCCAAAAAAAAAAAAATGAAATATAAAATAAATAAAATTCAAAACAAATATCCCTTTGCTGTATAAAATGTTGACTGCTAGAGAGCTGAATGGTCAGTACATAATTATACGTCTAAACTCATTAAATCAGAAAACGCAGGAAATCACTTCTAATACCCCAACACTTTTATGGGGGACATGCCCGAAGACCCCCCCCCTAGATTGCCTCTGGCTACGGTACTGCCATTATGATCATAGTAATATGTAATAGTATCAGTATTTAAGTCAGGTAATTGATAAAGTACCATTCAGGTATTAAATGCAGATCTCGGTTTGAACTGTACTCTAAGCTTGACTTTGTCCCCCTGTCAGTATCGATACTTGGCATCCTTAATCTTCTGAATCAAACAGCACGAGAAGATGATGCCAATTACTTGAATGAAACAAAATCCTAAAGCAATTCCACCGATCAGGATGAGAGATTCTTTGGTCACCTGCTCTAGTCGTCGACTGCAACCCTGCAAGTTATATATATGACATTTATGTACAAGTTGTTTAAAGCGACACTACAACAAAACACAAACACAAACCAAAAAAAAACAAACAAAAACACACACAACAAAACACAAACAAACCATTAGCGAAAACACAAATTTCTACAGATTGTATTTTCCTATTATATAGTATATATATAATTATATATATGACATTTATGTACAAGTTGTTTAAAGCGACACTACATTAGCGAAAACACAAATTTCTACAGAATGTATTTTCCTATTATATAGTATATATATAATTATATAGGTATATGACATTTATGTACAAGTTGTTTAAAGCGATACTACATTAGCGAAAACACAAATTTCTACAGATTGTATTTTCCTATTATATAGTATATATATGACATTTATGTACAAGTTGTTTAAAGCGACACTACATTAGCGAAAACACAAATTTCTACAGATTGTATTTTCCTATTATATGGTATAATATTTTCCCAAATATTTGCCTCAAATACGGAGTATTTCAACTAATAAGCAAACGTCGAATATGCGGTTTGTTGACATAAACAAAATAATGTAAATATGGTCGACATTCATGCGTAATACAACTCGTGTATCCTGAATAACATGATTTATGGTGCAGATTTACCGTTATATCTCACATGCGTGCCTATGCATAGTTATTTGTAGACTAGTCTATACTTACAATATAGTTAATGTTGGACGGATGGTCCCGGACAGCACACAGGTCACTTCTAGATTTACAGCAGCTATCGGGTGTCTTGTGGTTATCATCCTTATGTGTAGTCAACCATTTCGAATACTTCCAATCCTCAAACGAACTGGAGCCACAGCAGGTAAACTGAAAATCAAGTAGGATGAAGCTTCATTGGCTATGTCCCAGTACAGGTGGCATAATGTTTCATTTCCACAGTGGGGCATTAATTATTATTTGGGATTAAACAAGGCGGAAACAGCTCTCAATGGTAACGTTTTATATCCTCTATTTAACCCATTCAACACCAAGTAACGGACATGGACTGGTCCATGATATTTTTAGACCAATAAATTAATAACAAAATTACATTTGGATCAGTTCATTTATCAAAATGGGTTAAAAAAAAGTTCTAAAAATAGTTATATTACTTGAAAAAAGTGCAGATCCTGATGAGACGGCTCGTCATGAGCCGGCTCATCTGGATCTACACTTTTTTGTAAGCCAATTTAGAGGTCTGTGGTGTTGAAAGGGTTAAAGAAACAACGATTGCGAAAACAAGTTCTTACAACTTATACTAATCACTCTCGAGACCTCATTCCTGATGGAATCCATCGCCAGGAGGGAGAGAGAAGAGGCTATGTGGAATTTAAATGCCTTGCCTAAGGGCACAATCGCAACGGCTCCAGCGGGGCTCGAAATGCGGGCCTTTCGCACCTGACAATGGGTTGACTATGTTATGTTAATCTTCAGGTATGAAATATAATTTGATTTTCGGTTACAAAAAAAAATGTTTTTCGAGACAGGAAAAAATGCTACAATACTTGATTATTGAGTTGTGTTTAGACGATACATAAACTAGGTCACTGATAGATTGAGCCTGGTAGTATTCATGCTGACATCATATACCATCTAAGACTGATGAGTTTTAACCCTTTCAACACCACAGGCCTCTCAATAATAGGCTTACAAAAAGTGTAGATCCAGATGAGCCGGCTCATGATGATCTGCACTTTTTGCTAGTAATATTACTATTTTTAGACAAAAATTACCCGTTTTGATAAATGAACTGGTCCAAATGTAATTTTCTTATTAATTGATTGGTCTGAAAATATCATGGACCAGTCCATGTCAGTTACTTGGTGTTGAATGGGTTAGTTGCTGATTAGTTATATGTTATATTTCGGATTTTACGCCTGCATCAGCACCATTTTGGGCTATATCGCCGGCGGGCAGTTTATCTAACAACCCCTTTCCTGGGCAGGCTCCAGCGGTTAACCAGTACGTGGGTGCACCAACCTCTGTAAGAAACTGCCAACTTTTTCATATTGTTGCTGATTAGTGTGTACCTGTATTGAACACATTGTAATTACTGTCACAGTAAACATCATGAACTATCATATTGATTGTTTGCACAAACATGACGGTACGTCATTGATCAGGTATAGCTGCCGAATGAAAGTCGCACTTTGGCGACAAACTGCACTTTGACATAACGAGTATGAAATACTAACTATCTATATTGAAGAGATCAAAAAATGAATTTGATATAATGAAAAATTTGAGAAATAATGATTACCTCCTGTTGCATGTCATCTATAGCCTTAGTGACAGTTGTATCAAACATGTATTTCTGCATCATCGTATCATTCAGGTTCCTCGTCAAGTCCTCACTTATCTACAATGCAGACAAGTTTTTTTGGTACTTTATAAATATATAATTCACGGCTCATTCTGGGTCAGAGTGTTTGGGAGAAGTGAATAAGTGAGCGATAGCGTCTTTAAATGGGGTTATTTAATACACGTCAACAAAATAGGGTTAAAATACACATTATTACTAGTGATAAACCGATTGTGAAAATGTGTAATCGATTATAATCGACGAGTCTTTGTTTTGTCTCTTACTTTTATGTTGGTTTATAGTTCAAATAAAACCACGATTTACTATTGGCTGTATTTTATTAGCATTGCACGTTTGCAACAACAATTCTAACTGTATCTAGTACTAGACTTTTCACTTATATGTCACTAAGCATTCTGTCCTCTATTAACTTAAAAACTAATTTTATATCAGGTGGCAGTCCAGTAACTTAAAGTCTAGTACTCCGATGTAACTGAGTAACTAATTTGTCGAACTAGTAACTTGTTACTAATTTAATAGTACTAAATAGATTGTTAAGCTCACAAATTAGATGGAATGATTTTGATTTATAACTATATCAATTGCCCGATTAATAATCAATTATCTAATCGGTTTACCCGTCCGATTATTCCGATTAATCGATTATGGATTTTGAAACCGATGCACATCACTAATTATTACCATTAAATACAGCATTTGAATAGAACAAGTGCTTCCCAGTGTAGTGTACTAGATAAGCCACAGCCTCCAGTGTAGTGCTTCCCAGTGTAGTGTACTAGATAAGATTTTGTATGAACATTATAAAAAAATAAATTAATTTAATTTTTTTTTAGGAAGAAGTGAATAGGTCCTTTCATTTAGAATTCTTTGTTTTTACTGTTGTTCCCTAACCAGGGGGCGAAGTGAGGGTCCCTAGGGCGACTATTTCGCCCCCAAGTTGCCCTCTAGAATGAGTCCTTAATTTAAAGAATATTTATGCTAAAGTTGATTAGAATGTGCTACACACCGAGATATTCTAGATAGTGGATGAATAGAAATCAGTGTTGTAAATTACCTCCCTTTGTGGATATTTAGTTCCAAAATCGCCAATAACGTGGTAAGTTTACCAACATTTCACATTAGAATAAATTTGCAAACGAATCGGTATTAAATTTTGTGAAGAATTAAAACCATTAAGAGAGTTCAACCTTTAGCAGGCTGTAGGCGAAATGAGCAGATAACAAATGTTTAAATTAATCAACAGTGTGCTAATGGTTCATATTCAACGATTATTTAAAGTTTACATACAAAAGAGCGAGACATGTGAATTTACCGTCACTCAAATGGGAAACCGATAGCGACGTTAAATAAACTTAAATAATAATAAAAATTTAAAAAAAAAATTGAATAGGCATAAAAATAATCACTTATAATTATGAGAATTTAAAATAGTCTATTTACATGCATGTACATGAAATGAGAGACATCTCTAATTTTCTATTACCTCCCTTGGCATGTAAAGTCTGATTTATTCCAAAATGTGACTAGTTTACTTTTAGTTAGAATCCTTTGTTTTTACTGTTGTTCCCTAACCAGATGTTGCGGTACGATAAATATGATTTTATCCAAATCATGTTAATTAACTGATAGCATTGTTTTACAAATACGTACCGTACCCATTGCATGTATACGCTGTAGGAGTTCTGTCGAGATATAGTAATTTAATAATCATATAAAGCGATAGTGGAATAAAATTGTTAGCATGTTGTGCAAAGGAAATAACGATAAAAACAGAGGAAAACACTTAATAGGTCCTATCTACTTTTAGAGAGTATTCAGGGGCAGTAACTGACCGATGTCTCTCATTGAATGACTATGGAACGATATTATTTAATGGTACCCACCACATCGTTATACATGTATGCTAGCACCCCAGCCACAGCCTCCAGTAGGAAGATCAACAGCAGGAAGAAGGCATACTGAAATCATGAAAATCAACAATAGAATAGACCTATATTAACCCTTTCCTTCATAGAGATTTAGGTTAATATACTATTATTACTCCATACAAACGTCAGCCATTTAACCCTTTCCTTCATAGAGATTTAGGTTAATATACTATTATATATCCATACAAACGACAGCCATTTAACCCTTTCCTTCATAGAGATTTAGGTTAATATACTATTATATCTCCATACAAACGACAGCCATTTAACCCTTTTCTTCATAGAGATTTAGGTTAATATACTATTATATCTCCATACAAACGACAGCCATTTAACCCTTTCCTTCATAGAGATTTAGGTTAATATACTATTATATCTCCATACAAACGACAGCCATTTAACCCTTTCCTTCATAGAGATTTAGGTTAATATACTATTATATCTCCATACAAACGACAGCCATTTAACCCTTTCCTTCATAGAGATTTAGGTTAATATACTATTATATCTCCATACAAACGACAGCCATTTAACCCTTTCCTTCATAGAGATTTAGGTTAATATACTATTATATCTCCATACAAACGACAGCCATTTAACCCTTTCCTTCATAGAGATTTAGGTTAATATACTATTATATCTCCATACAAACGACAGCCATTTAACCCTTTCCTTCATAGAGATTTAGGTTAATATACTATTATATCTCCATACAAACGACAGCCATTTAACCCTTTCCTTCATAGAGATTTAGGTTAATATACTATTATATCTCCATACAAACGACAGCCATTTAACCCTTTCCTTCATAGAGATTTAAGTTAATATACTATTATATCTCCATACAAACGACAGCCATTTAACCCTTTCCTTCATAGAGATTTAAGTTAATATACTATTATATCTCCATACAAACGACAGCCATTTAACCCTTTCCTTCATAGAGATTTAAGTAATATACTATTATATCTCCATACAAACGACAGCCATTTAACCATTTCCTACATAGAGATTTAAGTTAATATACTATTATATCTCCATACAAACGACAGCCATTTAGCTATCATGCAGTGGATAAGTAGTCGACATATCTATCCCACCTCCATAGATATTACTGGGACTACATAGAGATTTAGGTTAATATACTATTATACTCCATACAAACGACAGCCATTTAGCTATCATGCAGTGGATAAGTAGTCGCCATATCTATCCCACCTCCATACATGTAGATATTAGTGCGACTACATGAGATTCTGGCCTTTATTATGTACATTGGTTTGGTTACAAATTGTCAATGTATGTCGTATTGGTAATGGCGTCTAGGTGCTTCTATGAGGGAAAGGGTTAAATATAGAATCTTACATGAGTGGGGATTTCATACCATATTTTATGAATATATATATATATTATGAAACACGCTTTGGAATTTTGCTACTAAGCGAGCCTTTTGCCTCGTTTAATAGGAAAATTCCAAAACGAGTCATAAAATATGGTATGAAATCACCACAAGTGCAAGATCCTTTATATCACAATACAATATTGGGTTTTAACAATATACCCCCATGGTCCGGTATTTGCACAAAATAACGCTGCTACTTTCATTTTGGCGCCAAATATCAGAGCAAACTGTCATGACATCACTAATTTGTCATGCAGCGTTATAAATATGTCAATACTTCATTCATGTACCAATTCAAATAGAAATATGCATACTTTAAAGCTTAAGGATTATTCTCTCAACCAGTCAGAATCCTTCCAGGTGTTATTACACGTGTGTACATATAAGGTACTTTATAGTTTAATTTACAGCTTACAAGGATTATTCTCTCAACCAGTCAGAATCCTTCCAGGTGTTATTACACGTGTGTACATATAAGGTACTTTATAGTTTAATTTACAGCTTACAAGGATTATTCTCTCAACCAATCAGAATCCTTCCAGGTGTTATTACACGTGTGTACATATAAGAAATTTTGATATGACTGGATACAAGCAAAATTATGTGATAAATAGTATTATTGTTAAAATATACAATATGACCATTACAATGTATATACAACATTTATATAGAATGAGTGATTTACAAGTGTCAGTGTAGCTTACTGAACAATATTTTGTATGAAAACTGTACTAAAATAACATTCTTAGGGAGAAATGATTATTCTCTCAACCAATCAGAATCCTTCCAGGTGTTATTACACATGTGTACATATAAGACATTGTGATATGACTGTATTACATTGGATACAAGAATTTCAATAAAAAAAATTCTTAGGGAGAAATATGGGCAAGTACTACTTTCATCCACGTCGCCCCCTAGAATGATATCTGAGTAAATATGGGTAAGTACTACTTTCATCCACGTCGACCCCTAGAATGATATCTGAGTAAATATGGGCACATACTACTTTCATCCACGTCGCCCCCTAGAATGATATCTGAGTATATATGGGCACGTACTACTTTCATCCACGTCGACCCCTAGAATGATATCTGAGTAAATATGGACAAGAACTACTTTCATCCACGTCGCCCGCCCCCTAGAATGATATCTGAGTAAATATGGGCAGACTACTTTCATCCACGTCGACCCCTAGAATGATATCTGAGTAAATATGGGCAAGTACTACTTTCATCCACGTCGACCCCTAGAATGATATCTGAGTAAATATGGGCAAGTACTACTTTCATCCACGTCGACCCCTAGAATGATATCTGAGTAAATATGGGCACGTACTACTTTCATCCACGTCGACCCCTAGAATGATATCTGAGTAAATATGGGCAAGAACTACTTTCATCCACGTCGCCCCCTAGAATGATATCTGAGTAAATATGGGCACGTACTACTTTCATCCACGTCGACCCCTAGAATGATATCTGAGTAAATATGGGCACGTACTACTTTCATCCACGTCGACCCCTAGAATGATATCTGAGTAAATATGGGCAAGTACTACTTTCATCCACGTCGCCCCCTAGAATGATATCTGAGTAAATATGGGCACGTACTACTTTCATCCACGTCGCCCCCTAGAATGATATCTGAGTAAATATGGGCAAGAACTACTTTCATCCACGTCGCCCCCTAGAATGATATCTGAGTAAATATGGGCAAGAACTACTTTCATCCACGTCGCCCCCTAGAATGATATCTGAGTAAATATGGGCACGTACTACTTTCATCCACGTCGACCCCTAGAATGATAT
>CM026402.1:54892064-54917955 GCA_014843695.1 Archivesica marissinica
TAAATATGGGCAAGAACTACTTTCATCCACGTCGCCCCCTAGAATGATATCTGAGTAAATATGGGTAAGTACTACTTTCATCCACGTCGACCCCTAGAATGATATCTGAGTAAATATGGGCAAGAACTACTTTCATCCACGTCGACCCCTAGAATGATATCTGAGTAAATATGGGCAAGTACTACTTTCATCCACGTCGACCCCTAGAATGATATCTGAGTAAATATGGGCAAGTACTACTTTCATCCACGTCGCCCTCTAGAATGATATCTGAGTAAATATGGGCAAGTACTACTTTCATCCACGTCGACCCCTAGAATGATATCTGAGTAAATATGGGCACGTACTACTTTCATCCACGTCGACCCCTAGAATGATATCTGAGTAAATATGGGCACATACTACTTTCATCCACGTCGCCCCCTAGAATGATATCTGAGTATATATGGGCACGTACTACTTTCATCCACGTCGACCCCTAGAATGATATCTGAGTAAATATGGGCAAGAACTACTTTCATCCACGTCGCCCGCCCCCTAGAATGATATCTGAGTAAATATGGGCACGTACTACTTTCATCCACGTCGACCCCTAGAATGATATCTGAGTAAATATGGGCACGTACTACTTTCATCCACGTCGACCCCTAGAATGATATCTGAGTAAATATGGGCAAGAACTACTTTCATCCATGTCGCCCCCTAGAATGATATCTGAGTAAATATGGGCACGTACTACTTTCATCCACGTCGACCCCTAGAATGATATCTGAGTAAATATGGGCACGTACTACTTTCATCCACGTCGACCCCTAGAATGATATCTGAGTAAATATGGGCACGTACTACTTTCATCCACGTCGACCCCTAGAATGATATCTGAGTAAATATGGGCACGTACTACTTTCATCCACGTCGACCCCTAGAATGATATCTGAGTAAATATGGGCACGTACTACTTTCATCCACGTCGACCCCTAGAATGATATCTGAGTAAATATGGGCAAGAACTACTTTCATCCACGTCGCCCCCTAGAATGATATCTGAGTAAATATGGGCACGTACTACTTTCATCCACGTCGACCCCTAGAATGATATCTGAGTAAATATGGGCACGTACTACTTTCATCCACGTCGACCCCTAGAATGATATCTGAGTAAATATGGGCAAGAACTACTTTCATCCACGTCGCCCCCTAGAATGATATCTGAGTAAATATGGGCAAGAACTACTTTCATCCACGTCGACCCCTAGAATGATATCTGAGTAAATATGGGCAAGAACTACTTTCATCCACGTCGACCCCTAGAATGATATCTGAGTAAATATGGGAACGTACTACTTTCATCCACGTCGACCCCTAGAATGATATCTGAGTAAATATGGGCAAGAACTACTTTCATCCATGTCGCCCCCTAGAATGATATCTGAGTAAATATGGGCATGTACTACTTTCATCCACGTCGACCCCTAGAATGATATCTGAGTAAATATGGGAACGTACTACTTTCATCCACGTCGACCCCTAGAATGATATCTGAGTACATATGGGCAAGTACTACTTTCATCCACGTCGCCCCCTAGAATGATATCTGAGTAAATATGGGCACGTACTACTTTCATCCACGTCGCCCCCTAGAATGATATCTGAGTAAATATGGGCAAGAACTACTTTCATCCACGTCGCCCGCCCCCTAGAATGATATCTGAGTAAATATGGGCAAGAACTACTTTCATCCACGTCGTCCCCCTAGAATGATATCTGAGTAAATATGGGCACGTACTACTTTCATCCACGTCGCCCGCCCCCTAGAATGATATCTGAGTAAATATGGGAACGTACTACTTTCATCCACGTCGACCCCTAGAATGATATCTGAGTAAATATGGGCTAGAACTACTTTCATCCACGTCGCCCCCTAGAATGATATCTGAGTAAATATGGGCACGTACTACTTTCATCCACGTCGACCCCTAGAATGATATCTTGAGTAAATATGGGCACGTACTACTTTCATCCACGTCGACCCCTAGAATGATATCTGAGTAAATATGGGCACGTACTACTTTCATCCACGTCGACCCCTAGAATGATATCTGAGTAAATATGGGCAAGAACTACTTTCATCCACGTCGCCCCCTAGAATGATATCTGAGTAAATATGGGCAAGAACTACTTTCATCCACGTCGCCCCCTAGAATGATATCTGAGTAAATATGGGCAAGAACTACTTTCATCCACGTCGCCCCTTAGAATGATATCTGAGTATATATGGGCACGTACTACTTTCATCCACGTCGACCCCTAGAATGATATCTGAGTAAATATGGGCAAGTACTACATTCATCCACGTCGCCCCCTAGAATGATATCTGAGTAAATATGGGCAAGTACTACTTTCATCCACGTCGCCCCCTAGAATGATATCTGAGTAAATATGGGCACGTACTACTTTCATCCACGTCGACCCCTAGAATGATATCCGAGTAAATATGGGTACGTACTACTTTCATCCACGTCGACCCCTAGAATGATATCTGAGTAAATATGGGCACGTACTACTTTCATCCACGTCGACCCCTAGAATGATATCTGAGTAAATATGGGCAAGAACTACTTTCATCCACGTCGCCCCCCTAGAAATGATATCTGAGTAAATATGGGCAAGAACTACTTTCATCCACGTCGACCCCTAGAATGATATCCGAGTAAATATGGGCAAGAACTACTTTCATCCACGTCGCCCCCTAGAATGATATCTGAGTAAATATGGGCACGTACTACTTTCATCCACGTCGCCCGCCCCCTAGAATGATATCTGAGTATACACTTGACAACAATATGTGCATTTCTAATTGCCTCTATTTGATTAACACTTACTGTAAATAGCAGACACCTACTCTCCTGACAGGCACCGATGCATCCTACGATACCAATGATAATAATGAGCACTCCTGTTGCAATTACTAAGTAGGTGGTAACGGGGAACATGGTTCCGCCAAGCAGACTCACGAAGGAGTGCCTGTTCCACATGATGTATGATCCAACAGTTAGAAACACCACACCAGAAACCTGTAATAAACACATGAATACAGTCAAACCGGCCTTAAGCAGCCAGCCAAGGGAATCACAGAAAGTGGCTGCTTAGCAACAGGTGTAATAGCAGGTCAAATATATATAGTAAAACAACAAATTGGGATCTGGAAAGTGGCTGCTTAATACAGCTTGGCTGCTTAATAGAGGTGACCACTAACACAGGTTTAACTGTAGTTTTAGCTTGCTGTTTTCTGGACTGAAGAAAGCAGCCATTTGGTATCATTAGTCTACTTTCAGTACTCACTGTTTGGATTAACAAACCTCCCCAATTATGTAAACAGTTCTGCCGCTGTATATTCTCTCTTTATATTTACATAATCATTCATAAACCAAATCATGTATATGTACAAGAAAGACAATTATGTTATGTTATATTTCGGGTTTTACACCTGCATCAGCACCAGTTTGGGCTATATCGCCGGCAGGCACTTTACTTAACAACACCTTTCCTGAGCAGGCTCCAGCTGTTAACCAGTACTTGGGTGCACCAACCTCCGTAAGAAACTGCCAACTTTTTCATATAAATGAGACACGGCCTGAGCGGGGCTCGAACCCGTGACCATCAGTGATGATAGGTTACAGTGGTATACAAATCAGCGACCTTAATCACTCGACCACGGAGGCGGACCACAAGAAAGACAAGTATAAAGTTTATTATTTATTTTATTACGATTGCCAAACAAGCCGTAACCACTTATATTAATCACTATCGTTGGCGCAGATGACAGCGTTAGAGGAAACACTTATCTGGAGAAACACTACATTTCATCAGATCAGGTGACCACCCAACCATCTCACATACTTCCCAGTCTGAGGAACAAACACGGGTTGCATTGGTGAGAAGCGGGCGTGGCGTGCTAACCAAAACCACATTTAAAAATCAATTAATTAGAAATTTGACACACTGCAAAACCAACAATTTCGAATATTTGCTCGTACAATGTATGCATCATCAGTAGGCAATGTTAAACATTATTGTGTCGTACAACATACCAAGTTTGTTACCAAGGTTATACTATCATTACCAGTTCCTGTCCGATTAGCGCAGTGGTTAACGCGCTCGCTTCTCACCAATGAAACCCAGGTTCTATCCTCGGACCGGGAAGTATTTGAGATGGTACGGGGGTCGCCAGATCGGACAGGTGGGTTTTCTCCGGGTATTCCGGTATCCTCCCACACGAATGACCACATATAAGCTTTCATCCGCGCCAACGAGAGTGATTAATATAAGTTGTTAAAACTTGCTTTGCAATCGTTGTAAAATAAATAAAGTTTAATTGTACCAGTTGCTAACACATGCATTGATAGTAAACATTTGTTAAATTTTTATAAAAACATTTTTTCAGCCAAAATTATACTATGAAACAGGGTTCATTCTAGGTCAGAATTTTTGGGAGAAGTGTGAAAGTGCGTGATCGCTTCCTTAAATGGTGTTCTTTAATATACTTCTACAAAATAGGGTTAAAATGCACAATACAACCATTAAATACAACATTTGAATAGAAGGAGTGCTTTATAATGGGCCAGTGTATCTTAATAGACAAAATTTTGTTTGAAAATCGTAAAAACCAAAAAATATATATATATATTTATTTTTTTAAGGGCGAAGTCAGGGTCCCTAAGGCGACAATTTCGCCCACATCGCCCTCTAGAATGATCCCTGATGAAAGCACTGTTGGATGTAACAGTACATCATAAGGAATGCATTCTTTTGAATTGTTTTGGTTTTCTTGCAGCACATATAAATTTGAATAAATATTCTGTTTTTATATAAATACCTGCCTAGGGTTTTTTAGAAAGGAATGACAGGGTGCCAACCTACCAAGTTCTGTCTTCATAATCCATACAGTATCTTTGTCTAGAGGTTATTATACTGTCTGGAAAATGTTACCTGTACGCAAAGTAGCAAACATGCGTAATGACTCTTGAAAACTCCAGCTTGTCTCTTTATTGCCAAAGTATAGTGAACGCCCTGGCATACCGGTGCACTGTAGCTTATTATGAAACCATATTTTGGCTATGTGACATATGTGTATTTTACATTTATTTATCGTCGCTACCGGTTGCCCCATATGAGCGACGCCCCCTGAAGATATTAGTAATTTTAGATTTTTGGAAGATAGTGCAATGATACAGACAGCGACCCATTCCAGAGTCTCCTCTGGTTCTTTTACGTGCACGGTGTAAAGCACCGACACGAGACCTCGGTTTAACGTCCCATCTGAAAGACTTAATATTATTACGGTCAGACGGGGGATCGAACCTGCGATCCCTGGATTACCAGTCAGATCCGTCTGACATAATTTCTCCAGATGGTTCATGTACATTAATAAAAATTAATTAAAATAACAAGACAGATTACCAAGAAGACAAGGTTGAAGACATAGAGGACATTTCTAAGGAATGTTTTGCCGCAGTAGTCCGGATTTTTGTGCCTATTCTTCACTGGGCTACTCGGTGGCTGGTTCCCATTGAGTTGCTGCATCCTCAACTGTGTTTGATGTCACTGTAAAGAATAACAACCAAATTCAATTTCATACCAGTTACAGCTGTAGATTATATATTATGTTCAGCGCAAATTAATTGTGAATTAATCTTAAAATGTATATGTCATGTACATTTATACCATACTATCAAATGAACATGTTTTGTTACGTAAGTCAACAATGCATTAATCTTAAAATGTATGTCATGTACATGTATACCATAGAATAGAAGGAGTGCTTTATAATGGGCCAGTGTATCTTACTAGACAAAATTTTGTTTGAAAATCGTAAAAAAAAGGAGAAGTGGGGCCACCAGAGGGCGAAGTCAGGGTCCCTAGGGCGACGATTTCGCCCACATCGCCCTCTAAACTGATCCCTGGTTAGGGGGACCATGGTTGCGTTCTCCCCCCCCCCGAAAAACATTGCTAGTCTCAGCGTGGGTTTCCATTGGAACATGAACCTCATAGCCCCAATGGAAAACTAAGCATTGGATTATTACAGATGAAGAATGCTTTATTAACCCTTTCAACACCACAGACCTCTAAATTGGCTTACAAAAAAGTGTAGATCCAGATGAGCCGGCTCGTGACGAGCCGTCTCATCAGGATCTGCACTTTTTTCAAGTAATATAACTATTTTTAGAAAAAAAATTACCCATTTTGATAAATGAACTGATCCAAATGTAATTTTGTTATTGATTTATTGGTCTAAAAATATCATGGACCAGTCCATGTCAGTTACTTGGTGTTGAATGGGTTAAGACTTAAACTTTACAGTTTCTCATCTGTAACATTTAAACATATTTACAATATATATAGTACAATATTATGATATATGCAATCATGATGAGGATGGACAAATGATGTAATGATTATGGACATACATGGAAAAATAATGACAATGTCATGAAGGATTTATAGACTATGCAAAACATGATCATGACTGTATTAAGAGTGTAGGGAGTATTCAACTGGTAACTCATATATCCTAAACAAGTGAATTACGAAGGGATAAAGCTTCATGAATATATTTACTAAAGTTAACCAGCTCTATTACATATCATGGGCAGTGTTCCCAAAATGGAGAGGAAAAATCCATGATTTCATTTGTAAATTGGAAGTTGGAACACATAATAAGAGGATGTTTTTTTTTTTTTAGTGAATGATCGAATTATAATTCTCAGAATGAAGATTGAAAGCATTATAATAAAGATAATAATAATTTTCTATGTTCATGAGTGATATGCATTGTATATTCATTGACTTACGTAACAAAGCATGTTCATTTGATAGTATCAGGGATCATTCTAGAGGGCGATGTGGGCGAAATTGTCGCCCTAGGGACCCTGACTTCACCCTCTGTGGGCCCCACTTCTCCCTAAAAAATGTAATGGTTGTACTGTGCATTTTAACCCTATTTTGCAGAAGTATATTAAAGAACACCATTTAAGGAAGCGATCATGCGCTTTCTCACTTCTCCCAAATATTTTGACCTAGAATGAACCCTGCCACCGATGAAAATAAAATTGTCGCATCTTTTTTAGCAACCTTGACCCTAAATTTGTTTTCTTTTTCCACTTGGGTCATTTTCTGTTCTATTACAGTTAGTTGTTACCATCAAAGCTTTGATGACTAGACTGACCATTCACTAAGTGTCTATGAGAGGCGAAGGGTTGTATGTATCCCGGTGTTACTGGTTTCCGACGATGTAGTACATAACAGACTCCTATAGGTTTGGAATGTTCATACACTGCAAACAATTTTATGTCACCGAAAAAACAATATTTGACCTTTCATTCACAAAAATCTCGAAGAAAACCCGATTGTTTACTTTGTGAGAAAAGTTGACAAAATGACGGCACCTCACTCTCAGTAATCCGGAATGACGTCACATGTTTTCGCTTAACTGTGGAAATTGCCTAGTGCGCGAGCATTAGTATGTAAACAACAGTTCTTTTTAACAAAACAATATAAATAAGGAACACTTGCTTTAATAACAGGCTTAATTTAACATTTTCACTCAAAATTCATTGTTGGACAGCATTTTGTCTATATACTGTATCTAAAACATATTTAGTTTAATTTAGACAAACACACGGGGCATAAGAAGTCATCACCCCTCCTAATTACTCTGACTGGATGCAGAACCGTAAATGGACCCATCCATCGAACACATCACACGGTGCCCAACAGAGAATACCTAGGTTTACACAACCATGTATATCAGTTGGAGAACCTCTGTGACTACAAATGGACCTGAAGGCGAAAAACGGTAATAACGGACGAAACTCTAAAACATGGAACCGTGAGACTATAATGACATTATATATTCGTAAATATATTGGCATGGCAGACGATGTAATGATGTATATGTCATTTTGGGGGGGAAATTGCTAATTTCTTTAAAAAATTATATTTATATGCAGTGGCGTAGCCAGGATTTTATTTTGGGGGGGCCATACTGACCGAATGTCCATCGTAGCCGGACGACCGAGAGCGGCAAAAATTTTGGAAACTAGATTACCGGAGAAGCAATCTGGATTCTGGAGGTGTTTCCGAATCAGAATCATACTCGAAAAATGTCATGACATTTCACAACAAAAATGGAAAATCAAATAATCAGGACACAATACAAGCTCACAAATAGCAATATCCCCTTATCCTTGAACGTTCATGAGCAATTGAGAACAAGTCCTATATATATACTTATACTAAGTCGCTCTTTATATTCCTGATCAACTTTAAATTTTCGTGAAAAAATGCATAATTATTTTACTATGACTACAGTCCAAATGCATAGTACCTGAATTGAGAGTATCATGAGTATGCGTGGTTAATTTCACAATTCGTATAAGTGATTCACCTGAGAAAGATCACAATGTTTTAACCGCGTTAAAAATCACTTGAAAACTAATCGACGGTTGGTTCGGCCGAATTCATCAATAACGTCACTATGAATTAGTGAAATGTCCTTGTTGATATAAAGATGGGCTAGGCCATTCAGTCTCTCTTCGTGTATGGTGGACCGCAGATATGATTTTATCAATTTCAGAGCACTGAATGAGCGTTCACCTGTTGCGGTGGTCACCGGTAGAGTTGCGAAAATTCGCAGCAGAGTCTCGATGATGGGATAAGTCCCGAGAGTCGCCGCAACCGCCACCACCACGACTCTTTTCGGAATCTCGATTGGTCACCTGTCGGGCCCAGTACGCCTTCCAACGCATTACTTCCGCGTTCAGACACTCTATTGCTCCTGGAAGGAATGGGTGGTATAACTGGGCGGCTTCGAGGAGGTCGCCTGCGGCGTAATCATTGCAGTATGCTGGAAGTAGCAAACTGAGCACATAGGCTTTGGCACCGTGCAATCTGAATCGTTCATCGAGCTGGCTTATGCAGACGTCGAGATACGGGATGAAAATCGAACGTCTGTAATAAACTTCTGGCGTGTCGGCCGGATGATTGGACATCTGCGTCTGCCTGCCGGTCATTCTGGGCACGGTTATCTCTTCACCAAACAATCCTTGTGCACGTCCGAAAATGTCCCCGAAGACTTGGTCTTCCGATCTCATCTGTTGCAGGACTTTGGCACAGTCCTGGACACTGTCCACTGCATGGTGAATGTCTTGAGCCTCGGCCTGAAGCTTCACCGATAGTGGCTTCGTAATATCCAGCACCGAGAGGAGTACCTTTAGGGCAACCAAGAAGGTGCCATTGTCTATTGCTGAAGAGAATATTAGCACCTTACCGACGCAATCAGCACGGGGCCATAGGCTTATGTTCTGTAGGGACACTTTGATAGCCGGTAACAGCTCTTTGAAGATCCGCACGGCTTCCTGGCGCTCCACCCATCTGGTGGTACAGTGGAGCTTCAGACGTGAATGGGCGGTCTCACAACACTCCTCCTGGATAGCTGCTTCAAGATTCAATACTCTCTTATTAGAGTCACAGAAAAACACATCAATTTCATGCATAAGCGTCACTGCCTTACGAATTTCTGGTACCTCCCCTGCCTTCATTAGACATAGATTTAGCGAATGCGATACGCAATGTGTGTAACTAGCAGACGGGCATTGCCCCCGCACGTGCTTCTGAACACCATTTTTATGTCCCGAAATTGCTGCAGCTCCATCATATCCCTGTCCAACCATATTGGGAGGGGTCAGAAAATTTGTGAAAGTTTCAATTGCCCGAGATGCAATCTGCGGCTATTTTAGACGCCGTAAGAAGTAGTTGTATTATGTAGTATTGGTCTTGCCTGGCCCTGAGGGGGGGCCATGGCCCCCCCCTAAATACGCTACTGTTTATATCACAGGGATTCGGCACGTTTGGGGGTACTAGTATATATATTTAAGTACAGGGATTCTACTCTGTGGGATGTCAGATTTCGCATCGATCAGTAAAATGGCCCTATCTGAAACAATGTTGTACAAATCTGTCCAAATACAACGCCTATCCCGAGTCTTTATATTGTTCTATAAATAAAACACAACTTTAAGCTGCATGCATCTATACTTTGCAAACAATTGCCACATACATTGGCCATAGCAGGTCACATTTCCATACTAGGACACGGGTTCTGTCAGCAACAAAAAAAAATCTTCGACGGGAGAGTTTTAACTGTGAATAACATTATCAATAAAATGTGTTTACACTAACGTGTAGGTTTATTCGGCAATAATGTACGTCAAAAAGAGATTTCGTAGCATTTTCAATTTGTTTTGAAAATTTCTATAGCGGCGCAATTCGCAACAGCGTTGAAACGAGCGTTCTGATTGGATTATTAGAATGTAACAAGATGTTTTTTTATATAGGAAGAATAATCATAATCCAATCAGAACGCTCGTTTCAACGCGAATTGCGCCGCTTTAGAAATTTTCAAAACAAATTGAAAATGCTACGAAATCTCTTTTTGACGTACATTTTTGCCGAATAAACCTACACGTTAGTGTAAACACATTTTATTGATAATGTTATTCACAGTTAAAACTCTCCCGTCGAAGATTTTTTGTTGTTGCTGACAGAACCCGTGTCCTAGTATGGAAATGTGACCTGCTATGTCTGTGGCAATTGTTTGCAAAGTATACATGCATGCAGCTTAAAGTTGTGTTTTATTTGAAGAACAATATAAAGACTCGGGATAGGCGTTATATTTGGACAGATTTGTACAAAATTGTTTCAGATAGGGCCATTTTACTGATCGATGCGAAATCTGACATCCAACAGAGTAGAATCCCTGTACTTAAATATATATACTAGTACCCCCAAACGTGCCGAATCCCTGTGGTTTATATGGTGCCATACATGGGAATAATGAAATTAGTGAAAACTGGGGTAGGATTAGTCCTATAAATAAGACCTCTACATAAAAAATGTTTCTGTTATTTCGAGGTCTTATCGATGGCAGGATTTCTGCCCAATATTTTGAAGCTGTGTGCATTGGTGTAAATGTGTGCATTGGTGTTAAGAATAATCCTAAATATAGATATTAAGAACGTTAAAAATATATTGTATTACCGTTATGCATGTCATTTAGCTGTTTGAAGTTGACAGGTGAAATTCTCCCATTTTTTCTGCGCAGTCTTCACAAAAGAAATCCGAATTATTTATTATTTAGTACATTTCATGCGTATGAACAATTGGATATTAAACGAAATCTTATTTGGTTCACCGTAATGGCACAGAGTCTTGTAAACATTTTCGTCTATTTCGAATTCTATTTTTGTTTTTCACAATAATCAAATATTCAAAATGGTCAATTTTGAATGGCGAAACTCTGCCATGAAATTTAAACGTTGATTTCATGTATAATATTGTGTCAAGAGATGCTATAGACTGTGCAGAATTCAAACAACGGTATGTGTGTTGATCTTGTTAACAATTTTAATTTATAAAAACGACTTTTTAGAATATAAAATATGCTACGCGTAATTGAGGTTTAGCCTTTGAAAAATGCCTGGATAGTAAAATGTCACATTTTTCAAGCCTAAATATTTCAGGGTTCATTCTAGGTCAGAATTTTTGGGAGAAGTGAGAAAGCGTGTGATCGCTTCCTTAAATAGTATTCTTTAATATACTTCTGCAAAATAGGGTTAAAATGCACAGTACAATCATTAAATACAACATTTAAATAGAAGGAGTGCTTTATAATGGGCCAGTGTATCTTACTAGACAAAATTTTGTTTGAAAATCGTAAAAAACATTTTTTTTAGGGAGAAGTGGGGCTACCAGAGGGCGAAGTCAGGGTCCCTAGGGCGACAATTTCGCCCACATCGCCCTCTAGAATGATCCCTGTATTTGGACTAGGGTAGGATTCAAGTTTTCATCGCTTATTTACCTGTCTGATCTCCATGATCGGTTGGAAATAGATTGAATGTTTATTTATATTTCCGGCAACTGGAGCATGAAATATCGAAATATCGCGTGATATCTCGCGACTTGCTATTCCCACAGTTAGGCGAAAACCCGTTCTGGGAGAAAATTCTTCACGCCAGGATATGTGTATGTTCCATTAATGTTAAACCCCTTACGGTGACCTAGACATGTTTTTCCTAGCCGACCTAAGTGGTTAACCAGTACTAAGCAATGTGTGTGATGTGTCTTGCTCAATGACACTACATACGTTGCCTGACCGAGTATCGAACCCGGGACAATATATTCCAGATCCGATGCTCTACCACTGGACCACGGATGCCACATGTAATTACATACATAATTATGCGGCATGACCGAGTATCGAACCTGGGACCATTCGATGCTCTAACATTGGACCACGGACGTCACATGATAGTGTACTTTTCTGGAGTAGCAAACACAATTACTAATCACATAGAGTGGTGGAACCTATGCTCGGCGTAAATCCTACATATCATGGCCTATAAAAAAAGTTAAATACACTTGCCGTATATTATTATTTTCTTAAGTCGTGAACACAACTTTCATAAAATTGTTGTTGGAAGATTTTAGCCTCATTACGTAACCATGCGCCTAAATACAGCTATCGCAACGGCACCTGTTTCCTTGGGGAACTATCTACATTAGGTCACCTATGCACGCCGTACATGAATTTTTTAATTTATGCATGGGTAAATGTTGAATATAATATTTTGACTTAGTAACATCAATAACTAACTCAATGTGGAAGTCGTGATAGCGCAGTGGATGCGCGTTCGCTTCAGGTGCGAAAGGCCCGGAGTTCGAGCCCCACTGGAGCCGTTACGATTGTGCCCTTAGGAAAGGCATTTAAATTCCACATTGCCTCTTCTCTCTCCCTCGTGGCAATGGATTCCATCAGGAATGAGGTCTCGAGAGTGATTAATATAAGTTGAAATAACTTGTTTCGCAATCGAGCTAAAATAAATTTGTATAAACTAATTAATAACTAACAATATTACAACTCATAAGAAACTTTTTTCTGGTTATTTGTACATGTTTTTCCCAATCCGGATAGCCACCTGAAATGCTCATAAACCGCACATTTCGGTGGAAAAAAGGTTCCCAACAAGTTGTCTGTTTATATTCGGCTACTGAACCAGTCAGGTGACAGTTGCATTAGGCTACCGGTATGCACAACGGAATGTTATTGAACCACGCTTCACCTCTGTTAACGAAAATAAATAGGTTAAAACTATTTAAATATTTAAAATACGGATGTAAATGGAAAAAATACGCCGAGCATAGGTTCCACCACTATATATCTGCAAATAAGTCAATGTTAATTGAAGCAAATAATATATAATTTACACAAAATATTTCAACTTTTCAATTTTAGTTTTAACAGTTTAACTTTTACAGTTTTTGTTCAGTAAAAAAAATTGAACTGTTATGCAGCTCTTCGTTACCAGGTTCATTTAAAGCTCTTTGTCAGAACAGATTTAAATTGCTACTAAACTAGTAGTCGATTCATTAATATGTGTGCCTATGCTTGACTTACAATAATATATAATTAATCGACAGGTGTCTCAATTTTGTTATGTCTCACAGTGGTTGTGTACATGTGTACAACGTCATAAATTTGTGCGGTATAGTAAGGGTTTGCCTGAAATACGAAATGGAATATTGTGTGCGAAATGGACGAAATGTACGCAAGCAGTACACCTGAAATATGAAATGAACTGTTACTTGCGAAATGGGCGAAATGTAATTAGCTGGTGCGAAATGTAAGTTTGTCTCTAAATCGCTAGTTAGTTAATTAATTAATAAATAAATAATCTGTATTTACATCTCATCATTGTACAAACAGCATTTACATGACGCTACATATATTGTATGCAGCATAAAAGTATTAATGTCACTCCATCGTAGAGTTGTAACGGATGAGCATGTAACCCAGGTGAGAAAAACATTCAGCCAGTCCGGGACTTGAACCAGGGACCTCTCGCTTACAGGGCGGTTGCTCTACCGACGGAGCTAACCGGGCTGCCTACATATCACATCACACGCACCGATACTCCGATACATTGGAATTCTTCCATGAGTTTCCATAGGGATAGAGATACATTGTGAACTATTTCTCGGAATATATACTGTAACGTCCGCAAAGATATCACAATCATGTATCATAGTTGGCATACTTATGGGATAAAGCTGTTACAAGTAGCCTAACTGCATGTGAGTAAACATCGATGTTGGTGAATTTCACTTGTGGTACTCGATCTTTCTACGTACGTGGTCCAATGCTAGAGTTGGCCCCAGTCAACACATGATCGTTTCAACATTCAATATTCGACCTTGTGACAACGTCATATTCACGGGTCTGTATAAAACGCAAATATTTATGTGTGCGTACGTGCGTGCGTGCGTGCGTGCGTGCCGTGCGTGCGTGTGTGCGTGCGGGGGACAAATGCAGTTGGCTTATTAGTTCTTGTTGAGTTTGTGTTGGCCAAACGAGCCTAACATTTTATAACAAAGCTCCATTGACGGACAATAGGTGGGCGCCAACCCATTACCCAAGCTACAGCTGTATTGGGCGTACACTTACCAACACCAAGATACAATCTCATTGCACTGTTTTGATGCAACAAGTTCAATCTGTTACATTTATACAAACAAATGTTTTGAAACCCCAAACGGATGCATAATATGCTATCACAGGCCAAACAACAGAATCATATAATTTAGTAAAAACATCAAAGGGAATACCGCCTATTAATCTGCATTTAGCAATGAGAATTCCCAACACTTGACATACACACTGAGCAATCTTATTGGCAGTGACATTAATATCTAAATGTTCTTGAAGTACAACTCCAAGATACGCATATTTATCAACACAATTCATTGCTTTGTTTCCACATGTATGTATTGTACATGTATAGATGAGACAGAAATACATATATACGATAGTCAATAGCAGACAAATGAAATATAATCAAATTATTTTTGAACTCATCTACAAAAGTTAATCTACCATGAGGCCATCAACATAAATACAAATCAAATGCAATAGCAAATGATAGCACTTTAAGTGAAAAATGAAAAATGCAATAGCAAATGATATTAACTTTAAGTGAAAAATGCAATAGCAAATGATATTAACTTTAAGTGAAATATGCAATAGCAAATGATATTAACTTTAAGTGAAAAATGCAATAGCAAATGATATTAACTTTAAGTGAAATATGCAATAGCAAATGATATTAACTTTAAGTGAAAAATGCACATAGAGATTATATAGTAATGTTAAAGCTGACACATAGAGAAATTATATAACATGTTATGAAATATGACAATGAGACAATTAATGACAATACATCTATAGTACAATGTGGAACACTCAAACAATTGAATCAGTGTCCTTAGATTAAACATGATTCATTGCCAATTTATATAGCAAATTATCTTCGCAGGTTCGATTCCGCGTCTGGCTAACCGCTGGAGCCTGACCAGGAAATGTGTTGTTAGGTAAAATGCTTAGATGGGCAACCGGTAGCGAAATCTCTAGGACAACAGTGCGCAGTTGAAGCGCGTTTGCTTCATGTGTGAAAAGTCCATTATTCGCACCCAGCTATAGCCCTTAAGATTGTGACAATAAGCAAGGTACTTTCAATTCCACATTGTCTCTTCCACATGAACTACTACTCCTGGTCATTGTAAACATTGATTACCAAAAGGTGTTAATTGGTGCAAAGACACTTTGAAGAAGACATACATAATTAAAGAAAGATGGTCGCATTTTACGGCGCACCTATATAGTCCTATGGGCTATACCACAGAAGCTTGGGGTCTGGACAAGTTGTTTCGGGTTCAAAACACTTAGTTTAGTGTCAAGCTTATGGTTTTTCAAAATGTTCTTAACAAATAATTTAAAAAAATAGTTTTGAACCCGAAACCAGTTGTCCAAACCCCATGCGTCTGTGAGCTATACGGCGTCAAACATGACTAAAATAATCAGGTTTACAGCTCGTGTACAGTCTCTCATACAAAAGCATCCATGCTGGCTAAATGGTTATGATCTAAGAGCTTAAGGAATGAATCGCGGGTTAATAGTTTCCATCGGGGTATGAACTATATTGGGTGTGGTTAAAGTGTGTGTAGGCAGAATGCACACTTGTAACGGCTACAGCTGGTTGCGAACTCCGGGAATTTCGCAGCTGAAGCGAACGTGCTACCACTGCGTTATCACGACTTCATAACAATGTTATATTTTAATTGAATGAACTAAATTCGTCTCCTTGTTCGTCTTCTACTGCATATCTAAGAAGCTTAATATCGGCACCAGGCATCAGCGGGATCGGTACTTGGGCATACATATATACCATTTGGTATATCGACACATGAGTAGGTAGTATTTGTCGCCTTTGGAATAGCTTGACGTCCGTCTGATATCCAATTACATTTGCACATATTGAGACCAAGGTGCATGGCTTCACTTAGATCATCGTAGTTTGCAAGGGTGGTGCCCAGCTCGATACAGCGATCCCTCGCTTCCTGTAGTGTCATGAAATCTGCTGCTGTCAAGTACGTGTTTTTAACTGCCTGAAAAACTGAAAATAGTAACTTGGATTGAAGTTGGAAGAAACAATAATTGTGATTGGTCAATGGTTTATACCCATGCTGAACGCTGCGAAATATAAACTGCAACCTGGAGCCTACTGTGGCTACATGGATACGGATTCCACGTCGTAACCGGTGTATTGCGAGTTCGAGCCTCGTTAAAGTTATGGTGGTACACAAAATGGTCGAGATAAAAGGTCAAAGTCATAAACAATGTTAACAACACGAGACCCGGGTTAGATCCTCGGACCGGGAAGTATGTGAGATGCTACGGTGGTCGCCAGATCGGACAGGTGTGTTTTCTCCGGGTACTCCGGTTTCCTCCCACACGAATTACAACATTTACGCGCCAACGAGAGTGATTAATAGAAGTTGTTAGAACTTGCTTCGCAATCGTTGTAAAATAAATAACGTTTAATATTTAAACTAAATGTAATAAATGGCACAATAATTATGTTCATGCATACTATCAAAGTCAATTAGAAAATAAATACATGTAACTGATCACTTAAAATAGCTATACATTTCAAAAGTATGATAGTCCGGTCTTAGTACAATGACGTTTATCGAGGACGTGTAATTTAGTAAACGACGATAGTGACTACAGCTCCAAGTAGAAGAGCTTGGGTATTGATACCATAAATGTATCATGACTGGAGATGCAGAAAACGCCCTTATAACGACCAGAATCAGCTCTGTTCAGAACCAACATCTAAAAGCTACCCAGGTATGATCACAATGCTGTTCATTCGTGGACTCGTTGACCAGAGGTAGAGCAGCCCGTTTTTGGCTTAGAAAATTATACGTCATCTAATTATGTTATCAGAAACAATATAATAGTATATTTAAAGCATAGTGCACATGCGCTGTTACCTGTATATTCGGATAGGAATACGCACACCGATCCGTCAGCATGCTCGTAGAATCGTAATTCGTCCATGTCTTCTTCCTGTGAGGTTTTCTCGCGTGAAAGTAAGCAATCAGTTGTTGCAGAATTCCACGATGTGCTGATGCAATTTGCCACTGTCATACAGTGAGCTGCGCAGGTCACAAAGGATTTGGTAGAAACGGTGTTCATTACATACTCCGTTTTTATTTTGCAATTTTGTCGAATCCTATGTTTAATCATCAGGGTATCGCCATTTATTTCACCCGCCAAAGAGAAACACACAAGAAAGCAAAGAGAAATATATGTTCGTGCCATTTCTCTCGTTTAAATTATGGTAATAGAGTGGAGCAGTCTCGTTCAAATCAGATCTTATATACCATGTCAAGTTGTGTAGAACATTGAAGCAAAGCAAACGATCTGAATTTGAAAATATTGATAATGGAGATAAACCATCAAGTGACAATATAGACGTTGACGTATTTTACTTATTCATACCTGTAACAAACCTGCAGAAGTTATGATGCCAGGATGGTATAATTACACCTTCTTGTAATATCGCGATTATGATTGACTGATCTAGCCCATGTGCTCGTTGTTCATAACCCAATGAATTGTAAACTATTCTTATTATCGGATTAGTTTTTGTATTGCGTGATGAAATTTGTAAAATAATAGTTGTAATTATAACAATTGAATGGTTTATTTCTGCGTTTTATCGAGCTATGAAATGTGAGTTCTTTACACCTAACTTGCAAAACGTTCGACGGTACTGGTACACATTAGATGAACAAACATTTCAAATTTAAAATGTATGTTTTTTTAAATATTATTTTATTTAACGTCGCTATCTATTGTCCATTTGAGCACCGGTCAGATTAGCTAACATCACCTTCATGCTCCAGCGGTTAATCAGTAAAAAATTTCATATAAATGAGACAACGGCTCGAACTCGTGACCATCAATGATGATAGGTTACAGTGGTATACAAGTCAGCGAACGTAACCACTTGACCACGGGGGCGGACAAAATGTATAGACATACAATAATTCGCTACATTAACATACTAAATCACGTCATATTTTATCATTTTACACTCTTAGTCTACAATAGTTCATGCTATAGCAAAACGCTTCAACTTATACTAAGCCTATACTAACCATACCTACTATGACTATTGAACTGATATCTTTAATGGCCATATCATTTTACTCATTGTTCACTTGCTGTGACACATGCGGAAATGGGGTAGCTGCCTGTCTACCTTCCTTCGTTTTCGTCTTCTTGTTAATTACCTCCACCCGAAGGATTCATGACGAACAACCACCACCTCTATCCACCTTACTGTTGCGTCATTATAAACCGACTTATCTTAGCCGTCATGTTTCTTTTAACCTGGACAGAAGTATATTCCCCTCTCCTATTGTAAATAAGCTGACAGCAGGTGCTGCGTGTATACCACAAATACTATTACTACTGGTTGGCGATGTCGAACTTAATCCAGGCCCTGTACCTAACCATATAAATTATCCTACCCCATCTGATCCCTATATCAAACTAACTAACACTGGACTTAGCGTTATGTACTTAAATATACAAAGCTTGAAGCCCAAAATAGATATCCTGGCCATCGAAGCTCAACCATATGACATTTTAGTTTTCACCGAAACATGGTTGTCGTCATCCACACGCAACGACGCACTACATAGCCCTAACTTTAACCTACCCTTTCGACTAGATAGAACTGGTCGATCAGGTGACGGCGTTGCAATCTATACTCGAATCACAATCCACGCTATCGAACGTAAAGATCTTATTCAACAGGATCTAGAGGCTCTATGGGTCGAAGTCCATGTCAGCCATCGCAAACTCCTGATCGGTGGTATTTACCGCCCGCCAGACGCAAACAATACACAATGGCTTAACATGGAACATAGCATTGACTGTGCCTTTAACCAACACTTCGACAATATTATCATTACTGGCGACTTCAATATAAATGTCAACGTATCCCCAAACAACAAGATTAACAGACTTATAGATTCGTACAATGTCCACCAGCTCATTACCTCTCCAACACATTTCACCGAGCATTCTAGAACCACCATTGATTTGATGTTTGTCAAGAATCGCCAACATGTCCTGCACAGCTTTGTCGCTGACCCTTTCATCCCTGACCGTGTCCGTTTCCATTGTCCTATCGTGTCCGGATTCAAGTTTTCTAAATCTACGCAGTCCCCATTTAAACGGCATATATGGCTGTATGACAAAGCAGACTATCCAACATACAGAAACCTTCTTCAATCAACAGACTGGGAATCTATTCTCGACAGCAATGATATGAACAGTATCGCAATAAATATCGCAGATTCTATAACTGTTGCAGCGTCTAGCAGCATTCCCAACAAAACTGTAACAATCAGACCAAATGACGTTCCATGGATGAATAACAATATAAGACAAATGATCAAAAAGCGAAATAAAATTCACCAAAGAGCCAAGTCAACCAACACCGTTTCATCATGGGAATAATTCAGACGCATTCACAACGCCACAACATCCATAATCCGCAATTCCAAAGCAGAACATCAATCAGCAATCATCAAGCAGATCAAAACGGAACATGTTCCTACAAAAACATCAGTTTAAACTCGCAGCAAACAAGCTCAACAACAAAAAATCAAAATCCTCTGTAATTCCTACCCTCTTTCATAATGGCACCGAGGCATCGAACGACGCTGACAACGCAGAATTCATTCTTCTGTTCCCAGTCAACCATCCTATCCCAACCATGCACAATCACCCAAATTAGTTCTCTATCAGAAATATTCATCTCTACTACGGACATGAAAGACGCTATATCGTTAGTAGACCCAGCCAAGGCTAGTGGTCCAGACAAAGTCAGCCCACGTCTAATCAAGTAGGGCTCAGGGGAACTCGCTGGTCCCTTATCGCACCTTGTTAACTTACTTCTCTCTAACTCTACCTTCCCTCTTTCTTGGAAACAGGCAAATGTGACTCCCATCTTTAAAAAGTCTGATGCTTCCACACCATCCAACTATAGGCCTATATCACTACTTAATTGTCTAGGGAAACTAATGGAGCGATGTATACACAAATAACTTTTCAATTATGTTACATCTAACAACCTTATCACTTCATTCCAATCTGGATTCATAAAAGGCGATTCGACCGTCAAGCAGCTGACATATGTGTACAACGATGTCTGCAAAGCTCTTGACGAAGGCAAAGAACTTCCGAGCCGTCTTCTGCGACATTTATAAAGCTTTTGACAGAGTGTGGCACAAAGATCTCCTCCATAAACTTGGTTCCATGGGCATATCTGGTTCTCTTCTATCTTTGTTCGAGTCCTATCTCTCTAATAGGAAACAGAGAGTCGTATTCGCAAATACCACCTCTTCTTGGGCGCCTGTAAACGCCGGCGTCCCGAAATGATCGATTATACGTCCTCTACTGTTTCTAATCTATATAAATGACATAGTCACAGATATTGAAGCCAACATACGTTTGTTTGATGACGACATAAGCCTATATGTCATAGTCGACGATCCAGTATCCTCGGCAACACTCCTAAATAGAGATCTGGCACGCATACACTCCTGGTCCGAATCATGGTTAGTTACATTCAACCCAAACAAAAAATAGTCAGTTCTGTTCACTAGAATGCGTCACAAACCTCCTCACCCAATCATATCTATGGATCAAAATCATATAAAACAAGTAAAAAATCACAAGCACCTCGGCCTTACCTTCTCTGACGACGGAACGTGGTCATCCCACATAACCTCATCGTTAAGCAAGGCATGGAAACGAATTGGAATCTTACGATCCCTCAAATACATTTTTTATTCCCGCCCGAGCGTATGTACGTCTCTTTCATTAGACCTCTCCTAGAATATGCTGACGTTGTCTGGGACAACTGTTCCAACACATTAAGCAACGACATCGAGGCAGTGCAAAACGAAGCAGCCCGCACAGTCAATGGTGCTACTAAGCTTTGTAACCTCAACCTTCTCCGGAACGATGTCAACTGGGAAACCCTTGCATCGAGACGTAAAAAGCATAAATGTTTTATCTTCTTTAAAATGAGGAACAATCTAACTCCCACATATCTTTCTGACATCATACCACAACAACCCATTCAAACCTACTCCCTACGTTCCGTTCCTGACGTCCCTTTAATACATACTAAAACGCAAGCGTATGCTCATTCGATTGGAACTTTCTCCATTATGACACCCGTAACTCCATAAATGTATCCGAATTTAAATCCAAACTCAACAAACCTAAGAAATATTCTCCTCTATACGACATGGGAACCAGGCTTCAGATTCTCCATGCTCATCTACGACTCGGATGTAGTTCTTTGAATTTCGACCTCCATCGCAAAAACATTGTTGAATCGCCAAACTGTGCCTGTGGAGCAATGTAAACAGCGATGCATAACCTTACGCAGTGCCCACGATACAACAATGCGTGTCGCCTACTTTTGTCCAATATCCCTTGCGCACTGACACATACAAACACAAACGTTATGTTATAAAATGAATGTCGCGGCCTCAAACTATACACTTCAATTATTAGATAGAACAGTTACAAGTGAGTTGCAATCAATAATAGTATATATATATAATGTTCCTTCATCTGCGTACATCACGCTGATGCAACTTTACACCTATGGTTTCACTTCCACCGAAGTCTAAAATGAATAATATCTTCAATTTAGCCATCGCCTATTAGTAGCCAATAATGACTAGAAATAAACGCAAGCATAGTTACATGATACATGTACATGTAAAGAAAGCTATATTGTATTTGATGTCAGGGGATTTAATTGTAGCATTTTTCATTATCAGGATGTGTTACGATATACAGAAAATGGTTAATGGTTGACATAGGCTTAGCTGAGCCTGAATTGATGTGCAGGCCCGGTGGAAACCAGTTAGCAACACAGGTGCAAGTATGCTAGTGTGTGTAGGGACATGCTTCCCCAGAACATTATCAATCGGTTCACTGTCTTCTGTGCGTCGTTGGCTTAAATTTGGTTTTAAATTAATTTATTTAAATATTAGATCATTAACAAAGTGAAATTGTCACCTAAGATAGAATTAGTGTACATAGTGCTATTTAATTATAATACTACGTTATGGAATCTGGATCAGCAAAAGATACATGTAATTTTACACCAACAACATTTTATCCCTTTCTGTATAACGATTACGAGACAGCATACAAATAGATCTTCCTCTGGTCTTATATGCATTTTATAACATTTATAAAAAATATCATTTTTGAAGAATATGTGCAGGACCAAACACAAATGCATAGTTGGAGATACGCCAATGGTTGGCTACTTCGTATGCTTATGTGGATTACTGGTTTTCTTTTAGTTATTAACTATGTAATGTTATTAATAACCTCTACCGTGTTTCCTTTTAGTCATTATGTTAGCGTTATTAATTGGTTGCGTATGGAGATTACTGCTTTCCTTTTAGTCATTATGTTAGCGTTATTAATTGGTTGCGTATGGAGATTACTGCTTTCCTTTTAGTCATTATGTTAGCGTTATTAATTGGTTGCGTATGGAGATTACTGCTTTCCTTTTAGTCATTATGTTAGCGTTATTAATTGGTTGCGTATGGAGATTACTGCTTTCCTTTTAGTCATTATGTTAGCGTTATTAATTGGTTGCGTATGGAGATTACTGCTTTCCTTTTAGTCATTATGTTAGCGTTATTAATTGGTTGCGTATGGAGATTACTGCTTTCCTTTTAGTCATTATGTTAGCGTTATTAATTGGTTGCGTATGGAGATTACTGCTTTCCTTTTAGTCATTATGTTAGCGTTATTAATTGGTTGCGTATGGAGATTACTGCTTTCCTTTTAGTCATTATGTTAGCGTTATTAATTGGTTGCGTATGGAGATTACTGCTTTCCTTTTAGTCATTATGTTAGCGTTATTAATTGGTTGCGTATGGAGATTACTGCTTTCCTTTTAGTCATTATGTTAGCGTTATTAATTGGTTGCGTATGGAGATTACTGCTTTCCTCTTAGTCATTATGTTAGCGTTATTAATTGGTTGCGTATGGAGATTACTGCTTTCCTCTTAGTCATTATGTTAGCGTTATTAATTGGTTGCGTATGGAGATTACTGCTTTCCTTTTAGTCATTATGTTAGCGTTATTAATTGGTTGCGTATGGAGATTACTGCTTTCCTTTTAGTCATTATGTTAGCGTTATTAATTGGTTGCGTATGGAGATTACTGCTTTCCTTTTAGTCATTATGTTAGCGTTATTAATTGGTTGCGCATGGAGATTACTGCTTTCCTTTTAGTCATTATGTTAGCGTTATTAATTGGTTGCGTATGGAGATTACTGCTTTCCTTTTAGTCATTATGTTAGCGTTATTAATTGGTTGCGTATGGAGATTACTGCTTTCCTTTTAGTCATTATGTTAGCGTTATTAATTGGTTGCGTATGGAGATTACTGCTTTCCTTTTAGTCATTATGTTAGCGTTATTAATTGGTTGCGTATGGAGATTACTGCTTTCCTTTTAGTCATTATGTTAGCGTTATTAATTGGTTGCGTATGGAGATTACTGCTTTCCTTTTAGTCTAGACGTTAACGTTATTAATTTTGCATAACTAGCCTATGCGGAATTCGCTGCGTTTCAATAGAATATGCATTGGAAACCATCCTTTCATGTGTCTGAAGATACATATTTATTTTACTTTGCATATTATATGATTTATATATTCCTGCAATCACGTCGCAACTGATGTGTTATCTGATAATCAACAGTTCAATACCGTGTCTCTATTTTATGTAAGAGTATTAAAGCAGCCCTATATCGTATGAAATAAAATATATTTGAAAAATGCAAATTTTACATATGGGTAGCAATGCTGCTACACATTCTTACATTATAATTTGTATAATTATGTTCAATTAGTAAACAGTGTTTTTTTTGCGATAAAACAAACTCGAAACCGAAAGTAGGACTTTCCGAGTCGGTCGGTTGTTTATAATCGGAACGCATCGACCGCACTAGTTTACATTCGGAATGCATCGTCCCCATTTGTCCCAAGTTGTATTTTTTAATTGAATTACTCGAGATGTCGATTCATACCTCTGTTATCTAAGTCTTTTAGGGACACGTCTACATCCCCGCGAGGGATTCGACATTAGAGGAAGATAGATAGATAGTCATTCATGTTCAAACTATGTTGACATTTCAACGTGCGTTTCTACATCCGCTGTTGTGTCACGCATGCGCGCTGTACGTGTTTTTTTATATTTCGTGTGTTGATAAACAATTCGTGTATATGACGGTATATATTTATTGGATTTTTATCGTTTCTGATCGACTATTTTTGTAAACACACATACATTAGTATTAATATTTTACCAAAACCATCCTATTACGATATAGTGCTGCTTTAAACTTACTGTAAGTTATTACCTTTCAACTGCATGACAGACGGATATGTAGTTCAGTGGTTAACACACTGTACTGGCAACCCAGGGATCGCAGGTTCGATCTTCAGTCTTACCCTAATAACATTAACAGTCTATCAGATGGGTCTATAAACCGAGGTCTCGTGTCAGTGCACGTAAAAAGAACCAGAGTAGACTCTGGAATGGGTCTCTGTCGGTATCATTGTACTATCCTCTTCAGGAGAAGTCACTCATATGAGCAACCAATAGAGGCGATAAATAAACGTAAACCACACAACGCCTACTTGTGCTAATGTATGGTTGTCGAGAGCTGTCAGAGTAATAGAGCATGCATTTGATTTATTATTTGGCTGTGCTGTGTTTGGCGATCATCAACTATAGCGATGTAAGAAAAGCCAAACATTCAGCCTGCCTGCCTGCCTGCCTGCCTGCCTGCCTGTGCCTGCCTGCCTGTGCCTGCCTGCCTGCCTGCCTGCCTGCCTGCCTGCCTGTGCCTGCCTGCCTGCCAACCTGCCTGCCTGCCTGCCCGCCCACCCACCCACCTACCTACCTACCTACCTACCTAAGTTTAAAGTGTGTTGGGGCCGAAGGCATCCACGTTAACACGCTAACATGCTCAATGTAGTTCATTCCCACCAGCTAGAAATGATTGACCCGCGATTCATTACTTATATTTACATTAATTATTATTTTCAATGACACAAAGAAAATATAACACACTGCATTTTAAAAGCATATTTTAGTTGAGATTTGCAACTTACCGTGTGCAGGAACAGGTAAATAGATCATCCTTGGAACAGCGTACACTGTTAGACACGCCTTTTATCGCGACTAACGCTGTCTAACACTCCAGGTGCGCATGCCCGTAACTTCGAGTGCTCACGACAGCTGCATATCATTAGTTGGGAATCCTCATACGAAAATGTAGACAATCAGTGCGAATACGTTC
>CM026402.1:54918955-55020658 GCA_014843695.1 Archivesica marissinica
TGGAGATTACTGCTTTCCTTTTAGTCATTATGTTAGCGTTATTAATTGGTTGCGCATGGAGATTACTGCTTTCCTTTTAGTCATTATGTTAGCGTTATTAATTGGTTGCGCATGGAGATTACTGCTTTCCTTTTAGTCATTATGTTAGCGTTATTAATTGGTTGCGTATGGAGATTACTGCTTTCCTTTTAGTCATTATGTTAGCGTTATTAATTGGTTGCGTATGGAGATTACTGCTTTCCTTTTAGTCATTATGTTAGCGTTATTAATTGGTTGCGTATGGAGATTACTGCTTTCCTTTTAGTCTAGACGTTAACGTTATTAATTTTGCATAACTAGCCTATGCGGAATTCGCTGCGTTTCAATAGAATATGCATTGGAAACCATCCTTTCATGTGTCTGAAGATACATATTTATTTTACTTTGCATATTATATGATTTATATATTCCTGCAATCACGTCGCAACTGATGTGTTATCTGATAATCAACAGTTCAATACCGTGTCTCTATTTTATGTAAGAGTATTAAAGCAGCCCTATATCGTATGAAATAAAATATATTTGAAAAATGCAAATTTTACATATGGGTAGCAATGCTGCTACACATTCTTACATTATAATTTGTATAATTATGTTCAATTAGTAAACAGTGTTTTTTTTGCGATAAAACAAACTCGAAACCGAAAGTAGGACTTTCCGAGTCGGTCGGTTGTTTATAATCGGAACGCATCGACCGCACTAGTTTACATTCGGAATGCATCGTCCCCATTTGTCCCAAGTTGTATTTTTTAATTGAATTACTCGAGATGTCGATTCATACCTCTGTTATCTAAGTCTTTTAGGGACACGTCTACATCCCCGCGAGGGATTCGACATTAGAGGAAGATAGATAGATAGTCATTCATGTTCAAACTATGTTGACATTTCAACGTGCGTTTCTACATCCGCTGTTGTGTCACGCATGCGCGCTGTACGTGTTTTTTATTTCGTGTGTTGATAAACAATTCGTGTATATGACGGTATATATTTATTGGATTTTTATCGTTTCTGATCGACTATTTTTGTAAACACACATACATTAGTATTAATATTTTACCAAAACCATCCTATTACGATATAGTGCTGCTTTAAACTTACTGTAAGTTATTACCTTTCAACTGCATGACAGACGGATATGTAGTTCAGTGGTTAACACACTGTACTGGCAACCCAGGGATCGCAGGTTCGATCTTCAGTCTTACCCTAATAACATTAACAGTCTATCAGATGGGTCTATAAACCGAGGTCTCGTGTCAGTGCACGTAAAAAGAACCAGAGTAGACTCTGGAATGGGTCTCTGTCGGTATCATTGTACTATCCTCTTCAGGAGAAGTCACTCATATGAGCAACCAATAGAGGCGATAAATAAACGTAAACCACACAACGCCTACTTGTGCTAATGTATGGTTGTCGAGAGCTGTCAGAGTAATAGAGCATGCATTTGATTTATTATTTGGCTGTGCTGTGTTTGGCGATCATCAACTATAGCGATGTAAGAAAAGCCAAACATTCAGCCTGCCTGCCTGCCTGCCTGCCTGCCTGCCTGTGCCTGCCTGCCTGTGCCTGCCTGCCTGCCTGCCTGCCTGCCTGCCTGCCTGTGCCTGCCTGCCTGCCAACCTGCCTGCCTGCCTGCCCGCCCACCCACCCACCTACCTACCTACCTACCTACCTAAGTTTAAAGTGTGTTGGGGCCGAAGGCATCCACGTTAACACGCTAACATGCTCAATGTAGTTCATTCCCACCAGCTAGAAATGATTGACCCGCGATTCATTACTTATATTTACATTAATTATTATTTTCAATGACACAAAGAAAATATAACACACTGCATTTTAAAAGCATATTTTAGTTGAGATTTGCAACTTACCGTGTGCAGGAACAGGTAAATAGATCATCCTTGGAACAGCGTACACTGTTAGACACGCCTTTTATCGCGACTAACGCTGTCTAACACTCCAGGTGCGCATGCCCGTAACTTCGAGTGCGCACGACAGCTGCATATCATTAGTTGGGAATCCTCATACGAAAATGTAGACAATCAGTGCGAATACGTTCATCGAAGGAAATGCAATAGTGATGTAAATATTTTGTTATGGATTAATGTTACGCTAACTTTACGTAATATGTGTGAATATGCATCTTCAGTGCACATCATGTTGGTTTGAAAATACCTAGAAATGTGTGTTAATACTTATTAGGAATATGGATATCATGCATACAACATGTATGTTTACGCTTCGTCAATGCACCTTGGTTTGCTGAAATTATAATCACATTTCTATAAGCCTATATCAGCAGATGCGTATCTCTGTTAACATAGCAAAATAATGTATACAGGGTCGACATGCATGCATACTACAACCTGTGTGTCCCGAATAACGAGGTTTATGGTACAGATTTACCGTTGTATCTCACAATTGTGCCTATGCATATTTATTTGTAGACTAATCTTAGTTAAATTTATTATCTCTAAGCGACATCATCACGCGTATAGTATTGACTACAATGACAAAGAAATGTCAATTCAGGAACGTGGATGACAGGTATGTGAAATCCTACATTCACTATTGAAATATTGTAGACAACAAACACACAGTTTATTGATTCAATAGTTGTGTTCGAAAGTATTCGGAAGAATTTGTAATAGCAATTATACGTGAACAATGCATTTTGTGGGCTTTCTACGATGTAATGTAGCTGTAAAGAAATAAATTAAGGTATGCATCCAGCTGATAGTATACTAGAGGACATAGAAAACGCACACTTTGGATAATTAGAATACGAGTAACATTCGAGCAGTATGCTAGGCCCAGCCGCACACCTTGTTGAACCACCCACATACCGCAAGCCAACTGTATAGTTTTCCTTACATGAAATAAGTCGACACCCACAATGAAATTCGTACATACATTGATGGGGAAAGTGATTTGAACAACATTATCCACTCGGCCGTGGTTGACCCAGTGGAAATGTTTATCACTGCGTGAGAATCAACTGTTAGGAATCAGTGCCGTAGCCAGAATCTGAAAATAACCGAGGTACTCCCCCCCCCGAAATATGTTGTGGATGTTTGGCTGTGCATCATTATCCTCCAAAAGTCTAAAATGACTAATCTCTCCAGGAGGCGTCGCTCATATGGGCAACCGGTAGCGACGATAAATAAACGTAAATCACATAGTTACAATCCTTGCACATACGTTCATCGAATGATCTGCTATAGCGATGTAAATATATTACGGTAAACTCAGAACTTTACCACTGAGGAGTTGCGGATTTGTTAAAGTTGTGTTGTTCGTCACAAATCGTATGACGTTTACTAGAACGTTGTCAATAATTAGTAACGTCACTGTTCAATTAATTGAAACGAAACGACGTAAATACAGGTTTAACACAACTGTTTGACAATTTATGGTCATCATTACGGTCGTCAAATGTACAGAAAATGCAATGTGAATAAAACAAAATCAACCTGTGTTTACGCTTATTGAGGTATACATTTTAATACAGTATATTTAATATGGGCCGAGTGGTTAGGGTCGTTGACTTCAAATCACTTGAACCTCACAGCTGTGTGTTCGAAACGTACTGGGTGTCAACTTATGTCATGTGAGGAAGCCAGCCAGCTGGCATGCGAGAGGTCGGTGGTTATAACCTGGTGCCCGTCCGTGCCTGTAATACTGATCAGAGAGGCATCAGAGAACTTCCTCCATCAATTATAGTTGGAGAGTCGCCATAGAAGGTGACTTGTTTCTGTGGCATTAAGCCAAACCACAATGCATGTGCACTGTTTAAAGGGAGTTGGGCCTTTAGCTTCATATGGGTTTGAAAAACAATTGCACGAGGGTCCTTACTTTAAGCAGAATTTATTGCCAATTTAAAAAGCAAAATGATTAATAATAAGAAGAAGAATGACTTTATCTTACGAGAGAACTCATTTACAAAATTTAATCTACAATGAGGACCTCAACATAAATATAAATCAAATGCAATCAAAAGATATTATATATTTCTGTTATTTCTAAGCAATATGCACATTTGGTATACATGTATTAGCTCCACACCGTCCAATATAGTACAGTGTATTTTGAACTGCAAGGAGAGAAACTATATAAGCTCTGCTTCCGTTTTGATCCTTTCCTATTCTTTTGTGTGCATATATTGTTTTGTGAATGTATATAGTGGAATAAATATGTTTAAACCAAGTGAAAACATGCACATAGGGATTATATAGTCATGTAGAGAAACTATATATAATATATTATGGAATATGACAATTAATGACAATACATCTACAGTACAAGGTGGACAACCCAAACAATTGAATGATTGTCCTTACTATAGTAGATTAAACATGATTTATTTCCCATTTATATAGCAGGGTCGATTCTCCGTCTCGCTAACCGCGGGAGCCTGCCCAGGAAATATGTTGTTAGGTAAAATGCTTAAATGAGCAACCGGTAGCGAAAACTATTTGCCACAAGTGCTCTGTGGAAGTCGTGATAGCGCAGTTGAAGCGCGTTTGCTTCATGTGTGAAAAGCCCACAGTTCGCGCCCAGCTATAGCCCTTACAATTGTGACAATAAGCAAGGTACTTTCAATTCCACATTGTCCTTTCTCTCTCCCTTATTACGATGGATTCAAACGGGAATGAGTGCGTATCAGCCACACACTCTGGTAGGCGATTTCAATGATGGCGGAAACCCAAACCACTCCGTTCCATATGTAGCTCCGTGGTCGTCATCGACGATCAAGATATAAGGTAGCAAACGGAACGAGGAGCGACTAAGTGTGGTTTATCGTTTATTTATCGTCGCTACTGGTTGCCAATATGAGCGACGCCTCCTGAAGAGATTAGTCATTTTAGAATTTTTGGAGAAAGTGCAATAATACAGAAGAGAGAGAGAGGAGAGAGAGAGGAGAGAGAGAGAGGTGGGAAAGAGAGAGAGAGAGAGAGAGAGAGAGAGAGAGAGAGAGGGGAGAGAGGGGAGAGAGAGAGGGGAGAGAGAGAGGGGAGAGAGAGAGGGGAGAGAGAGGAGAGGGGAGAGAGAGAGAGAGAGGAGGAGAGGAGAGGAGAGAGAGAGAGGAGAGAGAGAGAAGAGAGAGAGAGAGAGAGAGAGAGGGAAGAGAGAGAGAGAGAGAGAGAGAGAGAGAGAGGAGAGAGAGAGAGAGAGAGGAGAGAGGAGAGAGAGAGAGAGAGAGAGAGAGAGAGAGAGAGAGAGAGAGAGAGAGAGAGAGAGAGAGAGAGAGAGAGAGAGAGAGAGAGAGAGAGAGAGAGCACTGATGAACAGAAAGATATGACAGAGAGACTGTTACAACCGACAACATCTAGCACGTTGAAAACGTCAAGTGCCAGAGCACGGGAAGTGGTAGAGACATGAACTACTACTCCTTGTCAAAAATAAATGTTTACAAAGATTACCAGAAGGTGTTGTTTGATGCTAAAGGCACTGTGAAGATGTCAAACAGAATCAAAGAAAGATGATCGTATTTTAGGGCGCACCTATATAGTCCTATGAGCTATACCACAGAAGCTTCGTGTCTGGACAAGTTGTTTCGGGTTCAAAACACATAATTTAGTGTTAAGCCTATTGTTTTTCAAAATGTTCTTGGAAAATGAATAATAATAAAAAATGTTTTCAACCCAAAAACACTTGTCCAAACCACAAGCGTCTGTGAGTTATACGGCGCCAAACACATAATCAGGTTTACAGCTCGTGTACAGTCTCTCATGCAGAAACCTCCTTGGTGGCTGAATATTTATGATCCAGGCGCTTAAATCACTGATCATTTACTGCTGTATGCCACCCTGCCCACCCGCCAGTCAATTTAAAGTAATGTGACTAGTTGGCTAAATATGCAAGACAAGCTCATGTTTTCAATTAAAGGCCTGCAGTTTGACCCCGTCCAATTGTAAAGATTTATACTTTACTACCTGTTCCATGTGATTAGTGGCTTGTATCAACAATGTAACAGTACATTCAGTATAATTTGGCGTATGTAGGTATTTTCTAACGGTTAATATGCACGATCACTCTGTGAGCTGAGAATTAGTCAAAATGAGGCCCTGACAATTTAAGTAAACGTATATTATTGATTGTAAAGAAAATTGATAGTTATGAGTATTCAAACTACATAATCCAGATCAGCCCAGGGACATAGATTACATGTTATGTAGGTGCCTCATCAGCCGTAGCGTAATCACTGAGACTGATAATTTGTATGCATGTATATAATATGTATATATTTATATGAATAAACTATATGTGTTCGTTATATGGTAACCTTCATACTTCATTTAATTATATATCTACAGTATTATTCGCAAGTTTTCTGTTATATTTTAAATATTTCTCTGTGTCAGTGTGTGTGAGTAAAATAACAATGTATGTAACTGATGAGCAGAGAAAAGAATTGCTGACTTTCTTGCAAAATAAGAACTGGGACGTAGAGATGGAAATAGAAGAAACAGCCACCGCCATGCCCGTTGCAGATGCTGCTTACGTACCTCCCCCTATGCCTCAGCATGCTGAAGGTGTTGCTGAGTGTCCACTGTGTTTGTGTTCCCCTTGCATAATAAATGAACAGAACAAACAACTTTGGTGGCCTGCTAATAATCGTCCACCGCATAATCTAAATTCACATGAGAGAAAGCTTCTATACAGGAGGTTTTGGGCAATGCTATATAATTGTGGCGCATGGAAAGATGTCAGATATATAGAGAGAAAAGTAGCGGCTAGAAGAGGAGACTGTACTTGGCATAAGAGGGAACTGATGCCTGAATGTGTGGTACAGCAATGCAGGAACTGGCTGCCTAACCCGCGCAACCAGCCTTATTTGGGCCATAAGTGGAGTTGAATTGTTTATACCAGTTGTAAGTACTATAAAAATACAGAACTTCAATTTCAGCAATTTATAACCTCTGATGTACGTGGGTCATAATAGATATAAGTGGTGCTCATGTATTAGATGTATACCATGCAGGGCCTCGCATGTGGCAAATACGATGTGCGTCGACCGTCAGATTTGTACCGCTATTCCTCGTGTGTTTAGTGCGTCGACCGTCAGATTTGTACCGCTATTCCTCGTGTGTTTAAGGTCAAATATAGGTCAACCTGCAGGCCTTTAAGGAATGAATCGCAGGTTAATAGTTTCCATCGGGGTATGAATTATATTGGGTGTGGTTAATGTGTGTGGAGGCCGAAGGACACCATTGTAACAGCTACAGATGGGTGCGAACTCCGGGAGTTTCGCAGCTGAAGCGAACATGCTACTACTGCGTTATCACGACTTCATAAAAAGGTTATATTGTAATTGAATGAACTAAAATGTTCTCATTGTTCGTCTTCTACATCATATCTAAGAAGCTTAAAATCGGCACCAGGCATCAGCGGGATCGGTACTTGGGCATACATATACACCAATTGCACTATCGAAACAGGAGTTGTTAGCTATTGTCCTTGGAGTAGCCTGCCTGCCGTCTGATATCCAATTACATTTGCACTTATTGAGACCAAGGTACATGGCTTCACTTAGATCATCGTAGGTTGCAATGATGGTGCCCAGCTCGATACAGCGACCCCTCGCTTCCTGTAGTGTCATGAAATATGATGATGTCAAGTACGTGTCCTTAACAGCCTGAAAAACTGAAAATAGTAATTTGGATTGAAGTTGGAAGAAACAATAATTGTGATTGGTCAATGGTTTATACCAATGCTGAACACTGGGAAATATACACTGCAACCTGGAGCCTACTGTGGCTAAATGGATACGAAATACACGTCGTAACCGGGGTATTGCGAGTTCGAGCCTCGCTAAAGTTATGGTGGTACAGTCCTTATGAATCCGCATGCCTCTCACGCATCTTCAACTAACATGCAATGATGGTGGATTCCATTAAGAATGAGATCGCGAGAGCGATTACGGACAATCCGCGATAGGTGAAATTGTGTTTTTACGTTTGTTTATCGTCGCTACCGGTTTCCCATATGAGCGACGCCTCCTGAAGAGATTAGTCATTTTAAACTTTTGCAGGATAGTGCAATGATACAGAGAGAGACCCATTCCAGGGTCTCCTCTTGTTCTTTTACGTGCACAGTGTAAAGCACCGACACGAGACCTTGGTTTAACGTCCCATCTGAAAGACTGTTAATTTTATTAGGGTCAGACGGGGGATCGAACCTGCGAACCCTGGATTACCAGTCCAGCATGTCCAAAAATTAATAATATTGACTGTTGGCCTATGGTCACGTGAGGTATAATAAAGGTGATACTACAGCAAGTAGAACTACTTTTGTAGGAGAAATACAACATTATTTTCATAAAACAATAGCTACTAAATGTAATAAATGGCACAAGAAAAACAAATGCAGTTTTTATTAAGTATTAAGTATGTGATCCTCTTGTACAACATTGTATTTAAAAATTATTTTGTTTCAAAGAGGAACGTCGAATTTTGTATCCTAGTTTTATATAGTTCTAATAATATTTTATTGTATATTTAAGGAAAGAATCTCGGGTTAGTAGTTTCCATCTGGGTATGAACTACATTGGGTGTAGTTAGAGTGTGTGGAGGCCGAAGGTATCCAAGCAAACTTTAGGCACGCCCAATGTAGTTCATACAACGATGGAAAATATTAACCCGCGATTCATTACTTATGTTTACATTAATTATTCATTTCAATGACGCAAAGACAATATAGCACACTTTGCATTTAAAATGTTCTTAGTCCAGATTTGCAACCTACCGTATGCCGAAATAGGAAAATAGATCACCCTTGGAACACCGCAAACTATATGACAAGCGTTTTCTCGCGACGAACGCTGTCGAACACTGTGAATGCACAAGCCCGAAACTTCGAGTGCGCATGTCAGCTGCATATCATTAGTTGGAGACCCTCATACGAAAATGTATACAATCAGGGCACATACGTTCATCGAAGGAAATGCAATAGTGATGTAAATATGTATGCATAATCACAATCATATTATACAGACACAAATGAGTTGACCAAATTGTTATATTAACATTAGAGTCGGTCCTCCTCTAGTTTTATTGACGAAATAACAGCCACTGTGACGTTCCCAAAAGTGTGACATAATTGAATTCCAAAATATATAAATCTCCCTGTAGCTGTAGAACTAAATAAAGACATGTATGACATTTGTGCTTATTGGGAAGGTGTAGTAGTTGCGAATTGCATTTCCTAATGCTATTCTCTTTTTTTGTACTTTTTTCATATCAATTATTATCCCCCTTAATTGTAATCAAAAATTAGTATCCTAATTGCAATGATCTTATACTATATTCAGTCTCTTTGTTAATTACAAACTAGTATGTTGGGGCGGGCCGAAACTAATGTTGTTAAAACTTGTGGCCCAACCCCTTTGCTTCTCCATATATATACATACTGATTAAGGTTTGTACCATATATCTTATTTAATTCATCCGTAACATGTTTGTAAATTTGAGTTGTATTGTACATTGAATATAAAGAATGCAATAAAATATGATCCAACTGTGCTTATTAACGTAAGATTGCAATTTATTTCATTAAATAATCACGTACATGTGTATTTACATGAGTGGGGCTAAACAATAATTTTTTTTAATGGCGATGGCTTCCATCAGGAATAAAGGTCTCGGTAGTGATTAACATAGTACGTTGTAAGAACTTGTTTCGCAATCGAGCTAAGCAAATTTGAATAAACTAATACATGTTTCAGCATTTATCTTCGAAACAAATTAATAATAAATATGCAGTGATTCTAATGTTATAGCTGTTACCATAAATTATTATTTTATTTCATATAGTCGGTTCAAAAGCTCACTCAGAGCTCGAGTTGTACTGTTGCTATCTTGCCGACTGAAAATAAAATGTATCTTATCTTATATTAAGCACTGCTTTTCCAACCTTGTCCAGCTTCCGGGAGACCTGTTTCCTAACATTGTGTTATATAATTACAATGTACATCATGTTACACAGTTAACCAGTTATGTGAGATAGTGATGGACATGTGGAACTATTGTTGGTGTCATTGATCATTTCATTTCTTGGCAGCAACGGCATACATTTTCTAATCGCTAAATTGCTGAACTTCTCGAACAATTAGAGAATAATAGTATTCTTTTCATATTTTTCATAGCTTAAATCATTCAACACACTGAATAGTTTAGCTATGATGAATCGAACATACAATTGGTCAAGAATCTACATGAGGATGCTATAACGTGTGTAGTAACAATATGTCAAGTTTGTGTCAGCATTGAATTGGGTGTATGCCAAAGATGTCCTGTGTCACCGTGATATACTAGAGGACATAGAAAACCCACACCTCATTATATGATTATTATTACATGAAAACGAAATACGAAGGATTCCATCAAAGATATATCACATCTTTATTACAAAACACAATTGAACAACTAAAAATATTCTAAAATGTTTAAAACTATGTATTTATATAGTTATATTTTCATGTACCGAAGTGTGCGTTTTCTATGTCCTCTAGCATAGTTCATTGTATATGCATTGCATTATTGTCAAACAGAAAATGTGTTTCCATGGACATCAGAAAGTGCACATTCATTAGGAATATTTGATTACCAGGAACCACGACATTTTACACATAAACTATAGAACCGAAAATCAAAGAGTTTGAAGCTATGTCATCATCGTAAACTAAGATTACTTGCCTGGAAAGAGCACTGTAATCAAGTCGTTTGCATTCCCAAAGCTAATTTACTGAATAGCAGTGGTAACACACTTACAATAGTTTGAAGCCAAACATATAATACATATAATACAAATAATACAAATATTTATTTGGGACGGTAAACTGGATCACATTAAAAGAAACACACCCAAACAAGAATATTGCAATGGGGGACTTAAAACGGTCGATTTTGAAAAGTTCATGCATACTACCTAAGTCAGTTAGAATAGATATACATTTCAAAATTATGATAGTCCGGGCTTAGTAAAATGATGTTTATCGAGGGCGTGTAATTTAGTAAGCGACGACAGTGACTACAGCTCCAAGTAGAAGAGCTTGGGTACTGATGCCATAAATGTATCATGGTTGGAGATGCAGAAAACGCCCTTATCACGACCAGAATCAGCTCTGTTCAGAACCAACCTCTAAAAGCTATCCATGTATGATCACGATGGTGTTCATTCATGAACTCGTTGACCAGAGGTAGAGCACCCTGATTTTGGCTTAGAAAATAACAGCTAAATTAAATTATGTTATCAGACATGGTATAATATTATACATGTATTTAAATCATAGTACGCATGCGCTATTACCTGTATAAACGGATATGTATACACACACCCATCCGAAAACCTTCTCGTAGGATCGTAAATGTTCCTTGTCTATTTCCCATTCGGCTTGCATGTTCGAAAGTAAGCAATCAGTTGTTACAGAATTCCACGATGTACTGATGCAATTGTCCACTGTCATACAGTGAGCTGCGCAGATCACAAAGGATTTGGTAGAAACGGTGTTCATTACATACTCCGTTTTCATTTTGCAATTTTGTCGCATTCCATGTTTAATCATCCGGGTATCACCATTTATTTCACACGCCAAAGAGAAGCACACAAGAAAGCAAAGGGAAATATATGTTCGTGCCATTTCTCTCGTTTAAATTATGGTAATAGAGTGGAGCAGTCTCCTTAAAATCAGACCTTATATACCATGTCAAGTTGTGTAGATCATTGAAGCAAAGCAAACGATCTGAATTTGAAAATAATGATTTTGGAGCTAAACCACCAAAGGACACTGTAGACTTTGACGTATTTTACTTATTCATGCTTGCAACAGAACCTAACAAATTAAGATGCCACGAGGGGAATAATTACACCTTCTTGTAATATCGAGATTATGTTTGGTTTATCCGGCCCATGTGATCGTTGTTTATTAGCGGACTACTTTTTGTATTGTGACGAATCAAAATGACAAATTGTTTTGAAATTTGTAAAATATTAGTTGTAATTATAACAATTGAATGGTTTATTTCTGCGTTTCATCGAGATATGAAATGTGAGTTCTTTACACCTACCTTGCAAAACATTCGAAGGTACTGGTACAAATTAGAGTGTAACAAACATGTCAGATTTAAAATGTATTTTTTAATTTAAGTTTGTTTAACGTCGCTACCGGTTGTGGTTGTTTGTGATGATGATGATGATGATGATGATGATGATGATGATGATATATCTATTTCTTTATGCATAGGATATAAGCCGAAAACGATCCATTATGTAAACGATTATACCGTGTGAGGGGCATAGCGCTGAAGACAGTACCAATATTCTACATATTGGATCCGTTTGAGGTTTTTATCTTACTTAAAACACCCACTTAAGATTCTACAAATTAGATGTAACAAACATGTCACATTTAAAATGTATTTTTAAATTTAAGTTTATTTAACGTCGCTACCGGTTGCCTATTTGAGCGACGGTCAGTTTAACTAACATCACCATCATGGGCAGGCTCTAACGGTTAACCAACCTCCGTAAGAAATTGCCATGTTTTACATATAATGAGACACGGGCTCGAACCCGTGACCATCAATGAGTAGTCATATAGGTTACAGTGGTATTCAAGTCAGCGACCGTAACCACCTGACCACGGAGGCAGACCAAATGAATAGACATACAATAATTCGCTACATTAACATCGTATCACGATACCTGCAACTAAAAGAATTATGAGTATATTTATGCAATGCCAATATTTATGTTTAATTATGAAATATTGCAATCATATACAATGGCAATAATGTTGTAAAAATATTTATGTGCGTTATGTTGGGATAGCTCAGAACGTATGTCTTAACGATACGCGGCATACAATTGTGTGTGCGAATTATTGGTGCATATAATGGTGATCACATGACTGATTGCGTATTAGATCATGTGATATTGTGATATGTAGTCCAGTGGTAACACGCTGGACTGGTAATCCAGGGATCGTAGGTTCGATCCCCTGTCTGACCCTAATAAAATTAACAGTCTTTCAGATGGGACGTTAAACCGAGGTCTCGTGTCGGTGCTTTACACTGTGCACGCAATAGAACCAGAGGAGACTCTGGAATGGGTCTCTGTCTGTATCATTGCACTATCCTCCAAAATCTAAAATGGCTAATCTCTTCAGGAGGCGTCGCTCATATGGGCAACCGGTAGCGACGATAAATAAACGTAAAACACACATTGTGTGATTGTTCGGCAGTTCTACACTATGTATGTGTATATGGTTCCGTTAAGACTGATTGTTTTGTTGTGGATGATGATGATGATGATGATGATGATGATGATGATGATGATGATGATGATGATGATGATGATGATGATGATGATGATGATGATGATGATGATGATGATGATGATGATGATGATGATGATGATGATGATGATGATGATGATGATGATGATGATGATGATGATGATGATGATGATGATGATGATGATGATGATGATGATGATGATGATGGATGATGATGATGATGATGATGATGATGATGATGATGATGATGATGATGATGATGATGATGATGATGATGATGATGATGATGATGATGATGATGATGATGATGATGATGATGATGATGATGATGATTATATGCTATATTTATTTGATTATGTATGATATAAGCCGCTCAAGTCGTCGCCCATATGCGCAACCGGTAGCGACGATAAATAAACGTAAAACACACACACATACCTGTAAAACGTAATAACATAAGTAGATATGGATTTAGCCGTGCTAGATCTCTTCAAAGGGCCAATAAAGATAGTGAGCTAATAACACTTCCTTTGGAATGACTGCATTATTGATATATTGTGCTTAGGACCCACTTGTGCAATTGCACATCGTGCAGCTAAATTGTCTGTGGGACGTGAATATATAATGATGACAGAATAACAGCTCTTTGACACATTATCCTATCCGCATACATTATGGATATTTCTGAAATTTCTACTACATCATAGTAAACACTAGGATTAATTTGCAGAACATTTGAAGAGTTACGTTTCCGTTTGAAGTAACAACAATGCATCTATTGGATCTTATATGAGTGGTGATTTCATATGCATTAATAGCCTCTACGGAACTCGCTGCGTTTCAATAGAACATGCCTTGGAAACCATCCTTTCATGTGTCTGAAGATACATATTTATCTTCTATCGTTTTACTTTGCATATTCAACGATTTACCTCTTCCTGCAATCACGTTGCAACTTGTGTGTTATCTGATAATCCACAGTTCAATATCCTGTCTCTATTTTCTGTCAGAGTATTAAACATACTAAGTTATTCATTTTCAACTGCATGGCAGACGGATATGTAGTCATGCGGTTAACACACTGGACTGGTAATCCAGGGATCGCAGGTTCGACCCCCCCTCCTGACCCTAATAAAATTAAGAGTCTATCAGATGGGTCTTTAAACCGAGGTATCGTGTCGGTGCTTTCCACTGTGCACGTAAAAGGACAAGAGGAGACGCTGGAATGACTCTCTGTTTGTATCATTGCATTATCCTGTTCAAGAGGCGTATCTCATATGAGCAACCGATAGCGATGATAAATAAATATAAACCACACAACGCCTACATGTGCTAATTTAGGGTTGTCGAGGGTATTGAGAGTAATAGAGCATGCATTTGGAGGTGTGAATCAACTAGAGATGCAATGGAAACCCACGCTTTTTTCAAACTGCTTAAAAACCCCTTCCAATGAAATATATGACATGTAGATATAACAGTGCAATAATATGTGTCTTGTTGATGAAACGTGTGCAAAAATAATGTTTAAACTTGATTTATTTTACGATTGCGAAGCAACTTTTAACAACTTATATTAATCACTCTCGTTGGCGCGGATGAAAGCACATATGTGGTCATTCGTGTGGGAGGAAACCGGAATACCCGGAGAAAACCCACATGTCCGATCTGGCGACCACCGTACCATCATACATACTTTCCGGTTCGAACGAACCCGGGTTGCATTGGTAAGAATCGAGCGCGCTAACCACTACGCTAAAATAATGCCCCCGCGAAAGCTTATTAAAGTTCTATGTTTGTTCTTCATACACTGGGTGCTGCAGCATAGTGTTTGAATTATATATTGAAGTCACGTAGACACACAGAAAATGTTGATCTATCATCAATGTTTGGGGTGTCTAAATGAGGATCCTCGATGGCATTTATATGGAGCACTAGAAGCGAACACGCTACATGGTATCACGACTTCAACGACCCGCTTCTATAATACGTATATTGGGGTTTGCGCTCTACGAGACTGGGTGAATATGATTGATCTGTACTAAGACTTTTGATGCTTACATAATCGGATATTTCTATTTTCGATTAATCCGGATTATAGAAACCCTGATTAATAATTATATTGGCTGGTTAGATATACACAATCACCAATAAATCAAAACGTTACGTTCACAATGTTTGTACTGTGAGATGAGATTTAAATAGACGGATTGACGGAATAACGAGGATACATTTTTAGAACTAAAAACAATGGATGAAGTAAATGATGTAGTTCTGGAATCAGCTGTGTTTGTTCTAAGTGGTAATAGTGACATTTGTAATCTAAATTATAAACGTTTGTATCTTTGGAATATTAGTAGTGAATTAATGACTTAACGGACCGTGTACGCGAGATCTATCTATTTGAAAAAGCAATTGACACAAACTAATTTCACGTTTCATATTGTAATTTAATTAAATGTTATAATTGTATATACAAACAACACTATATATAAATTATTACAATGTTTGTGTTTTACATTTATTTATCGTCGCTACTGGTTGCCCATATGAGCGACGCCTCCTGAAGAGATTGGTCATTTTAGATTATTGGAGGATAGTGTAATGATACAGACAGAGACCCATTCCAGAGTCTCCTCCGGTTCATTTACTTGCACGGTTTACAGCACCGACGCGAGACCTCGGTTTAAAGTTGTTCATTTTATTAGGGTCAGACGGGGGATCGAACCTGCGATCCTTGGATTACCATGCCAGCGTGTTACCACTGGACTACAAATCCAATGTGTCAATGTGTGTTGTTCGTGTACATATGAACTAATAAGCTGGCCTCATTTCCGATTCTAAGCAACATGTATTTGGCATATTATTCTTATGTTTTAATATATTATATTATATATTTTTATGTTTATCGTTTCTCACCAATGCAACCCGGGTTCGATCCTTGGACCGGGAAGTATGTGAGATTGTACGGTGGTTGCCAGATCGGACAGTTGGGTTTTCTCCGGGTACTCCGGTTTCCTCCCACACGAATGACCACATATACGCTTTCATCCGAGCCAACGTGAGTGATTAATATAAGTTGTTAAAACTTGCTTCGCAATCGTTGTAAAATAAATACAGTTTAAACTTATGTTTTAATACCCATAGGGGGAGTGGACATAAATGGCACATCTCTACTCACATTGCCGACGGATTCCGACAACCTACTTGATATCTTCAATGTCGGGGATATTCTACGACTACTGCAGGTGTTCGTTGAACTGTGTGATGGAAATGTCGCCGTTGTTGCAGATTTGAAGCATGACTGGACAGAAGAAAGCATTGGCAAACTGACGTACCTGCTAGATGAGTTACATGTGTGTAGCATTATATCAGGTCTACTGTCATTAAGTAGTATTGGGGCATGGCAATTCCAGACATATCAATTAATTATACATGCAAAGGTTATCACTAAATAGACATCTATTCCTATTATGTACAACTTTGTTCTTTCCTAATGTTGTAGTTCCCCTTTAAGGAAATTAATCAGTAACTCATGTGCAATTTGCGAAAATATTACATACAATTATGACATACATACTCGTAGAGTCAAAGCTGTCTTAATCTGGCATCCAAGGGAATCACAGATAGTGGTTGCTTAGCACAGGGTGCTGCTTAGTAGAGGGCAAATATATCATAAAACAGCATATTTGAAATCTGGAAACTGGCTGCTTAATAAAGGATTGTTGTTTAATGGAGTTGACCACTAAGACAGCTTTGACTGTATATGTATGTATATGCAAGCTATCGTGAATGAAGCAGGTTACGGATTTATAACATTTGCAAATAGTTCTGTAACACTGATGGTCCGTTAGTCGAACCACTACAGATATGTTAGCAAAATAGCTGGTAACACCCTATGACACGGAGACGGAATATTAGTGGTGAGTTCAACGCCGACATAGTTCAAGCAGTCCAAATCTACATCCTGGAAAGCAGGCGATTTCCATGAGCGTCTATTCACTAAATGGTGCATGTTGCATCTACCATTGATTGCATCCATCATGTTTCTCTTTCTATCATGTTTTATGAGTCAATTTCAACCTTCTCAATCAATTACTATTACTCCAGTCAAGATGGCTGGAATTGGCATATAGGTGCAAACTAATTGCAAAAGAATTTATTTTAGCAGTTATAACTCTGATAATATGTGAAGCTCTGGATACTAAAAGTTGCACTCTACTATTGGCCAAACTCTGATAATATGTGAAGCTCTGGATACTAAAAGTTGCACTCTACTATTGGCCAAAATCTGATAATGTGTGAAGCTCTGTATACTAAAAGTTGCACTCTGTAGTATTGGCCAAATACTGATAATGTGTGAAGCTCTGTATACTAAGAGTTGCACTCTGTAGTATTGGCCAAACACTGATAATGTGTGAAGCTCTGTATACTAAAAGTTGCACTCTGTAGTATTGGCCAAATACTGATAATGTGTGAAGCTCTGTATACTAAGAGTTGCACTCTGTAGTATTGGCCAAACACTGATAATGTGTGAAGCTCTGTATACTAAAAGTTGCACTCTGTAGTATTGGCCAAATACTGATAATGTGTGAAGCTCTGTATACTAAGAGTTGCACTCTGTAGTATTGGCCAAACACTGATAATGTGTGAAGCTCTGTATACTAAGAGTTGCACTCTGTAGTATTGGCCAAATACTGATAATGTGTGAAGCTCTGTATACTAAGATTCATGATTGGCCAAACACTGATAATGTGAAGCTCTGTATACTAAGAGTTGCACTCTGTAGTATTGGCCAAACACTGATAATGTGTGAAGCTCTGTATACTAAAAGTTGCACTCTGTAGTATTGGCCAAACACTGATAATGTGTGAAGCTCTGTATACTAAGAGTTGCACTCTGTAGTATTGGCCAAACACTGATAATGTGTGAAGCTCTGTATACTAAAAGTTGCACTCTGTAGTATTGGCCAAACACTGATAATGTGTGAAGCTCTGTATACTAAGAGTTGCACTCTGTAGTATTGGCCAAACACTGATAATGTGTGAAGCTCTGTATACTAAAAGTTGCACTCTGTAGTATTGGCCAAACACTGATAATGTGTGAAGCTCTGTATACTAAGAGTTGCACTCTGTAGTATTGGCCAAACACTGATAATGTGTGAAGCTCTGTATACTAAAAGTTGCACTCTGTAGTATTGGCCAAACACTGATAATGTGTGAAGCTCTGTATACTAAGAGTTGCACTCTGTAGTATTGGCCAAACACTGATAATGTGTGAAGCTCTGTATACTAAAAGTTGCACTCTGTAGTATTGGCCAAACACTGATAATGTGTGAAGCTCTGTATACTAAGAGTTGCACTCTGTAGTATTGGCCAAACACTGATAATGTGTGAAGCTCTGTATACTAAAAGTTGCACTCTGTAGTATTGGCCAAACACTGATAATGTGTGAAGCTCTGTATACTAAGAGTTGCACTCTGTACAATTGGCCAAACACTGATAATATGTGAAGCTCTGTATACTAAAAGTTGCACTCTGTAGTATTGGCCAAACACTGATAATGTGTGAAGCTCTGTATACTAAAAGTTGCACTCTGTAGTATTGGCCAAACACTGATAATGTGTGAAGCTCTGTATACTAAAAGTTGCACTCTGTAGTATTGGCCAAACACTGATAATGTGTGAAGCTCTGTATACTAAAAGTTGCACTCTGTAGTATTGGCCAAACACTGATAATGTGTGAAGCTCTGTATACTAAAAGTTGCACTCTGTAGTATTGGCCAAACACTGATAATGTGTGAAGCTCTGTATACTAAAAGTTGCACTCTGTAGTATTGGCCAAACACTGATAATGTGTGAAGCTCTGTATACTAAAAGTTGCACTCTGTAGTATTGGCCAAACACTGATAATGTGTGAAGCTCTGTATACTAAAAGTTGCACTCTGTAGTATTGGCCAAACACTGATAATGTGTGAAGCTCTGTATACTAAAAGTTGCACTCTGTACAATTGGCCAAAATTGGTAGAGAATGTCCAAGAAAGAGACAACTCATGAAATACACATAGTTTATTTTATTATGTGTACTCGTTTCACTTTTGAAGTTAATACATCTCTTTATCTTATTGATATTCTAATTTACAGTTCACGAGTAAAACGTTTACTTACCTTATTTCAAATTGAAATTAATAGTTTAATAAATATTACAACACTGTCATATCGTAACTGCATTAAGTACCTTGTCATAGGAGAACACCTCTACATGTTTTCATTCATGTATCCAAATCGTATGTAAAATGTATATTTGTATACCGTCATATGTGCCGCAAGGACATCACAGGTGATAAGGGCTGGTGTACTGGACTTTGATAAGGGGAGATGTTCCGGGACGATTGTTTACCCCATTGCGCGCTAAGATTATAATAATGATATAGTTCCCGATACGCTAAATCATGACCACGCCATTAACTGAAATTTTTGAAAATCATCGCTATGCGCGAAATTTTGGACACGCTAATTCAAATACACGTACAGTATATTGTATTGTTTAAAATAAACTATGTTTAATCTAGTGTGTGGTCATATAGGCGATGCATAGTAAGTACAAAATGTACACTACAGACGGATATGTAGTCCAGTGGTAACACGCTGGACTGGTAATCCAGGGATCGCAGGTTCGATCCCCCGTCTGACCCTAATACAATTAACACTCTTTCAGATGGGACATTAAACCGAGGTCTCGTGTCGGTGCATTACACCGTGTACGTAAAAGAACCAGAGGAGATTCTGGAATGGGTCTCTGTCTGTATCATGCACTATCCTCCAAAATCTAAAATAACTAATCTCTTCAGGAGGCGTCGCTCATATGGGCAACCGGTAGCGACGATAAATAAACGTAAAAAAAAATACAAATGTACACCATACCTTCATTATCGCATCATGGTATGCACTGCTTCCACTAACCTGGGTACCAGTCTGTCGATTTTTCACTTTTTACCTTCTGGCAAAATGACATGATCAGAAACTCAATACAGCCAAACAATTAATAGTCTCTGTGTTAAAATATATTTATATGACTGACCAGGCAAACTATATCGACGCCTGTTCCCAGGCAATTCTTCCACATATTATGCACACCATTTGAGTCGAACGTTTGTGTGTATGATTTACACAGTGGGGTGGAGTGCAGTCACTAATTTGCAAGATACTCTGATATACTTCCTTTCCACATTATTCCAGGCTACGCGAGAAAACTGTATCAAGGTGGCATACTTCGTAACACCGTGTTTGAAAACCAAAAACAGAATCTTGCAGCGGCATCTTTCCCACGTACGAGTCAGCTCTAGACTGGAGCCAATGTATGATGTCGTTTGGGTTGAGGATGTTGTGCAGCTGAATAGCTATATAGAGCAGTCACAGCTAACATTAGACTACGGCGGGAAAATGCAATATAACCACATAGCATGGGTTGATTTCCAAAGGGTAAACAATGATATACAGTCTACATCCGTTACGTCGAATTCCGTCGGACCGAACAAAATACTTCCACATACCACCGATGTTTGACTTAACGAAATTCGATATAAACATAGTCAGTTATTTGTAATCGAAGATATTTATCATTTTATTTGTATATGTCCATGTTATAAGAACCTACGTAAACAATTTATTGATGCACACTATTGCACTAGACCTTCTGTTTTCAAATTTAATAATCTTATGAGTTCCGATAATAATACCACTATACATAAATTTTATTTATCACTCTCACTTATATTTATTTGTCACGTGATCAGTAAATATATATATGTTATTACTAGTTTTGTTATAAAATAATAGTGTCTGAAACGGGACTTTGATCCTACTTCGGGATAACTGGATAATTCGACATAACCGACATAGCGGATGTAGACTTTACATTCCTTTGCTCAGTACAATTATCGAAACTGAAATTGAAATATTTACAAAAAGTATACATTAACTCTTAATCTGCCATTACAACTAAAATCGCTTTGCAAACAGCATAGAGCGAGATCAGACTACACATACTGTGTCGTCTGATCATGCTCTGTGGTGTTTGCTATTTAGATAGTGGAATTAAACACTGAATAGCAAACAACATAGATCCTAATCAGATGGGGGTTTGAATCTCAGCTGATCTCGATCTATGTTGTTTGCACATTCCGTCCAATTTATTCGGCAGGTTAAGGTTTAAGTATATTTTTAGTTCGTTGTTTGTCAGGTGATTATTATAATTTATTGCACGTCTAAATTCAATTGTTTGATTTTGGGCTTAGAGTAGTATCAACAGCTTACGGTTGATATGGCAATTATGCAACTGTTATTAGAGGAGGAAGGCCCAAGTGTCCCTTCGTTCAGTATTTCCGTCATGGTCGGGACATGGTAGAGCTATCGAATTCCACAGGCCAGTTGGATAGCTTCCTCACATGAACTAATTCGACACCCCTAGTGAGATTCGAAGCTAAAGCTGTGAGGAGAAAGTGATTTGAAGTCAACAACAGTATCCACTCGGTCACGTACTAAGCTCTCATCAGTATGTACTATCGCAATGATGGTTTATTTCAGACGTACACTCCTGTCGTATCTGATGCTAAAAGGGTGATCAATGCACTTCCAAAGCTTAAAGCTGATATTCTTAAACTAAAGGATCCTCTTACGCACACAGGCGATGCAGATTCAGAAAATTCACATCAGAAATATGAGGCGCTATTATCGTAAGTATGAGGGCTTACAACTAAGACGGGTATAAAGTAAGTATTAATGGCGACTGTAGATATAGTTAGGTAAATCCCGTGTACTAGCAGAGCAACTGAATGTCGTAGGAGCGTAACAGAACATGATTGGCTTGCAAGAGAACTGTTGGTAATATGGATTATATTTGTTACAGGTTTAGTACTATGTTTTGTTTATGGAGTTTAAAGTCTCACTACCAGCTTAGGTCACGTGGGGAATCTCCAGTTATTACTATTATTGGTGGAGGAGGACCCTGTGCTTCGATCAGTACTTGAGTCACGGATATGCACGCAGGTAGACTCAACTGGAACAGGCGTCGATATATTTTGCCTCGTCAGTCAAATAAATAGATTTTTGTTTAAACATATTGTATTTATCAAGATAAACATGACATATAACATCTGTACATATAACACCCATACAATACAACTATCAAGACATGTGGATTGAATTGAAAGCTACAGGAGCTTATGGTAATTCTCTCCACTAATAGATAAATAGATTTTAACACCGATACCCTTAATTGGGCCGCGTTTCTGATACTGTTATTTTGCCAGAAGTTAAAAAGTGAAACATCGACAGACTGAGACTCGAACCCAGGTTAACCATCCACAAGCCAGCTGGATAGCTACCTCACATGAAAGCTCCACAGTGGGATTCGAGCATACAGTGGTGAGGAACATGCCAACAACCGCAACCACTCGACCAGGGCGGAGACCCTATGTTTGAGTTCTAGTATTCAGGTTATATCAATATAATTATTCACTAGTGTAGCTATATGTAACAATGTATTCTGTCCATTTCTTTAGACGACTCAAAGTCCGCGAAATTATGGAGAACTGCCAAGATGCAATAGAAAGACTTGAACATCCTGAGTGTGACCCCAGTCTGGTTCAAACACATTCGGCTGTATTGGTGGATGTAGCGAGCAAACTGAAAGAACTTCATCAACGTTTAATAAGAGACGTGAAAGAACTTGACAGAATAATGGCGAGGTCAAACGTTGAACACGCTGTATTTATAAAACTTCACGATTGTTGTGAGAATACGGTAGAGGTATTGATAGCAGTACTTTCGAATTCATATCACGAAGTTAAAGTAGAAGTAATACTGTTGTAATTGCAGATGTCAGACAACAATTCCGTTAAACATGACACTTTCCGGAAACATAAGGTCAAAGGTTAATGTGAGATAATTCTAAAAATAAACACGATCTATGGAAATCACGTCATAAACAACAAATGGAAACTTCAGAATGTTACTTAATGCCAATGAAAGTAATTGTGTTCTCTACACTACAATCACATCTCGGGTAAATCTACTTATGCTGCTTTACCCCAGTTAAAGATACGTATAACATGTGCAATTCGAATCGTTTGATTCTGTATTGATACAAATACCATGTATCACGTCGATGTATGTATTGTATATATATTTGTCATGTTATGAATATCTCATGTTGTTGCAAATCTGCTTCCTGACAATATGATAATACACTGAAACTGAAAACTACGACGAAATATGTACAGTTCATACTTACATAATTAAATATACAGGTATTTGTACAATTATATTCAAATATCACCCAGTAACGTGAATTCCTGTAAGTAGGCTCCACAACTCTAACAATTAGATAGCAAAGCGGACAACCACATCATATGTTTCGGTTTATACTCTCTAACGTCGCGTTTACTTACGACACAAAGGATATGGCCATTGTTCCGAGGGAAAACTTCACATACTTACAATGTATTGATTTGTAATGTACATTTTTGTATATTGTTGTCTTGCTCTTAGGTTGAGGAAACCATCGAATTAATGATGCAACAGGTGACACATTTACCATTGGTCGGGTCCACTTCTGAAGAAGCTCAGCATTTCAGAGATCATTTCATCGAGACAATTCTTAATCCATCTAGAGTAAGTATGAATGAAAACTGTTCCATATGTGTGGAATGATAATTAATGAAGAACACAACCATAAACTACAATTGAAGAGGAGGAAATTGTAGATAACATAAGCGGAAAGATATAGTTGATAGAGAATAAAAATGTTTCGCTTGCAAACCCATACATAAAAACGTTCTTGTTTTGTAGGACATTGTGTCTTGTGCCACATCCATACTCCAAGATCTTGACTGCGGTAAGCACACCACTCCAAAGTCTTACGCTCTGGCCATTAATATCGCGAAGAGACTAACAGATGCTGTGCAGCCATTTACGCAACATCTGAATAACTTGAACGAGCGTTATACTCGAATACACTTGTTTCACGTACTGATTCAGAAGGTAAGATCAGTCGCTGCAATCCGAATATATCGGTGGTGTCGTCTTAGACAAGAAACATAAATCCAAATTGCCTCTTATCTCTCCATCATGTCGATAGATTCCACAAGGAATGATGTCCTTAGACAAGAAATATAAATACACATTGCACCTTAGACAAGAAATATAAATACACATTGCACCTTAGACAAGAAACATATATCCGCATTGCTCCTTAGACAAGAAATATAAATACACATTGCACCTTAGACAAGAAATATAAATACACATTGCACCTTAGACAAGAAACATATATCCGCATTGCTCCTTAGACAAGAAATGTAAATACACATTGCACCTTAGACAAGAAATATAAATACACATTGCACCTTAGACAAGAAATATAAATACACATTGCACCTTAGACAAGAAACATATATCCGCATTGCTCCTTAGACAAGAAATATAAATACACATTGCACCTTAGACAAGAAATATAAATACACATTGCACCTTAGACAAGAACATTTTGTATAAATCAACATTGCTCCCTAGACAAGAAATTTAAATTAACGTGTATGGAGGCCGTATGCATCCACACTAAATGTATACAATCGTGGCATATCGTGGCGTACCTTCATCGAACAGTATATACTAGTGTGGTACATCACAACAGTATTATCAATGTACATGTACGTTTGTATTGTTATTGTTTATCTGTTGTGTGTGTGGATTACAGTCACAACAACAGCTAGCGTTACATAGAGAGTTACATAGTGACTTTCTAGCTTTAACCCTTAAAGTGTTAATCACAACAAAACAAATAGTGGAGCTAACTCACTTGTCTGAATAGCAAACAGCATACGGCATCCTGATCAGTCACTGCGTTGTACCCCTTCTGATCTAGATCTATGTTGTTGTGTGTGTGTGTTTTACGTTTATTTATCGTAGCTACCGGTTACACATATGAACGACGCCTCATGAAGAGATTAGTTATTTTAGATTTTGGAGGATAGTGCATGATACAGATAGAGTCCAATTCCAGAATCTCCTCTGGTTCTTTTACGTGCACGGTGTAAAGCACCGACACGAGACCTCGGTTTAACGTCCCATCTGAAGTGGAAAGACTGTTCATTTTATTAGGGTCAGACGGGGGATCGAACCTGCGATCCCTGGATTACCAATCCGGCGTGTTACCACTGGACTACAGATCCGTCTGTGTTGCTTGCACAATCCTTCCAATTTATTTGGCATTTGAAGAGTTAAGCGGTGGCGGAAGACTCAGGTTTCCCTCCGAACATTGCTTCATTGCTTTAGACAACGTTGACAACTTCGTCACATAAAAACATTCGACACACCTTGTGGAATTAAAACATGCAGTGATGAGAGTTAAGCTATCTGAAGTCATGAACTAATAACCCATCCTCGTAGACTACCTTGTGTATCTGTTATATATATGAAGAGTACGAATATGCCATACTATTATCGATAATATGTCGTTCTCCTATCTTCGAACATTTGTATCCTAACTCTTCGGCACTACTACTATTATATTATTCCAGACAGGAAGATGGAAGCAGAAAGCATCTAACTTTATAACTAGAACACTCGTCGGACATGACCGTGCAGATAATATGCCCGGTGTATCGATCAGGAATGCAATTCCAGTGGAGCAATCGAAATCAAGAAGACGGGCTGCGAATGATACAAACAAACTGAAAGATATTAAAGATAATGAAGTGGATATTGGTTTGGGGGAATTAAATGGTACAACTCGTAATACATATACAAGTCAGAGGCTCACTACACCTAGAAACTGGCCAGAAAAGCTGCAACGATTTTATCAGAAACACCCACCACCAAACAAGAAACATATCAGACTGCTGAATAGATTTGTCCCAAAAGGTATCCAAGAAAATCAAAAGGTTAATGCAGAGATCTTAGCAGAAAGGTAAGGAAATAAACATGCACATGCACATGTATGTTGTATTTCGCTGGAACTTACTGTTGATTACATTTTAATTGAATACATCATTTAAACATAGTTTAAATAGTAAATAATCAAATAGCAACTATTGAATCAGATATAAAATGAGTCTTTAAGATTGTTACGGTTATCTGTCAATGAGGTACATTTGGAACCGGTGAGTTGGACATTGGGTAGCACATTGGTAAGTCCAGTGGATCGCTACATCGGTGTCTGTTGCTGCCACGACTACATTGTTATGAATATGTTTGTCTGTACTATAATCCACTGTCATGTACATGTGTTAGCTATACACGAGACATGCAGAATATCAACGGATGCTTCTGAAATAACAAGCTCGGGATTAAAGACCAAACTGTGACACTTGTCTTAAATTACCTCCCTTGGCAGATAAATTACGATATATCCGTAAATGCATGTCGGTCCTCTTAGATGGAACCATTTGTCTTTACTGGTATTCTCTAACCAGATGTTGCGATATGATATATGTGGTGAGTTTATCAAATTCCTGTTCATTATTTCACAACAATGTTTTACAGATAAGTATTCATTGGATACACTGTATGATATCTGTTGAGAGATAGCAATTTAATAATAATAAGACGGATGTACATTCATAGCATGTTGTGCAAGGAAACAGCGATAAAAACAGAGGAAACCACTTAAGATGACCTATATACTAAAAGTGTCTCATTATGTTAGTGTTATCTCTGATCCCCCGTCTGACCATAATAAAATTAACAGTCTTTCAGATGGAACGGTAAACCGAGGTCTCGTGTCGGTGCTGTACACCGTGCACGTAAAAGAACCAAAGGAGATTCTGGAATGGGTCTCTGTCTGTATCATTGCACTACCCTTCAAAAATCTAAAATTACCAATCTCTTCAGGAGGCGTCGCTCATATGGGCAACCGGTAGCGACGATAAATAAACGTAGAAAACACATAGTGTTATCTAACAGGTAACTGGCATCATGCTAAAGCTCTGTCAAAGCGTTAGCATAATTATATGTATACATTGTGCCACCAATGATAGTCTGGGAACAGGCGTCGATATATTTTGCCTTGCCATTCATATAAATATATTTTAATACCGAGACCGTTAATTGGGCCGTATTGAGTTTCTGATAATGTCATTTTGCCAGAAGTAAATTAGTGAAAATTCGGCAGACTGGATGGAACACATGCTACACCAATGATATAATTATTGTATTTCCTCAATTAATGAGAGCAGAACATCATTTCATGACAGCATGCATCACATTAGAGCTGTGTAATAAATAAATATTAATGCACACGCAAAATATGTGCATACATACTCTTTCAGCGCCGAGTAAATTCAGAGCATGTGCAAACAACATAGATCCAGATCAGCCGCAGCCTAACGCTGTTTGCTGTTGTTTGCTATACGGTCATGTGATTCAGCTCCATTGTCTGAAGAGCAATCAGCATACAGCCTGATCAGACGGCACTTTTTGTTATGTCTGACTTTGCAAAAGCAGATAACCCCGTATGTAGTGTCATTGAGCAAGGCACCTCACACACATTGCTTAGTACTGGTTAACCGCTTAGCTCGGCTAAGCCTGTCCAGGAAAACATGTATATGTCCCCGTAAGGGGTTTGACATTAATGGGACATACATACATACTAATCTAATCCGAAACAAATGAAGTTATTGCTGTCTATTGTTAAGACTGTCTATTAACTGCTAATCTCACCTAACACGCACTCCAAACCACACCCAGTATTACGAACTTGGCACCCGAATAATGAAATACTTCCTGTTGATTTTCTTTACAGAGTTCTATTCATATTACAATTCCTGAAGAGGGTCGAGTTTAAAGTTGAAGATATTTCGTTAATACAACAGTGGTCAGGGGGCGACAATCCAGCACACACTGACACTAGTTCCGAAGTGACTCTTGTGTGAGCAATGTATATCAAACCATGTATAATTTACTATAATACCAATATATTGTGTGAATAGGAAAACAGTGTAAATGCAAAAACTGTAAATGCATCGTGCTTACTGTGTGTATGACTTTGATATAGTTAGTGTTAGCATTTTGCATATGCATACATAGATTATGATGGTAAATCTGTTAGTATGTTTGATACAACATTGGTAATCTGACTTCCCCAAGAAGAATATCCGACTACGTGGCAAGCAACATCCTGTAAAGAAATAGCAGCCTTGATTATAATAAAGACATGAACTAGATTTAATGAAAGCATCACATATGGTGCCATAATACATGTATATTAATCAACTGTTTTATGTTATTCACAAATGTTAATTTGCCAGTTGAGTTGTTAGTTTTGTTATACAAGGATGTCGACAAATATTGCGTTATATCTTTGTTTATGTAAAACGAAAAATCAACAACAGTATCCTTCAACATTATACACAGGTCATTGAACTTCCTGGTCCCATTCTGCCCAATCGACATGTATCGATATTTCTTCTTCCCTCGGACATCAGCCTGCGTAATAGCCTTTCAGAGCGAATCACCACAGCCGACACCTAGACGTATCCAGAGGAGGGCTTGTCACGGTAGCGTAGAGACATACAAAAAGGTGCTGGTCTAGCTACCGTAGATACACTCTGATGAGGGCTGGACTATGTACCGTAGAGAGATGACATTATTTTTTTATCGTTTTTTTTACCTGGGCTTGTAAATATGCACGCCTTACAACGACTTTAAATGTATTATACACCAAGCGTGCAACGTTGCCACGGACTGAGGGTTTGTGTAGCAAATGAAGAAAGTAATACTAGTACAAAATCATAAGTCAGCTATCAAATCAAAGCGTATAATTATATTGGATTCATTCGACAATGAAATATAAGAGAGTGGCTGTTGTGAAAAATGGTTGTATTGGTGGGTAGAGTCTACACCTTTATCATAGCACACAACTAGAAAAAAGATGCTAATTAGGGTCGATTATGATAATGATGCACTGCCATCGTTGTATACATTATAAGACACATACTAGTATAGTAAATCAACACATTACAATATGTACAACCCCACTCGCAAACCTAAACTTGGGCCTGCACAGAGTATTAATAAAGCATTAAACGTAAAAGAAATACCCGCTTGTTGATCTATAAAATCCGACATCCTTATACATTTCAACAATTTTGGGTTCTTTAAGTCGTTTTGTCACATTCCCCATGTAACTGGCCTGTTTAATTTTCAGACGCCATCTTGTTTTGACTGAGATACGTCAAATTACATGCGACCGCATTCGTTCTACACACCAGTTTTCATGATGCCGTGTTAACATTATGTTTTTAACTGAACAAATCCATGGGCAATAGTCTTCACATCATAACCCATCAAACTCAATGTTAAATCTTAACCTGCCAATCACAACTAAAGACGCGTTTTGTGAAAGACAAGAATACTGTAGCATGAACAACATAACAACATATTATAGGTGACCACAGGACTGTCCAAATACACGATTTGGAAAATACACGGAGGCGAGAAGGTTGTCCCAACATCTTGGCAAATCATGAACATATTCGCAGGTGTCAAAGCATCAAATCAGTGTAAAATGTCTACAACAGTATACATGTATATATATATATATATGTGGTAGGGTTCGTATTCTGGGGGATCAGTAAAATGACAACACCCTATACGATTCATCACTCTATTCGATCTCCGTAGACAACAAGGCTCTCGAATGCTTTGGTTCTACAATACACATATATACACACATTAAGAATAGGATTAAAACATATGCGTCATATAAATATATAATAGATGATTTGCGGTGCTTGGGTTAACAACAACAACAACAACATATTATATACGTTGGCACTATATATACTCTCGTCAGGTTCGTGGTTCGTAATAACGCTTACTCTTACTCCAATATATATAACATCAGTAACACAGAGGTAATCTATGTTACATCCATGTCTCTGATGAAACATAGACATATGCAACATAGACCTATGCAACACAGACAAATGCAACATAGACAAATGCAACATAGACAAATGCAACATAGACATATACAATAACTTAGGCAGAGATATGGTCTCTGTAACACTTGTGCCGGTGCCGGTGACAACTGTAAATAACATGCATCTGTTAAGTTATGTGCAACGATGAGGTTTGATATACCGACAGCCAGGACCAAGGACACAGACTCAAGGACCAACGACAAAAAGGACTAACTGAACCGAACCCGCGTACAACATAATGAACCCAATACTACAGCGTACAAATCAACCAATTCAATATCTCACGCATATCTATATATACCTGAATAATACTTTTGAAGACTTCTATTCTCTAACTATATTATAAAAATGCTCTTTATAAAAGACGTCCGACTATCATACGATATTGGAAGTGACTGCGTTGGAATACCACGCTACATAACGATCATACACATATCCTAGAGTTAAACTCGCTACGCACGGTTGCGTCTCACTGACCATTACACATCGTGTATACATATCTACAAGGAATAACTGGTTTAAAGTATGGAAGCTAAAACGGACCCTACTACATATATATATATAGCAACAATATATAACGGAGAACATATAAACCAACACAATCCACATATCCCCTAAATGTATCGTCCTTTTTATATCTAGACTGAGACGTATGATTGGTGCTAGCCTGGGTGTCAGTCTGTCGATTTTTCACTTTTTAACTTCTGGCAAAACGACATGTTGGTATGATCAGAAACTCAATACGGCCCAAATAATAGTCTCGGTGTTAAAACATATCTATTTGACTGACCAGGCAAAATATATCGCCTGTTTCCAGACTAGATTTGTGCCACAATATAGGCTAACAGCCCACGTGAATTGCTATTGAAAGAAATAGCTATATACACAGTAGGCCTATTCCAAAAACAGTTCAGGGGAGAAATAACAATATACATAGTAGGCATATTCCAAAAACAGTTCAGGGGGAAATAACCGTAGTCTCAAATCAGTCTATGTAGCTCGATTTGCTATCAAATCAATCCAAATCAATTACATATAATTCATAGTTAGTGTATATTAATGAATATCCACATACACACAGTACCGATCTGAAAATCAGTGTACACAATACACAGTTATCGTTTCAAACTCCTAAGCTGACATTCAACATTCACGTTCAGTTGACTTTGGACTCCGCCTGTACACGAGAGGCTCGTTGCGGGTGAATTCCCAGTTGCAGCACATTGATTTTGCTAAAACTATTTATTCTCCACACATACTTGATTAATGTGTGTTAGTAGAAAACAGATCTGTTTCAGCGGGAGCTCTCGTCTCACCCAGGTAACTATATGTACGTGTAGCCTACATTGGAAATAACGTTATTCATAGTTGGTTATGTTATATTTCGGGTTTTACGTAATCAGCACCATTTTGGGCTATATCGCCGGCGGGCAGTTTACCTAACAACACCTTACCTGGGCAGGCTCCAGCGGTTAACCAGTTGGGTGCACCAACCTCCGAGGTTGGATGGATGGATGGATGGATGTAAATTATGGAATATTCGTAAATATATATATAAACCGGTACGCCTGAAATACGAAATGTAATATTGTGTGCGAAATGGACGAAATGTAATTGGCGTGTGTCAAATGGATTTTTAAATCGTATATAAATGCAAAATAAGAGAATGAATCACACACGAGATTTACATTTCGTAGTGGTCGTTTCATTGAGAAATTACAATATGAGCTATAAATCTTGTATGTTAATATTATTTAATTGCAACCTTTGAGATTTTCATTAAATACAATTAATTTGCATTTATATATGATTTAAAATTCCATTTCGCACACGCCAATTACATTTCGTCCATTTCGCACACAATATTATATTTCGTATTTCAGGCAAACCCTATATAAACAGGATGTAGAAATGTCAGTCACGTGATACTTTGTGCGTCAAAATGGTGGATATGTAAACATGTTGTTACCATGTCCTTGTGGTATATTAAATTTGATGGTTGACATCGTTTGTATTGATGAAAATCTATGCTACACCCATACGCGTTAACGTTGAATAAGCAGGTAATGGAGTGTTAGCATTTTGTACACTAATTGTCTTAAACGCTATCTTGAACAGGTGCTTTATTAGTGTTTATTATTTATAATAGTTTTCCTGTGACAACATGTTATATATTGCAGTATTGTAATAGGCCTCAGGGCAAGTAATTTCTAAATACAGAATGCAATTTAATGTTTTTCTTGTTTTGATTTTAAGCTCAAACTGTGTCTGAAAACTTTGTTTGACTTGGTAGTATCACCAGTGACCATAATATCGTAGTCCAAATATTTAGACTCCCAGCAACTTGCAGAAAGACAGCATATCTAGCTCTTGTACGCTCATCACTTGAGTATAGTTCCATAGTCTGGGACCCTACCTATGTAAAAGATATCGAGCGAATTGAGAAAGTTCAAAGGCAAGCGGCCAGATTCATCACTGGCGACTACCATTCCCGAGAAGAAGGCTGCATCACAAACATGCTGCAGAAACTGGAGCTCGAGAGCCTACAGTCCAGAAGGAAGGCCAAAAGACTGACGTTCCTATACAAAGTGGTCGAGGGGAAGGTGCCAGCTTTACCTTGTCACGACATACTCACACCCATAAGGGCTAAGCGAAACGTAAAAATACGTAAATTCACTGACTATACTACTACAAACATTCTAGAAAATCAAATTACAAATAATTCAAAGTGCTTCAAAACTTTCACTTGTAATAAAGAGCAGTATAAACAATCATTCTTCCCTAAAACAGTACTAGACTGGAATAAACTAAGTGACAATGTTGTGTGTGCAGAGACAATAGGCGGTTTCAGGACAGCTCTAAATCCGCTCTACTAGACTCTCTCCCGTTGCACCTTATGCCGTAACTGGCCCTGCAACGTAGATATCCAGATCCAGACTCGAAAAATGTGACATTTTACTATCCAGGTATTTTTCAAAGTCTAAGCGCTAAACCTTAATTACGCGTAGTATATTTTATATTCTAAAAGGTCGTTTTTATAAATTAAAATTATTAACAAGATCAACACACATACCGTTGTTTGAATTCTGCACAGTCTATAACGTCTCTTGACACAATATTATACATGAAATCAAAGTTTAAATTTCATGGCAGAGTTTCGCCATTCCAAATCTTCCATTTTGAATATTTGATTATTGCGAAAAACAAAAATAGAACTCGAAATAGACGAAAATGTTTCATCTCCGTGCCATTATGGTGAACCAAATAAGATTTCGTTTAATATCCATTGTTGATCCGTATGAAATAATAATCATTAAGAAAAAATGGGAGAATTTCACCTGTCAACTTCAAACAGCTAAATGACATGCACAACGGTAATACAATATATTTTTAACGTTCTTAATATCTATATTTAGGATTATTCTTAACACCAATGCACACATTATAACCGTTCATGTCCGAAAAGCTTCAAAATATTGGTCAGAAATCCCGCCATCGGATCAGGGCGGAAAGTGCTATGCGAAAATGAGCTTTACCGATAAGACCTCGAAATAACATAAACAAAATTTATGTAGAGGTCTTATTTATATCGCCAGTGACCATAATATCGGTGAATTAGCAATGATATCAGAATAAATCCAAATGAGCACACATGCGCATGTTGTGCTTAATATTTCTGTTGGAGTTCCGCAACTGTCAATAGGAAAAAACGAGCTGAAATGTCATTTATATTTACCTTCATTATTCAAAACTGATTCTGTTTTCATTCATGTAGTCAATATTTATTGGCATCCGTCGTCTAGTGGTAGAGCGTCGTATTTGGAATCGATCAGACCCGGGTTCGATACTCAGTCAGGCCACGTATGTAGTGTCATTAAGCAAGGCACCTCACACACATTAATTAGTATGGTTAACCACTTAGGTCGGCTAAGCTTGCCCAGTAAAACATGTAGACCTACGTCCCCGCAAGAGGTTTGACATTAATGGAACATACATACATTTAATTGAATTTCAATGACTTTCTTAAGTATCAGCTGCATTTGACATTTGTAAAGTGCCCGATTGCCGTATGTGACATCATATGATTGCCGTATACGACACGTATTGCTACTTGAATAAGCGTCAGCGATATTTGATATCCACGTGTAAATAAAAAATGGAGCTCAGAGCTGTTGCTTTCACTTGTTATTGATTCAGTTATTATTTATTTCTTTCTAACTGATATTGTATACAATAAAAATATCATTATGCTTAATTGAGAGTGAACATTATTTGCCAGGCCCGTCGCTGGGCATACGCAAGTATGCAAAATGCATTAAAACCCGGGGGGGGTAGTAGGGATACATAGGCGCCATGATGTGTGGAATGGTGGAATAATTGAGCCCATTGCAAATATGGTGCATCTCGAAATTTAGTTTGTGCAATTTTACGTCTTGTTTATTTGATAAGGGCGATAGATCATGTATATTATACATCTAGCCTTAATTTAATTTATACTTTTATATGGATTGTCGTAAGAACTTTAGTCCTGCAATTGTATGTTACAAAATGCATTGAAATGCAGGAAATTGCTTCCTCATTTCAAAAAATCTCGGGGGGGGGGGCATACCGCCGGACCCCCCCCCCAGCGTACTCGCTCGCTATGCTCACTCGACAAACAAGCATATTTTGCCGTGTGTATCATCAAAGTAGTTCCAGCGATGGCTCTGTTTGCACAGCCTATTTTGAAACATCAATACTCAGGTTACTGCTCATGTCACCGGTATCGGTATACCCAGTGATCCAATGCCAAAAATGGGCAATTTCATTAATCAACTGTTCATGTCTTTTCTCGTCACAACCATATCAGTCTCAAACAGCTGTCAAAGAGTGAAGTCTCATTGTGGCATTCATAGTCCAGAGGAAGAGTGTCGGATTTGGAATCAAGTGGTCCCGTGATCGATACTCTACGTCATGACTCATGGCACGTATGTAGTGTCCTTGAGCAATTAAGGCACCTCACACACGTTGATTAATACTTAGCTGCTTAGGTCGAAGTATGCCTCCTATGAAAACAGTGCTAGATCCCATTAGAGTGTCTGCCTTAGATGGCCTAACCTCATTTGTCATGTTTTTCAAAACAAGAAACAAACTAGTGGCATTGGATCACCATCACCTAACACCGATAAAAACCTAAGTTGCCTAATTCCACAGTCCAAAACCCATGCCAACGCCTTTTCCACAAGGTCTATCAGGCTTTGGAACATTTTACCAACATCAAGCTTTGTAGATTCTTTTATCTTTTTAACTTTGCACATAACATGTATTGATCTGAGACTGAACCTGCCAGCTGCTAAATAGTTATAAATATGATGATATTCGTTTTATTTAAAGTCGCCACCGCATAAATGCATTTGGGCGACTGTATTTTCTAAGATGGTTATGTCCTAAGGTGATTCTTCTTGTCTAAGGCGATTCTTCTTGTCCTAAGGTGATTCTTCTGTGATGATTATTCCTATTCTTCTATGGTGATTATGTACGTGTTCTGCGATGATTCTTCTACGATGATTCTTTCTGTTTTCGCTGACGAGTAGGGTAGACTAAGATGATTATGTACCAGGTGGCTGAAGGTCTGGTCGCTGACTGGATGAAGAAATGAGGTCATCCAGTCGCTGTGAAGGTGCTTCTTCATCGTTGACCCAGTTATGGAGCGATGCCAAACGACAGGGTGACGTTCCCTGCGCCTGGCATCATCTCCCCGACAACAGGGTGACAAGCCCCGTGCTGGTTTCCTGGGTCGGCTCACAGCAGCAGAATGTTTCGGTTGTTCCGTCGTTGTCCACCCCGTTGACGCATCCGAGGTCGAGGTCGCATCCCTCCGTCCCCAACGGACTTCATTGGTAGACGGATAAAAGAGTTCGAGGGTGTGCCTCTTCAGCGCCCCAGTGTTAGCTGTCGCTGATCTAGGTAAGTGTTGATACTCCGAAGAGTCGATGCGGGTCCTCGTCTGTATGCGCCAGCGGTGTGGATTGGTCACTTCGGGACGGTGACTCAATCTCCCGATGTGAGCTCAGGATGACATCCCCAGGAGGTTTCTTGATTCCGTGGCAGGGTGACAAAGCCTGGTCTTTCTGTACTCGGTCCCTTGTAGGGCCACACTCCTCACTGTTGGTCACCCCGCAGCAGCATTAATACGGATCTGACAGTTAGACATCTGGTCGTCGATTGTCACTCAGGGGAGCGTGGATACCACGACTATTGCCGCTCCCTCAGGTCCGCCGTCTCGTCTATCCGCCGGAGAAGTAGAAGAAGGAAGAGAAAGTGTCGAAACGAGCCGGCGAAGATATAGTGCCAAAACATCACTATCTAGAGTGCTCGCTATCTAGAAGAGCTGGTGGATCTGTCCTGATGTGCTGTAGCCATGGATCCACATGCTGGCGAGCCTCCCCTTCACAAGATCGACGACCAGAAGATCCCAGAATCCTACGCTGCTGCTGCGGAATGTGCCCCGGTCACGACGTGCACGTCGTGAGGAGATCGACCGGGGTTATAAATATATACTCCATATAACTACATGTATATGCTTCTGTCAGATTGTTTTATCGAGTACATGTTGATTTAGTTTCATGTTTATCTCTCTCTCATTAACTGTTATTGTCTGTTTCATAAGTTGATCTATTTTTCTGCTGATCTCTCTCGTAACTTTTGTTTAGTAGTCTGTATCATCATCATAATCCAGGGCTCATTCTAGAGGGCGATGTATGTGGGCAAAATTGTCGCCCTAGTGACCCTGACTTCTCCCTAAAAAAAAAAAATATATTGTTTGGTTTTTACGATTTTCAAACAAAATTTGTCTAGTAAGATACACTGGCCCATTATAAAGCACTCTTATTCAAATGTTGTATTTAATGGTTGTTCTGTGCATTTTAACCCTATTTTGCAGAAGTTTATTAAAGAACACCATTTACGCGCTTTCTCATTTCTCCCAAAATTTCTGACCTAGAATGAACCCTGATAATGTTGATTTATCAAACCGGTACACGAATGACCACATTTACTCTTTCATCCGAGCCAACGAGAGTGATTAATATAAGTTGTTAAAACTTGTTTCGCAATCGTTGTAATATGAATAAAGTTTAAACTTTTAATAGTCTGTATGACTATCATATGTTGATTTATCAAACTGTTACACCAAACAATGTTTCCTCTGTCATTTCATTCTAGGACAAACATAAATTAAGTATCACTATTTATTTTACAATGATTGCGAAACAAGCTTTTATTTAATAAGCGAATATTAATCACTCTCGTTGTTTCCCAAATTGGATTAACAGAGGCAATTTAAACTCACCATAATATAAACTGAACTATTATTTACCACTGCCCTGATAATAACGGTTACTGGCGAGTTCCTAACAATGGCCTGCTATATCAGGGTTCATTCTAGGTCAGAATTTTTGGGAGAAGTGAGAAAGCGCGTGATCGCGTCCTTAAATGGTGTTCTTTAATATACTTCTGCAAAATGGTTAAAATGCACAGTACAACCATTAAATACAACATTTGAATAGAAGGTGTGCTTTATAATGGGCCAGTGTATCTTACTAGACAAAATATTGTTTGAAAATCGTAAAAACCAAACAAAATTAGGGAGAAGTGGGGCCCCCAGAGGGTGAAGTCAGGATCCCTAGGGTGACAATTTCGCCCACATCGCCGTCTAGAATGATCCCTGCTATATTACTTGTCATGTGGAAGTTGTGATAGCACAGTGGTAAGTAACACTCTCGCTTAAGGTGTGAGAGGCACAGAGTTTGCTCCCAACTGGAGCTGTTACGATTGTGTCCTTAGACAAGGCATTTAAATTCCACGTTGCCTCTTCTCTCTCCCTCATGGCGATGGATTCCATCAGGAATGAGGTCTCGAGAGCGATTAAGCTAAGTTGTAAGGACTTGTTTCACAATCAAGCTAAAATAAAATTGTATTAACCACTCTTCCACGGAGACTTGGTTAATTACCTTTAGCAAACTGTAGACAAAATGAGAAAATAACAAATGTGTACTATTTTTTCTGGAAAGTAGGGCTTATGGCAATTTGAATGAAATGTTACAAGCCCTACTTTCTAGGAAAAATAAGAAAAATATTACTGGTACACATTTGTTATCTGCTCATTTCGTCTACAGCATGCTTACGGTTAATGGTAGGAATGTTTACCAGTGTTGTCAGGGCATCCTTTCAACAGAACAATTTGATCAGATAATGTCGATCAGCGAGGTCAAAAACTGATTTGGGAATGATGGAAATAAATATACATCAAGGGTATTTACAAATAGTAAATTTACAATGACAAACAGTTAACTTGTGGACAGATCTTTGACATTTTAATTAACATCTCCATAACTTATTTTTGAGAAATGGAAATATAATACATGTAGTTCTAAGCATCTTCTGAGTAAGAATGGGAATGACGGCTTTAATACAGCAATGTTATGCTACAGGGCTTATAAGCTAGACATTAATCAAAGTTAAAACTTGTGGCCCAACATTACAGTCAAATCTCTCCAGAGCAAACACCATCCGGATACACCCACAGTTGGTTGTTGTAGAGATAATTGTTGTTCTAGGGAGGTTCAACTTTGGAAATGCAGGAATAGTCAGTTTTATCAGTTATGATTGCTCATACTGATTTGAATATAGAGTACACAGAATGTGGGTACTACTTTCATTATATGTACAGACTGTTTTTTTTTCAGCAAAATGTTTGTCGGTTTTCTGCATCGCTAGATGGGAAATGGACTGTCTATTAAAATGCAACGGGTGGAATTAAAGGTGACATTATAAAGAGGGTGTCGCTTATGGGAGGTGACGTTTGGGGAGGTGGTTTTTCACTTGTTTTGTTTTGTACATTGAATATTTAGAATGCAATATAATATGATTAAACTAAAGGCTAGACCGTGATGAAGTTGCAGCGATACACTAGAGGTACACTAGAGATACACTAGAGATACACTAGAGGTACACTAGAGATACACTAGATATACACTAGAGATACACTAGAGATACACTAGAGGTACACTAGAGATACACTAGATATACACTAGAGATACACTAGAGGTACACTAGAGGTACACTAGATATACACTAGAGATACACTAGAGGTACACTAGAGGTACACTAGAGATACACTAGAGGTACACTAGAGGTACACTAGATAGACACTAGAGATACACTAGAGATGTTGGTCGAGTCAGCCAGGTATCTGCAATATATTATTGGGCTCAATCTTGGTCAGCGTGTTTGGGAGAAGTGAGAAAGCTCGCGATCGCGTCCTTAAATGGTGTTAGTTAATAAATTTCAACAAAATATGGTTAAAATGCCCAGTATGACCATTAAATACAACATTTGAATAGGAGTGCTTTATAATGGGCCAGTGTCACATCTTACTGGACAAAATGTTGTATGAAAATTGTAAACACAATTTATTTTTTATTTTATTTTTTTAAAGGAGAAGTGGGGACTCCAGGGGCAAAATCAGGGTCCCTAGGGCAACTATTTCGCCCAAATCACCCTCTAGAATGAGCCCTGATATTCTATATGAATATGAGCTCAAAATCAGGCAGCTCAGGGAGACAACTCTTTCCAAATTGCCCCCTACCCAAAACCTTGTGTGTTTTTTGGGACAGCTTATGTCCACTATCTTCTATTAGTTGATAATGTTTTGACACTCACTCCATATTGATCTGTAAATTTATCTTCCCACCTTTTGATGTTCCCATCTAATACTGATAACGTTTCTGTCATGTTTCAAGGTTTCTTGATATCAGTTTATATCTAGTATCATATCTTAGGAAATGAATATCACTTCCTAATAGTGTGTGATGATGATGATTACGTTTATTAATATTTACCCTCGCCTCCGGCGAACCATATGGGCGAGTGCACTAAGAAGATTAGTATACATCTAAGTTGTTTATGTAGACAGCTGGGAAGGCATCTTCGTTCTTCGCAGGGTGACAAATCCTGTATCTTCTTTCGAAGGGGTCCCTTGTAGGGCCACCCTCCTCACTGTTGGTCACCCCGTAGCAGCATTTATACGGATCTGGCAGTTAGACATCTGGTCGTCGGTTGTCACTCAGGGGAGCTTGGATGCCACGACTGTTGCCGCTCCCTCAGGTCCGCTGTCTCGTCTATCCGCTGGAGAAATAAAAGGAGGAGAAAAGATTGAAGAAGCCAGCGAAGATATAGTGTGTATTTCAAACACTATCTAGAAGAGACGGCGGATCTGTCCTAATGTGCCATAGCCGTGGGTCCACATGCTGGCGAGCCTCCCCCTTCGCAAGATCGACGACCAGAAGATCCCAGAATCCTACGCTGATGCTGCGGGATGTGCCCCTGTCACGACGTGCACGTCGTGAGGAGATCGACCGAGTATTAGTGTGTTTAAAATACAGAGAATTAAGTACTAAGTAATATGACAGTTCAAACCAGAAGTAAAATGTCTGGGAAATGAAGTGCATGGCTGGTTATATAGGTCAATCCAGAAGTATAATGTCTGGGGAATGAAGTGCATGGCTGGTTATATAGGTCAATCCAGAAGTATAATGTCTGGGGAATGAAGTGCATGGCTGGTTATATATGTCAATCCAGAAGTATAATATCTGGGGAATGAAGTGCATGGCTGGTTATATAGGTCAATCCAGAAGTATAATGTCTGGGGAATGAAGTGCATGGCTGGTTATATAGGTCAAGCCAGAAGTAAAATGTCAGAGAATCAAGTGCATGGCTGGTTATATAGGTCAAGCCAGAAGTAAAATGTCAGGGAATCAAGTGCATGGCTGGTTATATAGGTCAAGCCAGAAGTAAAATGTCAGAGAATCAAGTGCATGGCTGGTTATATAGGTCAAGCCAGAGTAAAATGTCAGAGAATCAAGTGCATGGCTGGTTATACAGGTCAAGCCAGAAGTAAAATGTCTGGGAATGAAGTGCATGGTTGGTTATATAGATCAAGCCAGAGGTAAAATGTCAACGAATCAAGTGCATGGCTGCTAGTTTATACAAATTTATTTTAGCTCGATTGCGAAACAAGTTTTTACAACTTATATTAATCACTCTCGAGACCTCATTCCTGATGGAATCCATCGTCACGAGGGAGAGAGAAGAGGTAACATGGAATTTAAATGCCTTGTCTAAGGGCACAATCGTAACGGCTCCAGCGTGGCTCGAACTCCTGCCTGCATATATCTATGAATATGAGATGTGAGACAGTGTAGAGTGACTTCTGTACTGACCATATACATTTTGGTGCTTGTAGCCTAATCTATAGCTGGGCTGAGCAGGCAAATAATTTTATACATCAAACGTATTCATACATCTACGAAAATATGAGATGATCTATGTCATAATCTATGGCCGAACTGAGCATTCAAATCGTATTATTAGCGCAGACAACTTAATCACCTTAGTTTATAATATATATGATTGTTAACTACACATCTTAGTACGCTCGTTCACATGGCCACAGTGTGGCGTCCATGGTCCAGTGGTAGAGCGTCGGATTTGGAATCAAACTTTCCCGGGTTCGATACTCGGTCTGGCCACGTATGTAGTTAAAGGAACATATATACATGGTTCGCCGGAGGCGAGGGTAAATAAGCTCAATCATCATCATCACTTCTAGGACATACATGTAGGGCCACCAACCAGCGCGGTTACCACACATCTTAGTTGAAAGATAAATTCGTGAAAACCAGCCCAAGTTTATTAATCTGATAACGATTCAGGTGATGATATAATGTTACATGTTTGACAATCTTGATGGCAAAATCTTGTTAATATTAAGTTGACATACAAGTACGGACTGTTAATTGAAAACAACCCAAGAAATATCTTACTGTATTATTCATGCTTTAATCAATATGTATGTCTCTTTTTTTTCCAGTGAAACTTTGATGTAGCTTGGTGAAAATCGTACAAAAGAATATTCAATGGAAATAAACAGTTGTACGAATGTGAAGGTTGCGCCTTGTGTGTTCATGTGTTAGTTTATTGAAATTTCCAAGTGTGCAAAGTGTTTTTCAATGGTTTAATTAACGCCTGGCTGGATTTTTAAGACACTTCATTCACCAACTAGGATGAAACAGAGAAGGTTAGTACATGTGTTGCTTTAAGTATGATGCTACCATACGTTATTAGATCTCTATTTATAAGGGGGCTAGATGGCCGTATGTATTAAAGTATTACATCATGGCTTGCTAGTCTCTCAGTGCTGCTAGTCACAAGAGTTATGAGATTTTTCTCATATACCCTGGTCTGAGTAGTTTGTGGAATGTCAGTGGTTATAATGATCAGTAGCTTGTGGAGGATCAGTGGTTATACCATGGTCAGTTGTTTGTGGAATGTCAGTGGTCATACCCTTATCAGTAGTTTATGGAAGGTCAGTGGTTATTCCCAGGTCAGTAGCTTGTGAGTCAGTTGTTATGTCCTGCCTTATGTTCACCTCAACATATATATCTAAAATTTGATCATCTTGGGCATGTTAGGAAGCACTATTGATGCAGAATGGCTTGCAATAATCTATCATTCTATGTTAAGCTATTTTGAAGCACTAAGTATTTTTTTCGGTCCGACAGAATTCGACATAACGGATGTAGACTGTATATTGTATGTACGGTATTACTTAATATAGACAGACAGGTACTTTGTGTGTGTGTGTGTGTGTGTTTCACGTTTAGTTATCATCGCTACCGGTTGCTCATATGAGCGATGCCTCCTGAAGAGAATAACCATTTTTGATTTTAGGAGAATAGTTCAATGATACAGACAGAGACCCATTCCAGAGTGTTCTCTGTTTCTTTACTTGCTGAGTAAATAATATCACATTTGCAAACAAAATAGATCCAAACAATGTTCTGTGCCGTCTGATTTGGCTCTATGCTGTTTGCACAAGTGAGTTTATCTGCCGCTAGCATCACAGGCACAAGACAAAATCTTGATTTTTGCACAAAAAAATGAATGTCTTGTGCCTGTGGCTAGCATGCAAAGGATTAACCCAAGGTCTTGTGTCGGTGCTCAGCAGTGTACACCAATGCACATACAACAACCAGAATAGACTCTGGAATGAGGCTGGGCTCTGTCTGCATCATTGCACTATCCTCCAAAATCTACAATGACTAATCTCCTTAAGAGGCGTCGCTCATTATGGGCAACTGGTAGCGACGATAAATAAATGTAAAACACACATTTTATTCATTTCAATGGGATTAATGATGCTTTAATCTGATTATTCTTACATGGATAAGTACTTAAATATATATACTAGTACCCCCAAACGTGCCGAATCCCTGTGGATAACAGGGGTACTTGTATAATTATAAACACTATCAGTTTTATTCAGGGTTCATTCTAGGTCAGAATTGTTGGGAGAAGTGAGAAAGCGCGTGATCGCTTCCTTAAATGGTGTTCTTTAATATACTTCTCCAAATTAGGGTTAAAATGCACAGTAAAACCATTAAATACAACATTTGAATAGAAGGAGTGCTTTATAATGGGCCAGTGTATCTTACTATCCTTGAATACCGTGTTCCGACGCATCTAAGCGAAGAATCAACAATGACTTAACATAAAACGAATGAACTCATGTAAATAGTGTATTATCTGTATAAATAGATCCTTTTCTACATATTCAACGCGCGAAATTATGCTTATTATGCTTATTTAGTGTCAAAATATCACATGGACTCGTGCCGCTATTGGGAATATATCACATCGACTCATGCCGCTATTGGGAATTCCTCGACTCGTGCCGCTATTGGGAATTCCTCGACTCATGCCGCTATTGGGGAATTCCTCGACTCATGCCGCTATTGGGAATTCCTCTACTCATGCCGCTATTGGGGAATTCCTCGACTCATGCCGCTATTGGGGAATTCCTCGACTCATGCCGCTATTGGGGAATTCCTCGACTCATGCCGCTATTGGGGAATTCCTCGACTCATGCCGCTATTGGGGAATTCCTCGACTCATGCCGCTATTGGGGAATTCCTCGACTCATGCCGCTATTGGGAATTCCTCGACTCATGCCGCTATTGGGAATTCCTCTGAACCGAGGAACGTCTATTACGACGCATTTCATTGGTTGACTAATGTCGTTCTAAATATAGTTAATTCACTCTCCTGTATCTGCTCTGCGCATTACATGTATTATACGTCATCTCAAACTAGCCTGAAAATTAATTCTGCATCACTAAATTACATTAAAACATGTAAACATGCCTTTATTTAATTATGCTAATAAACAGGAAAAGTGTCCCTGTTTTGCCGTATATAAACTATAAATGAACAATTTGTAAATAATAACATTTAACTAGAAATTATGCCTTGCTGTTGTCCTTATAGCACTCCCAGTAGTCCGTACATGCATAAAAACAGTGGTCATAGACGTTGCTGCATACTGTTTATTCTTGCGTTTGTGAGCCTGCACAGATATTGATTAGTTCGAGATCTATTTTACTATCACAGAGGGATCACAGCAATAACGTATATAACGCATACACCTTTCCTAACAGTGAATCAATTGTCACGTGACCTACCGATACGCAGAGCTTAGCTGAGCAGACAGACCACAAATTGTTATGTTTGCAGTAGCATATTGCAAAATATTAGCTATTTAATGTAATGTACAAAGTTGCATTTGAAATTTGCTGTTAAAACAGACTGATTGCAATAACACTGATATAAAAATTATCTTGTAATCTCTCACTTTCCACATTTAGTCTGGGGAATCCCGTATCATGTTTACAACCACTGCAGATGAAAATAACGTCACCGGATATTGTGAATATTGAAAACGAGGTCAAAACATAAGCCGCGTCGTTTCATGTGAGCGTCGTTATAAGCAGTCGGACGATAGACAAAATTTTGTTTGAAAATCGTAAAAACCAAAAAATATTTTTTTAAATATTTTTTTAGGGAGAAGTGGGGCCCCCCAGAGGGCGAAGTCAGGGTCCCTAGGGCGACTATTTCACCCACATCGCCCTCTAAAATGATCCCTGGTTTTATTGCTAGTTGTTCTACACATTATTATTCAGTGATTAGTTTTATTTCACCAACAACTTGTCCTGGATATTGTTTTAATGAAGGTTCCAATGCAGCTTCCTTGTATTTAAAAGAATTGTCTGTCTGACTCACACACTATTATAGATCTGTCGGTCGGGTTGAATGTGTATTGATCTTGTTCTATGAATGCATTGCAATCACTCAGATCAGTCAGATCAATGTCTGCCATCCCATCCGTGTCGCCCCAATTGTAACCTTGTTGATTCGGACTGTTCATTGCGATCACTCAGATCAATGTCTGCCATCCCATCCGTGTCAACCCAATAGTAACCTTGTTGAGTCGGACAGTAAAAGGATTATAATCGTCAGGGATACCTTAGAAATGATTATACGGTAGTGTTAGAATTGGGTTTCTTCTAATTTGTTACAAGTTTTGAAGTATTTTGACTTTGTCTTGAAGTACTTGATTATGCTTTAACCCATTTCATTCTGGATACCGTTCAAACATTTTTTGCAAAGAACATAGAGCCAGATCAACCGCCACGGAATTGGTTAGTTTAGATTGGTTTAGATTGGCCTAAGTAATTTTAGATATACCTATTGGTCTAAATATATACCTATTGGCCTAAGTAATTTTAGATATACCTATTGACCTAAGTAATCTTAGATATACCTATTGACCTAAGTAATTTTAGATATACCTATTGGCCTAAGTAATCTTAGATATACCTATTGACCTAAGTAATTTTAGATATACCTATTGGCCTAAGTAATCTTAGATATACCTATTGACCTAAGTAATTTTAGATATACCTATTGGCCTAAGTAATTTTAGATATACCTATTGACCTAAGTAATCTTAGATATACCTATTGACCTAAGTAATTTTAGATATACCTATTGACCTAAGTAATCTTAGATATACCTATTGACCTAAGTAATCTTAGATATACCTATTGACCTAAGTAATCTTAGATATACCTATTGACCTAAGTAATTTTAGATATACCTATTGACCTAAGTAATTTTAGATATACCTATTGACCTAAGTAATTTTAGATATACCTATTGACCTAAGTAATTTTAGATATACCTATTGGCCTAAGTAATGCCTAAGTAATATTAGATATACCTATTGGCCTAAATATATACCTATTGGCCTAAGTAATTTTAGATATACCTATTGGCATAAGTAATTGTAGATATACCTACCTATTATGGTATAAACCTTTACAAACAAGTGTAACCAGGTAACATTTATTGCAATACAAGAAAGCCTTTGATTGGTGGTATTTTCATTTTGTCACTAAAGAATCTATCAGTTCATCAATTTGCACATATCTGTTGTTGTTCCATTGTGTTTTCAACTTGACCAGCAGGAGTTGGGATGTTTATTTTGTGGGAAACTGTAATACAGATTAACGGAGAATTGAAGATGTTTTGGCATAATATTATACAATGAAAAGTATTTTGTATTTTATTTACCATATGTCCATTACATTATTATTTGGTACCCATCATTTTTCATATTGGTAATTTCTTAATTATAATTGGTTATCATGAAACGTTAACTCTTTGCACACTAGTGATGAAAATAACAGTCAAATATGTCATTCAATTTCATTAGAATTGTGTTGTAATTGTAACTATTTATAGTCTTTATTTTACCCAGCATGCAAAGAGTTAAGAACATAAGGAAACGTCTTTGAGTTTAAAAGCCACATTGTGTGTTTACCAATGACAAAAGCTTGGAGTTTAAAAGCCACATTGTGTGTTTATCAATGACAAAAGCTTGGAGTTTAAAAGCCACATTGTGTGTTTACCAATGACAAAAGCTTGGAGTTTAAAAGCCACATTGTGTGTTTACCAATGACAAAAGCTTGGAGTTTAAAAGCCACATTGTGTGTTTACCAATGACAAAAGCTTGGAGTTTAAAAGCCACATTGTGTGTTTACCAATGACAAAAGCTTGGAGTTTAAAAGCCACATTGTGTGTTTACCAATGACAAAAGCTTGGAGTTTAAAAGCCACATTGTGTGTTTACCAATGACAAAAGCTTGGAGTTTAAAAGCCACATTGTGTGTTTACCAATGACAAAAGCTTGGAGTTTAAAAGCCACATTGTGTGTTTACCAATGACAAAAGCTTGGAGTTTAAAAGCCACATTGTGTGTTTACCAATGACAAAAGCTTGGAGTTTAAAAGCCACATTGTGTGTTTACCAATGACAAAAGCTTGGAGTTTAAAAGCCACATTGTGTGTTTATCAATGACAAAAGCTTGGAGTTTAAAAGCCACATTGTGTGTTTACCAATGACAAAAGCTTGGAGTTTAAAAGCCACATTGTGTGTTTACCAATGACAAAAGCTTGGAGTTTAAAAGCCACATTGTGTGTTTACCAATGACAAAAGCTTGGAGTTTAAAAGCCACATTGTGTGTTTACCAATGACAAAAGCTTGGAGTTTAAAAGCCACATTGTGTGTTTACCAATGACAAAAGCTTGGAGTTTAAAAGCCACATTGTGTGTTTATCAATGACAAAAGCTTGGAGTTTAAAAGCCACATTGTGTGTTTACCAATGACAAAGGCTTGGAGTTTAAAAGCCACAGTGTGTGTTTACCAATGACAAAAGCTTGGAGTTTAAAAGCCACATTGTGTGTTTACCAATGACAAAAGCTTGGAGTTTAAAAGCCACATGGTGTGTTTACCAATGACAAAAGCTTGGAGTTTAAAAGCCACATTGTGTGTTTACCAATGACAAAAGCTTGGAGTTTAAAAGCCACATTGTGTGTTTATCAATGACAAAAGCTTGGAGTTTAAAAGCCACATTGTGTGTTTACCAATGACAAAGGCTTGGAGTTTAAAAGCCACAGTGTGTGTTTACCAATGACAAAAGCTTGGAGTTTAAAAGCCACATTGTGTGTTTACCAATGACAAAAGCTTGGAGTTTAAAAGCCACATTGTGTGTTTATCAATGACACAAGCTTGGAGTTTAAAAGCCACATTGTGTGTTTACCAATGACAAAAGCTTGGAGTTTAAAAGCCACAGTGTGTGTTTACCAATGACAAAAAGCTTTGAATTTAAAAACCACATTGTGTGTTTACCAATGACAAAAGCTTGGAGTTTAAAAGCCACATTGTGTGTTTACCAATGACAAAAGCTTGGAGTTTAAAAGCCACATTGTTTGTTTACCAATGACAAAAGCTTGGAGTTTAAAAGCCACATTGTGTGTTTACCAATGACAAAAGCTTTGAATTTAAAAGCCACATTGTGTGTTTATCAATGACAAAAGCTTGGAGTTTTAAAGCCACATTGTGTGTTTACCTATGGCAAAAGCTTGACAAAAGCTTGGGAGTTTAAAAGCCACATTATATGTTTACCAATGACAAAAGCTTGGAGTTTAAGAGCCACATTCACATTGTGTGTTTACCAATGACAAAAGCTTGACAAAAGCTTGGAGTTTAAAAGCCACATTGTGTGTTTACCAATTCCAAAAGTCTTGGATTTTGTGATGGGACAATTTGAATGAAATGTCACAAGCCCTACTTTCTAGGACAAATAAGAAAGATATTACACATTAATTTCTTATTTGCTCTTTTCGTCTACATCATGCTAAAGGTTAATAATCAGTCTATGAATTACTTTTAATGTTAATATTATGAGGTAATATACCATACACCAGTAAGTTGGAGACAAAACACAGATCAACATGACCCCCTACTTTGTTTTGATATAAAATGTTATTTGTCATTATTGACACAGTATTACGGGTGGTATGTTATTGAGAAAATCCTTTATCTGTGCACTTAAAAGTCTTGGCACGATCTTATTTGAAACGCAAAATCTGATGGCAAGAGCTGCTTAATTCTAGCCTCAATCTTGTGAAAGCAGATGGTGAAAAATTGATCGGCAATGAATTATTTATTTGGTTTAACTTTGAAAAGTGGAGTCGGGTATTGATAAGATGTTATAAGATAGTCTCTTTATTTTTAGTCTTATAAATTATGTAATTCATTTATTGATGTCTGCAGAAGTTGGATAATGCAATGATGGTCCTCGCTGACTTTTCTATTACCTCCCTTGGCAGATAAAGTCTGATTTATCTCTAAATGTATAGCGATCCTTTCAGTTGGAATTCTTTGTTTTTACAGTTGTTTCCTAACCAGATGTTGCGTTATGATAACTATGATTTTATCCATGTCATGTTAATTAATTGATGAAACAACTGTACAGATACCCATTGGGATACTATTTTTACTGTAGGATACCCATTGGGATACTATTTTTACTGTAGGATATCTGTCAAGATATAGTAACATAATAATTATAAGATGAGAAAGTGGAAGAAAATTGATGGCAAAGGAAACAGAGGAGGACCTATATATGTTTAGAGAGTATTCAGGGGCAGTAACTGACCGATGTCTCACATTGGTATTGGATATATATTCAATATAATTCAAAGGTTAGGTGTCCTTGATCTTATTCATGTCAGAAAAATGTTTATGTTTTTATTAGCGCATTTAATTGTACTTAAACCATAACCTGCCGCATAAATTGGACGGAATGTGCAAACAACATAGATCCTGATCAGACGTGGCATAATGCCACGTCTGATCAGGATCTATGTTGTTTGCTATTCAGACAAGTGTTTTAGCTCTACAATCTGAATAGCAAACAGCATAGAGCCTGATCAGACGGAACATTCTGTGCCATCTTCTGCGCCATCTCATATAGCTGCCTCGATGCTGTTTGCAAAAGCGACTTTTGTCATGATTGGCAGGTTAAGGGTTAAAATAAAATTGAGAGTTACAGTCATATATCAAACAACACCCAATAAGGAATGAAAAGTAAACAGCAATATATATTACATAAGTGCATTGTATATGAGCACTTGGGTAAAGCTTACAACACATTTCAAAACCTTGCCTTTGTTTTTGAATGCTATTTTTTATAGAAGAAGAATACTTTATTAAGACTTAAACTTTACAGGTTTCTCGTCTGTAACATTTAAACATATTTACAATATATATAGTACAATATTATGATATATGCAATCATGATGAGGCTGGACAAATGATGTAATGATTATGGACATACATGGAAAAATAATGACAATGTCATGATGGATTTTAGACTATGCAAAACATGATCATGACTGTATTAAGAGTGTAGGGAGTATTCAACTGGTAATTCATATATCCTAAACAAGTGAATTACGAAGGGATAAAGCTTCATGAATATATTTACTAAAGTTAACCAGCTCTGGGGACTTGTCACATTGAAATATTTGCAATAATTTGAACATACTTGGTCGATTAGAATATAAACGTTTAATATATTTTTTTCTTAATGTACTATACACCTCACATTTAAACATGAAATGAAACTCATCTTCCACGTTGTTTGTATTACACAATAAACATAACCTTTCGTGTTGATCAATACGGTTTCTACCATATCTGCCAGTTTCAATCCGTAAGTTGTGCCCTGATAGTCTCAATTTTGTAAATGCAATTCTTAATTTTCTGCTTAGTATTATATCTAAGTACGATTCGTAACCAAAATTAATCTTTACATTTTTATATAATGTAAGTACCTTATTTATTCGAAGATCAGCTTGTGAAATCTGCAGAAAATCATCTATAATCCTTTGTTTAAATTCAGAAATAAACTGAGTGTGGTCGATGACATGTGGGTTTTCCCATATATACAAAAAGCCAAATTTACTTAGCAATTCCTTAACTCTGGACAACCAATTACCTTTGCCAGTTACTAAATCATCTAGACACGTTTGTATCATCGACTTAATAATTATATTTTCCGTTGTAACTATTTTTAACCAATATTTTACAACTTTTACATATCTACATATATACAATGGGTATCTTCCAAGTTCATAATATACAGCTACATTACTAGTTGATTGCTTAACACTAAGAACTAACTTGCAGAATTTCAAGTGCAATGTCTCTAGATTTTTAGCTTTTGAAAATCCCCATATTTCACTTCCGTAATGTAAAATGGATGATACTAGAGCATCGAAGAGCTGGAGAGCGGGTTTTGGTTTTGTCTCGTGTTTACGTAGATTAGCTGTTAGTATGTTCATAGCTTTTAGGCCTTTGCCATGGAGTTTTTGTGAATTTAAATTAAAATTACCGGTATAGTTAAGTGTAACACCAACGTAGTTAAAGTCATTGACCACCTCGACGGCATCTCCCCGATAAAACCATTGCTCTCCTCTCTTTAGCCCACCCCGTTTACGGAACACCATTATCTTCGACTTTAAAACATTAACTTCAAGGCCCCATTTGTCACAATATATACTTAGATTATTTAATGTATTTTGCAGGTCAACTGGTGTTAAGCCAATTAGAACCATGTCATCCGCGAACAGTAATAAAATCAAACATATGTCATTAATATTAATGCCACTATTAATCGTGTCCTGTAAGTATAATTCAAGGTCTTCCACGAACAAAGCCCACATTATTGGCGAAATGATTTCCCCTTGGCGTAGTCCGATTGAGATATCGAAGAAATCTGTGTATGTGTTACAGTTAAGCTTTATACACGATTTAACGGATTGATACATTGCACGTATTATCCTTAGGATCTTGCCATTAAGGCCTAACTTATATAATTTTAGCCACAATGCATTACGGTATATACTGTCAAAGCACTGTTTCATATCAATAAAGGAACAGTATAATCTATTGTTCTTGTTTAATATGTGTTCAATTAAAGAATGCAAAATAAAAATTGCATCTACTGTCGAACGACCCTTACGAAATCCAAATTGTGCATCGGAAATAATAGTATTGTTTTCACACCAGTTTGTAATGCGACTATTTAATATGCAAGTAAATAATTTACCAAAGTTACTTAATAGGGTAATGCCTCGATAATTTTTGGCGTCATCTTTGTCACCTTTTTTGTATACAGGTACAATAAAACCTTTGTCCAGCTTTCTGGGAAATTGCCGGAATTTAAAATAACATTAAAAATATCAACGATGTGGCTAGCTAAAATATCGCCCATTTCTAAGAAATATTCATTTAACAAATTGTCATCAGACGTGGCTTTATTTCGCTTAAGAGATTTTATTGCATCTTTTACCTCAGTGTAAGTAATAAGTAGATCTAAATCATTAAATATGATGTTTGATGCATTGAAATCGTTTGTGTCATTCAATTCTTCAGATTCTGTATGCTTATACTGTTTTATATCGTCGAACATAGTAGCAAAATGTTTGAAGAAAGCATTAGACGAAATATTAGCACTTTTCTTATTAGTTGACTTCCTAAAATGCTTCCAGAATTCTCGAGGCTTACATAGTTTTAGGGATTCAAACTCCTGTGCCTGCTTTAATTTATAACGATGTCGTTTAGACTTAATGCATCTTTTATAGATGGCCTTTAGCCTCGTCAGTTCTGTCCTATTTTCCGTGGATCGACATCTATTAAACCGTACTAGAGCTTGCTTATGTTTGTGTAGTTTGCAATCATCGTCAAACCACTTGTTAGTATCATCAATTATGTTTAAAAATCGTGTCATTTTGAGTGATATCTTATGGAAAAGTGGGTCGCTCACTTCACACATAATAGACGTAAATGATTTCACCAATGTATCAGTATCATTTAAATCATTGCTATGATAATCATGAATAATGCGATTAAAATATGGCAATTTACTTATTAACCCTTTCAACACCAAGTAACTGATATGGACTGGTCCATGATATTTTTAGACCAATAAATTAATAACAAAATTACATTTGGATCAGTTCATTTATCAAAATGGGTAATTTTATCTAAAAATAGTAATAATTATTACTGGCAAAAAAGTGCAGATCCTGATGAGACGGCTCGTTACGAGCCGGCTCATCTGGATCTACACTTTTCATAAGCCTATTTAGAGGCCTATGGGGTTGAAAGGGTTAAACCTGTACGGAATTCATTCCTATGAACATCGGACCAAGTAGTGTATTCGTGTTGCTCTACACAGTCTACTATTTCGTCAACGAGCGGACAGCAAATATGTATATGCAACGGAGCGTGGTCGCTAAATTCATTAAAGACACCAACTTTAAATTTGTTCACACAATTGAAATCTTGTTCATGTAATAATAGATAATCTATGACTGAACTAGCTGAATTATTGAAGTATAATTATTGAAGTATAATTTCCGCAAATATCATCGTGCAGACGACCATTTGCTATACGTAGTGAGGTAGCCTTGCACAAGTCGAGTAATTTGTTACCATGTGACTTACTCCCCTTGTCTTGATTAGCGCGCATTAACATATTATCAGGTAGATAGTTATCATCATCCAGATCACTATATACATGTCGCTTTTATAGCCCCAGACAATTAAGGCCGAGACCTATAAATCTTAGGCAGAATCTCCCAAAAAACAAACAACTTCCAGACAAAAATAAACAACTTCCAAACAAATACCAAACAACTTCCAGACAAAAACGAAACAACTTCCAGACAAAAACAAAACAACTTCCAGACAAAAACCAAACAACTTCCAGACAAAAAACAAAACAACGTCCAGACAAAAATAAAACAACTGAATGTCCCCATGCTGTATTTATCACAGTAGTAATTCAATTAAAAGCTCCTTTTCTTATTATTAAATGATTATTATTTAACTGTTAATGGTTTTAATCTTGCTCTAATAGGACGTCTTGTAATCTTGTTTAAGGGCATAGTGTTAAAATGTGTTATACCCTGTTCCTAGATTGCTTTTGTCATTTCTTCTTGTCAAATGATCAACTTGGAAGATGGCCAGAAGAAGTACAGGGTCAAAACACAGACGTAGTAGAACAACTGATTGCTAGATAATACCTGGAGAAAATCATAATATTGGAAGTTGTTTGAAATTTATACGTAAGAGGTTGTTGGATAAGCTTGGACGTTAATTGTTTTGTTTAGGCGTATATGTAAGCTACTTGTGTTATTCAGTTTATATATGTATTTAAATTATTTCATCAAATTATTAAACTGTTATTAGGGTGTATTTAGAAAGAGAATACACCTTGCTTTAGTATGTGACATACGGAGATGATTTAAAGGTAAATTTTAGAGCATTAACCCATTCAACACCAACTAACTGACATGAACTTGTGCATGATATTTTTAGACCAATAAATTAATAAGAAAATTACATTTGGACCAGGCCTGGAGGTTATAAAATTTTTCTCCAATCTCAAAACTCTCAATTGTCTGATTGGTGCAGCTGACAGTCACACTCATAATCAACCAATCAGATCACTTGAGCTTGAGTTTGAGATCTGACAAAAGTTTTATAACCTTGGGCCCAGTTCATTTATCAAATGTACAAGTCAGGTAGGTTGTCTGGTTGGAGTTCAAATGTCAAGCACTGCGGACAAGTCATGTAGGTTGTCTGGTTGGAGTTCAGATGTCAAGCACTGTGGACAAGTCATGTAGGTTGTCTGTAGGAGTTCAGATGTCAAGCACTGTGGACAAGTCATGCAGGTTGTCTGTAGGAGGTCAGATGTCAATTACTGCGTACAAGTCATGTAGGTTGTCTGGTTGGAGTTCAGATGTCAAGCACTGCGGACAAGTCATGTAGGTTGTCTGGTTGGAGTTCAGATGTCAATTACTGCAGACAAGTCATGTAGGTTGTCTGGTTGGAGTTCAGATGTCAAGCACTGCGGACAAGTTATGTAGGTTGTCTGGTTGGAGTTCCGATGTCAAATACTGCGGACAAGTCATGTAGGTTGTCTGGTTGGAGTTCAGATGTCAAATACTGCGGACAAGTCATGTAGGTTGTCTGGTAGGAGTTCAGATGTCAAATACTGCGTACAAGTCATGTAGGTTGTCTGGTTGGAGTTCAGATGTCAATTACTGCGGACAAGTCATGTAGGTTGTCTGGTTGGAGTTCAGATGTCAATTATTGCGGACAAGTCATGTAGGTTGTCTGGTTGGAGTTCAGATGTCAATTACTGCGGACAAGTCATGTAGGTTGTCTGGTTGGAGTTCAGATGTCAAGCACTGTGGACAAGTCATGTAGGTTGTCTGGTTGGATTTCAGATGTCAAGCACTGTGGACAAGTCATGTAGGTTGTCTGGTTGGAGTTCAGATGTCAAATACTGCGTACAAGTCATGTAGGTTGTCTGGTTGGAGTTCAGATGTCAATTACTGCGGACAAGTCATGTAGGTTGTCTGGTTGGAGTTCAGATGTCAAGCACTGCGGACAAGTCATGTAGGTTGTCTGGTTGGAGTTCAGATGTCAAGCACTGCGGACAAGTCATGTAGGTTGTCTGATTGGAGTTCAGATGTCAATTACTGCGGACAAGTCATGTAGATTGTCTGGTTGGAGTTCAGATGTCAAGCACTGCGGACAAGTTATGTAGGTTGTCTGTAGGAGTTCAGATGTCAAATACTGCGGACAAGTCATGTAGGTTGTCTGGTTGGAGTTCAGATGTCAAGCACTGTGGACAAGTCATGTATGTTGTCTGGTTGGAGTTCCGATGTCAAATACTGCGGACAAGTCATGTAGGTTGTCTGGTTGGAGTTCAGATGTCAAATACTGCGGACAAGTCATGTAGGTTGTCTGGTTGGAGTTCAGATGTCAATTACTGCAGACAAGTCATGTAGGTTGTCTGGTTGGAGTTCAGATGTCAATTACTGCGGACAAGTCATGTAGGTTGTCTGGTTGGAGTTCAGATGTCAATTACTGCGGACAAGTCATGTAGGTTGTCTGGTGGAGTTCAGATGTCAAATACTGGGACAAGTCATGTAGGTTGTCTGGTTGGAGTTCAGATGTCAAATACTGTGGACAAGTCATGTAGGTTGTCTGGTTGGAGTTCAGATGTCAATAATATTACACTGTTGTGTGGACAAGTCATGTAGGTTGTCTGGTTGGAGTTCAGATGTCAATAATATTACACTGTTGTGTGGACAAGTCATGTAGGTTGTCTGGTTGGAGTTCAGATGTCAATAATATTACACTGTTGTGTGGACAAGTCATGTAGGTTGTCTGGTTGGAGTTCAGATGTCAATAATATTACACTGTTGTGTGGACAAGTCATGTAGGTTGTCTGGTTGGAGTTCAGATGTCAATAATATTACACTGTTGTGTGGACAAGTCATGTAGGTTGTCTGGTTGGAGTTCAGATGTCAATAATATTACACTGTTGTGTGGACAAGTCATGTAGGTTGTCTGGTTGGAGTTCAGATGTCAATAATATTACACTGTTGTGTGGACAAGTCATGTAGGTTGTCTGGTTGGAGTTCAGATGTCAATAATATTACACTGTTGTGTGGACAAGTCATGTAGGTTGTCTGGTTGGAGTTCAGATGTCAATAATATTACACTGTTGTGTGGACAAGTCATGTAGGTTGTCTGGTTGGAGTTCAGATGTCAATAATATTACACTGTTGTGTGGACAAGTCATGTAGGTTGTCTGGTTGGAGTTCAGATGTCAATAATATTACACTGTTGTGTGGACAAGTCATGTAGGTTGTTTGGTAGGAGTTCAGATGTCAATAATATTACACTGTTGTGTGGACAAGTCATGTAGGTTGTCTGGTTGGAGTTCAGATGTCAATAATATTACACTGTTGTGTGGACAAGTCATGTAGGTTGTCTGGTTGGAGTTCAGATGTCAATAATATTACACTGTTGTGTGGACAAGTCATGTAGTTAGGGTGATGTAGTTCCATAATAAATGTCAAACTCTGTGGTGTGAACAAGTCTGTTCAGTGATCATACACGGTTGTGTGTGAGCTGTCATGGTCTGCACCCAGTAATTTTAATAATTAATGTAAACTTATCATGTTGATAACAAAGATTTTTCCTGTCTGACATGCTCTGTTCTATTTTATGCCTTAACTAACTGCTTAAAGTAATGTATGCAGGGATCATTCTAGAGGGCGATGTGGGTGCAATAGTCGCCCTAGGGATCCTGATTTCGCTATCTGGGCCCCCCCAAAAAACAAGATTTTGTCCAGTAAGATACACTGGGCCATTATAAAGCACTCCTATTCAAATGTTGTATTTAATGGTTGTACTGTGCATTTTAACCATGTTTCGTTGATATTTAATAAATTACACCATTTAAGGACTCGATCGCACGCTTATTCACTTCTCCCATTTTATCCCAACAATTCTGACCTAGAATGAACCTTATATGTTGCTAATCAATCAATATTTCCACACCATTTCAATTATTACTTTTGAATAATGGTCCATTGTCCAATTAACATGGTAAATTAAGAGTAATTCATTTTGAAGAGTTTGCCCGGATTTCGCACCCAGCATTACAATTGTGCCATTAAAGCACGGCATTTAAATTCCACATTGCCTCTGCTCTCTCCGTCGTGGCGATGAATTGTGGAATGAGGTCTCGAGAGTGATTAATATAAGTTGTAAGAACTTGTTTCGCAATCGAGCTAAAATAAATTTTGTATAAAATAAGAGCCTGGTACTTCTTCAGGTTTTGATAAAAAAAAATCTATTTTTGACACATTCATTATTTTGTTCAAAATTGAATTAAATTTACCACAGGAACTTGAAATTTTATCCATAAGCCACCATAGGCCACCATAAGCCACCAATGGTCTCTATCCTAGGACACCCCCCGCTGTCTTTTTTTTAATAGAGGAGGGTGTCCTAGGATAGAGGTACGAGACCTTTGGTGGCTTATGGTGGCTTATAGATAAAATTTCAACTTCCTGTGAATTTACATTGGAGCTGAAATTTGCCTTGTGTACATTTAAAGCGACACTACATCATTAACAAACGCAAATGTCTGCAGAATGTAATTTCCTATTATATGGTACCGGTATAATATGTTTTCCAATATTTGCCTCAAAAACTGAGTATTTCAACAAATAAACAAGCGTCGTATACGCGGTTTGTTGACATAACAAAATAATGTTTAATAGGGTCGACAATAATACAGTAATACAATGCGTGTATCCTGAATAACATGATTTATGGTACATATTTACCATTATATCTGAAATTTGTGCCCATGCATATTTCATTGTAGACTAATCTTAGTTAAATTATCTCAACGAAAGTATTGCGCGTTTAGTATTGACTCCAGTAACAAACAAATGTCATTTCAGGAGCGTGGATTACCATTATATGAAATCCTACTTTCACTGTTGAGAGTTTGTAGACCACAAAAAAACAACTGTTTATTGATTCAATGTTAGTGTTCGAATGTATTCAGAACAATTTGTAGTAGCAATGCATTTATACGCGAAAACATGCATTTGATTTGATTTTTGCGATGTAATGTCGCTTTAAATGTTGTGCTTTCCAAGTAATGAAATATCATGTTTATTTCAGTTATAAATTTGAAAGTTTAAAAATAAAGATTCTTATTTACATTAACGCAGCCTAATATAATTAGTAATGCAATGAAATATCATGTTTATTTCAGTTATAAATTTCAACTTATCATTTTGAAAGTTTAAAAATAAAGATTCTTATTTACATTAACGCAGCCTAATATATCACTTAATGATCATAAACAGATAGGTAATACCAGTAGATCTAGACATTGTGACGAAGCCTTGAATTTCATATCACTTAAACATCGTCCCGTTATTCTATTTGTTCTCCTGTGCAATATACCACTTATACGCTTTACAAACTGCTTAGACGTAACAACTACATTGTAAGTGATGACCAAAAAAAGTTTGTATGGTATTATTAGACAAGGTGTATATGGGTGGGTAGATGTGTCTTTAGGAATTTTGTACCTTTACAATATAATACTTTATACAACAATGCCTTTAAGGTTCATTGGAGAAACATGTAGAGAATGCAAAGTGTTAATGTCAGCAGTAGTGTTAATGGAATGTATATGTTAGAATGACAAAAGACAGCTGATTGCAAATTCAATATTGCAATGAAAGAAAGTATTTGTTTTAATAATAGTAAAATTGTGTACTCACTATTTGTGTATGTTTCTTTTAATCTGGATTATTATGATGTTTTGTTTTTAATGATTTAACAAATTAATGATTCGTGAATGGGATTTTAGTTTAAACTTGATTTATTTTACAACTATTGCGAAACAAGTTTTAACAACTTATAATATTAATCACTGTCGTTGGCGCGGATGAAAGCGTAAATGTGTTCATTCGTGTGGGAGGAAACCAGAGTACCTGGAGAAAACCCACCTGTCCGATCTGGCTACCGTACCATCTTACATCCTTCCCAGACCGAGCTAACCACTGCGCTAATCGGACAGTGAATGTGATAGTATATGTATATCATTGATCTATGTCGCTCATGTTCATATGCACAACATGGGTGAGTATTCAATGTCATTCAACTTTACTAAATATTTACGTTTGAGTATCTGTGATACAGTTTGAAGTTTGATCTAAATCTACCATGGTTCTGTTATCTGCATCTGTCATGGTTCTGTTATCTGCATCTACCATGGTTCTGTTATCTACATTTGTCATGGTTCTGTTATCTGCATCTACCATGGTTCTGTTATCTGCATCTACCATGGTTCTGTTATCTGCATCTACCATGGTTCTGTTATCTGCATCTGTCATGGTTCTGTTATCTGCATCTACCATGGTTCTGTTATCTGTATTTGTCATGGTTCTGTTATCTGCATCTACCATGGTTCTGTTATCTGCATCTACCATGGTTGTGTTATCTGCATCTGTCATGGTTCTGTTATCTGCATCTACCATGGTTCTGTTATCTGCATCTACCATGGTTCTGTTATCTGCATCTACCATGGTTCTGTTATCTGCATCTACCATGGTTCTGTTATCTGGATCTACCATGGTTCTATTATCTGCATCTACCATGGTTCTGTTATTTGCATCTGTCATGGTTCTGTTATCTGCATCTACCATGGTTCTGTTATCTGCATCTGTCATGGTTCTGTTATCTGCATCTACCATGGTTCTGTTATCTGCATCTGTCATGGTTCTGTTATCTGCATCTACCATGGTTCTGTTATCTGCATCTGTCATGGTTCTGTTATCTGCATCTGTCATGGTTCTGTTATCTGCATCTACCATGGTTCTGTTATCTGCATCTGTCATGGTTCTGTTATCTGCATCTGTCATGGTTCTGTTATCTGCATCTACCATGGTTCTGTTATCTGCATCTACCATGGTTCTGTTATCTGCATCTGTCATGGTTCTGTTATCTGCATCTGTCATGGTTCTGTTATCTGCATCTACCATGGTTCTGTTATCTGCATCTACCATGGTTCTGTTATCTGCATCTACCATGGTTCTGTTATCTGCATCTACCATGGTTAATTCTCACAGGATTGTAACAAATTTAGTGTGGTCTGCAATCATCTTGTTATATTTACAATAGTAAGCTGCCTTGGTATATATATGGAATGCACCAGTTATTTGTAACCTCGTCAACCACATGATTTGGAAACACCATTTTTTTGTTTACAGAATACGTGTAGTATCTACTCTGCAAGGACATTGTTAGTTTCTAAATGTACATTTCCATATACAGATCATGTTGTATTTGGTACCATACACTCCTGTATTCTAGGATGGTACAAGGTCCATAAACGTTGTGCAGAGTTTATCTCAGCAGGGTATGAGTAGAATCTAGCTGTGAGGCCAGGTTCAGATTGCTTGCATGTAATTAAACCTGTTAAAAGAGCCAGTTGTCTATGCAAAGCAGTCATACTAAAATATCATTTCTGTCTCTTCACAGATTTAAAATCAATTTAATACGTTCAAGTAAGGAAGCTATACAGCTGGCTTGAGGAATGTTGATGGTTCTTCCCTGGTTCACGTCTGTGCGTAACTAAGTTCAGTTGTTATTCCCTGTGGACATTCCCAACCTTGAGTAGTTGCACAGTGTGAAAAACTGCTTTCCAACAAGACATTCATGGCACATTTCCACAGATATTGAATAATCTACGTCCTTGTCAATTGTAACGTTTCTAAGCTAGTCGTCGAGTCTCTGTGGTGTAATAGATAAGATGTCTGCTTTGTAACCAAGTGGTTGCGAGTTTGAGTCATGTCAGGTTATACACTTTGTTCCATATTGCCTCTTAATAGTCTCTCCTTCATGGGGATGGATTCCATCACGAAAGAGGCATCAAGTGGGATTAACCTCATGTTGAAAGAACTTGTTTAACAATAGATCTTAGGGTTTATTCTAGAGTGGAAAAAAGGGCAGGGTGCAATTAGAGGCGCGATGAGGTGCACAACGGGGTATGGCAGTACATATTGGTGATGTGAAAGGGAGGACGAGTTTTATAGGTCTGTCCACCTGAAGGCACCCTGTTTATTTAAAAGGGCGGAGCTAAATGGCAAAAAGGCAGAGCTAATATGGGCAGGGCAGAGTGACCTGCCATTCTGCTCTAGAAAAACCCTAGAGCTGAAGTAAATTTGTATAAACCAATGCTTATAATTATACATTTTAAGGTGTTTTACTTGTTTTATTGCAGACTTCCTGGAGACTGTAGGGAAGCCAGTGCATTTCTATGGATATGGTGGTTGTCATAGCAACACAATGCCCGAGAATCCGAACATTGATCCTGAGTCAGGATCCGACATTTTTTTCAACGCCAATGTCACCATGGCAGCCACCACCAATAATAACAACAACAACAACAGGAAGCAGGGAGTACCTAGAGTGTCGTCTGCTGGTATTAAGTATTATGACATTGCCACACAGCTGCTTGGCAAAGCAGGCTCGGATTTGGAAGAGCTGTTTATAGCAGCAGCTAGGGTAAGTTAATAAGAACATTTTAAGCCGGTTTCTAGCCATGCACACCACACCCGTCATGAAGATTTCATGGTGTAAGATAGAGAGTTGGTGAATCCGTGTGTTTTATGTTTATTTATCGTCGCTACCGGTTGCCCATATGAGTGACGTCTCCTGAAGATATTAGTCATTTTAGATTTTTGGAGGATAGTGCAATGATACAGACAGAGACCCATTCCAGAATCTCCTCTGGTTCTTTTACGTGCACAGTGTAAAGCAACGACACAAGACCTCGGTTTAAAGTCCCATCTGAAAGACTATTAATTTTATTAGGGTCAGATGGGGGATCGAACCTGTGATCCCTGCATTACCAGTTCAGCATGTTACCACTGGACTACAGAGATCCGTCTGATGGTGAATCCATGACATGAAGATACAAATAAAAACAATTTGGAATTATCATTGATTTTTGGTTCTTGTCAATTATAAATTACGACAGCCGAGTTGTTGTGATCATTGACTTCAAATCACTTGCCACTCGCCGCTGTAGGTTCGAATCGCACTCATTGTGTCGAATTGTTTCATGCCAGTAAGCTATCGAGCTGGATTATGGAAGATTAGTGGTTTTACCAGGGTCCCCCCCCGTTCATGCCTGAAATACTGCTATGAGTGGCACCCTGGGTCTCTCTCCACCAAAGCTAGCTGGAGAGTCGCTATATATGATCTAAGCTGTTGGTACGACTTTAGACCCCCCAAGCATACAAAGCATACAAACAACCCTGCATATCTGTTATGAAGAATTCATGGTGTATTAATCCTTAGCTGTAGGTGAAATGAGCCGATGAGACGATTTGAATGAAATGTCACAAGGCCTACTTTCTTGGTAAAATAAGAAAACATATTACACATTTGTTATCTGCTCATTTTGCCTACAGTGTGCTAAAGGTTAAATGTTGCTATTACATAGATCTTTGGTTCTGTCAATTTATAAATTTACTTTCATATTAAGCATTCACATGTCTACCTTTGGTAGAAACATTGTTTGAAATCAAAGTGCCTCATCATTAATATCAGTTTAAATTGGTCAGCTGTGGCGTGTGTGTTTTACGTTTATTTATCGTCGCTACCGGTTGCCCATATGAGCGACGACTCCTGAAGAGATTAGTCATTTTAGATTTTTGGAGGATAGTGCAATGGTACAGACAGAGACCCATTCCAGTGTCTCCTCTTGTTCTTTTACGTGCACGGTGTAAAGCACCGACACGACACCTCAGTTTAACTTTCCATCTGAAAGACTGTTAATTTTATTAGGGTCAGACGGGGAATCGAACCTGCGATCCCTGGATTACCAGTCCAGCGTGTTACCACTGGACTACAGATCCGTCTGTCAGCTGTGGCTTGGAGAGAGGTTGAACCAGATTTGCTCAAGGATTGAGTTGCACAATGGTTTGATCAGTCTAGTTCTGTCTTTGTCTTTCTTTCATCATTCTTCAATTGACTACAAATCATTCAAGATGATGAAAGAAAATTAAAGTACTGATAACTAGATTCCTATTTCAAGAATTATTGTAATCTGTTAATCAAGCATTTTCATTTGATGTTGGAAATTGAATATCAAACATTTAAGCTTGATTTCAATCTAAATAATATGTATTAAGGAATTGGTAACAGAACAAAGCTGGCTGCACTACTGTTAGTTTATTTCATGCAATTCGATATTTTTACCTGTATTTAATATAGACCATACAATTCTGATTTCTTAATTATTATTAAAATAATCTTTGGGAGTAGTGATAGCGCAGTGGTAGAGCGTTTGTTTCAAGAGCGAATGGCCCAGAGTTCACTCCCAGCTGTAGCCATTAGGCAATGCATTTCCCTCTCCCTCGTAGCAATGGATTCCATCAGGAATAGAGTTCTCGAAAGTGATTAATATAAGTTATAAGAACTTGTTTTGCAATCGTGCTAAAACAAATTTGTATAAATTAAAGTATTCTTTCAGATTGAGTGATACAAATTAAGGGTTTTATCTTCTCCAAATAATTATAGCTGCTGCCTTGTCTGTCATTCTATCCGTCCATCTGTCTGCAATATCTTGTTTCAGTAACGAATCTCAAATTCTATGCTGAATTTCATGAAACCTCATACAAGAATCACATCTTTTCCATAATTGTAAAGTTTTACAACTGACGTTTTTTATCATTTTTACAGCTTGATAAATTTTGTTGCAATTGACCTTTCGTCATTACAATTTTAATACATACAGTATGTTATCTACATATATTTTTAATTGTAATATCTTGTTTACAATATACTTAACCCTGCGGGATATAGCCTGAACTGTGCTGATGCGCCGTTAAACCAAATACTCACTCACTCACTCACTCACTCACTCACTCACTCACTCACTCACTCACTCACTCACTCATACAAATATCAAGTATAAAGAGACAATATGCTGTGTGGTAGCATTGGGTGTGTACCTCGAGTGTATAGTGCAATACCTTACTACCTAAGTACAGAGCATTTCTTGAAACAAGACAACTACATGTCTTGTATGTGTTCAGCACAATAGATCAATATGCCATGCACATAAATCAGGTCTGTACCACAGAAGTCAAAGGTGCACTTTTGGACTAAAGGTGAAATTTGTCCATTGCTCACAAGTTACATGTACAGTCAAACTTGTTTTTGTTTTTGTTTTTTTTATACTTTATTTATTTTACACTTTATTTATTTTACAACGATTGCGAAGCAAGTTTGAACAACTTATATTAATCACTCTCGTTGGCTCGGATGTAAACGTATATGTGGTCAGTCAAACTTGTGTTAGTGGTCACCTGTTTTAAGCAGCCAGTTCCCAGATTCCCAATATGTTGTTTTATTATACATTTGACCTCTATTAAGCAGCCACTGTCTGAGATTCCCTTAGCTGGCTGCTTAAGGTTTGACTGTATATCCTATTCTGCTTTGCAGCAGCTATGTTATTACAGTTTAAACTTTATTTATTTTACAACGATTGCGAAGAAAGTTCTAACAACTTATATTAATCACTCTCGTTGGCGCGGATGGAAGCGTATATGTGGTCATTCATGTGGGAGGAAACCGGAGTACCCGGAGAAAAACCACCTGTCCGATCTGGCGACAACCGTACCATCTCACATACGTCCCGGTCCGAGGATCGAACCCGGGTTGCATTGGTGAGAAGCGAGCACGCTAACCACTGCGCTAATCGGACAGAAGCTACCTTATTGTAAGGTTTGATTGAATTGTTCACTTACAGGATGGTGTATTTGAGAAAATAGAGAACTTCTTGCAGAGGAACAGGACAGATTATGTTGTCAGTATCGATGTAAAGGACAAGAAGACGGGTAATACCCCACTCATCTGGGCTGCCAAACGTGGACATGCTAAGGTAATGTATACTGTACCGCTGCTAAATGTTTTTATAGCCCATGAATGCAATTCGTTCGCTGTCTAATCATATCAGATCATGTGACCAATCAAACTTTACTGCTAGCCGAAATAGTATGCCAGTTGTCAGAATACGAGGATGGGGTAGGAGTGTAGGATGGGGTAAGGGTGTAGAATGGGGTAGGGGTGTATGATGGGGTATGGGTGTAGGATGGGGTATGGGTGTAGGATGGGGTAGGGGTGTAGGATAGGGTAGGGGTTTAGCATGTGGTAGGGGTGTAGGATGGGGGGGTAGGATGGGGTAGGGGTGTAGGATAGGGTAGGGTTTAGCATGGGGTAGGGGTGTAGGATGGGGTAGGGGTGTAGGATGGTAGGTGTAGGATGGGGTTAGGGGTAGGAGGGGTAGGGGGTAGAATGGGTAGGGGTGTAGGATAGGGTAGGTTAGGGGTAGAGGGTGTAGGGGGTAGGGGTGTATGGGGGTGGTTAGGGTAAGCATGGGGTAGGTAGGATGGGGTGTAGGATGTGGATGGGGTAGGGGTTAGGGGGGTAGGGGTGTAGGATGGGGTAGGGGTGTACAATGGGGTAGGGGTGTAGGATGGGGTAGGTAGGGGTGGGGTGTAGAAGGGAGGGGGGGTATGTAGGATGGGGTAGGGGGTAGGGGTAGGATGGGGTAGGGGGTAGGATGGGGTAGGGGTGTAGGATGGGTAGGGGTGTAGGATGGGTAGGGGTGTAGGGAGGGTGTAGGGGGTAGGGTGTAGGGGATGGGGTAGGATGGGGTGGGGTGGGGGGTGGGGTGGGGGTAGGATGGGGTAGGGGTGTAGGATGGGGTAGGGGTAGGATGGGGTAGGATGGGGTAGGGGTAGGGGTGTAGGATGAGGGTGTAGGATGGGGTAGGGGTGTAGGATGTGGTTAGTAGGATGGGGTAGGGGTGTATGGGGGGTGAGGATGGTAGTCCAGGGGGGGTGTAGGATGGAGGGGTGTAGGATGGGGTAGGGTGTAGGATGTGGTAGGGGTGTAGGATGGGGTAGGGGTGTAGGATGGGGTAGGGGTGTAGGATGTTAGTCCATGACATATTTCCAGAGTTTTCAGTTACAAATAAGAAAAACACATTAATGAATTGTCTGCTACAATTAGTTTAAAACTATTAATAGCCTTTATTTTACCCACCATGCAATGAGTTAAGAAATCAAAATAGCAACAAAATGAATGTGCATTAACCCTTTCAACACCACACACCTCTAAATAGGCTTACAAAAAGTGTAGATCCAGATGAGCCAGCTCATCAGGCAGGATATGCACTTTTTGTCAACAATATTACTATATTTAGACAAGACAAAATTACCCATTTTTATTAATGAACTTGTCCATATGTAATTTTCTTATTAATTTATTGGTCTAAAAATATCCTGCACCAGTCCATGTCAGTTACTTGGTGTTGACTGGCTTGTGTTTGTGTATTTTAACGTTTATTTATCGTCGCTACCGGTTGCCCATATTGCCCTCCTGGTTCTTTTACGTACACCGTGTACAGCACCGACACGAGACCTCGGTTTAACTTCCCATCTCAGAGTCGAACCTGCGATCCCTGGATTACCAGTCTAGCATGTTACCACTGGACTACAGATCCGTCTGAATGGTGAATGGGTTGGGTTGATCACTCTTATCATGTTTTATTAAAATTGCTGGCATAAGAAACAGGACACACACATATAGAGCAATTTCGGTTGTGTTGTTGTTGTTTTTTTGTTTATACAAATTTATTTTAGCTCGATTGCGAAACAAGTTATTACAACTTATATTAATCACTCTCGAGACCTCATTCCTGATGGAATCCATTGCCACGAGGGAGAGAGAAGAGGCAACGTGGAATTTAAATGCCTTGCCTAAGGGCACAATCGTAACTGCTCCAGCGGGGCTCGAACTCCGGACCTTTCACACCTGAAGCGAACGCTATCACGACTTCCTGAACAGAAATATGAGTTTAAAATCATGCTTATGAAGATGTATCACAAATTTGGACTTCTGCCATTTGGGGGTTTCTGCTCTGGAATACTTCCATTTTGTGGTTGTATTCCTTTTCAACTGTAAACCACATTTACTGATGACATGACAAGGATAAAACGTAGTTTAAATGGTAAACCTTGTAACAAGGTAAACAGTACAGAAGCTCACATTACAAAATAATTTTCTTAAGTCTAATTATGACATTGAAGAGGTTGAGATTGAGTGTGTAAGCGTTATATTTTTAACGCTAGCTGTGAAACTAACAGTCATATGTCATGATGACACAATTATAATCGTTTCAACTTTATTTATTTTACAACGATTGCGAAGCAAGTTTGAACAACTTATATTAATCACTCTTGTTGGCGCGGATGAAAGCGTATATGTGGTCACTCGTGTGGGAGGAAACTGGAGTACCCGGAGAAAACCCACCTGTCCGATCTGGGGACCATCGTACCATCTCACATACTTCCCGGTCTGAGGATCAAACCCAGGTTGCATTGGTGAGAAGCGAGCACGCTAACCATTGCGCTAATCGGACAGCAATTCTAATGAAATTCCATGATATATTTCCGCATTTTCAGTTATTAGTAAGAAAAACACATTAATCAACTGACGGCTGCTACAATTATCTAAACTATATAAAAAAAATTACCCAGCATGCAAAGTGTTGGTATGGAAAACGAACAAATAATGTAGTTTTGGCTGTCCGATTAGCGCAGTGGTTAGCGCGCTCGCTTCTCACCAATGCGACCCGGGTTCGATCCTCGGACAGGGAAGTATGTGAGATGGTACGATGGTCGCCAGATCGGACAGGTGGGTTTTCTCCGGGTACTCCGGTTTCCTCCCACATGAATGACCACATATACGCTTTCATCCGAGCCAACGAGAGTGATTAATATAAGTTGTTAAAACTTGCTTCGCAATCGTTGTAAAATAAATAAAGTATAAAAAAATGTAGTTTTTGTTAAAGTCGCCTCTGCCAAAGCATGTGGGCGACTGGTTTCTTTAGAATGATTAGTTGCTACATCACTTCTGGTAACATCCCGATGGGGCATCTTCTATCGTCGCAGGGTAACAAGTCCTGGATCGGTGTTACTTCCTTTTGAACAATGGGCCATTGTTAGGGCCACACCCCTCACTGTTTAATCATCCCACAGCAGCATATAAATGGATCAGACAGTTAGACATCTGGTCATCTCGGTCGCTCCAGGGTCGTCTGTCCATACCTCCCCACCACTAAAACAGCAGTGGTGAAGCGTGTGTCCATTGTTGCAAGGTCGACGACCAGAAGATCCCAGTATCCTATGTTGCTGCTGCACGATGTGCCCCGACTGCGGCGTGCACGCCGTGAGATTGACTGGGGATATGAAAAACCTATGGCTAGCATAATTATATTCTCTGCCTCCGTGGTCGAGTGGTTAAGGTCGCTTGCTATATACCACTGTAACCTATCATCACTGATGGTCACGGGTTCGAGCTCCATTCAGGCCATGTCTTTATATAAAAAAATTGACAATTTCTTACGGAGGTTGGTGCATCAAGTACTGGTTAAGCGCTGGAGCCTGCTCAGGAAAGGTGTTGTTAGGTAAACTGCCCATCGGCGTTATAGCCCAAAATGTTTATGATGCGGGCGTAAAACCCGAACAAACATCGTCCTCAACCATATGTCAAATCCGATATAAGTACAGTCAAACCTGTCTTAAGCGGCCAGCCAATGGAGTAGTAAAAATTGGCTGCTTAACACAGGTGGCTGCTTAATAGAGGTTAAATGCTGAACCAATTGCCACAGTGGGAGTTTAGTTACTGGCTGCTTAATAGAGGTGATCGCTAACACAGGTTTGACTGTATAAGTATTCAGATTATTGATCTGTTAATGAAACAGCCTGCCACTGGACCACTGATCCGCACTACTTATAATAGGCTGACATAATTATATTAACATTATTCATCTGACCTGAAACTAATTTCCGTTAACAATTTGGAATCAAAATCCTATTATTTGATGAAAGCCTTACCTATATACCATAATTAAATGGAGGTCATTGCCTCTTACAATAATTTACCTATAATTAGAAAATGTCACTGACCACTGACCAATCATTTTATGGGCTATATTTAAGTGCTGATAATATGACAAAAGTATTTATTATAAATTGTGTTGGATGTAACACTGTACTATTGTGAATTACTACATGTAGGTAATTTCTTTTAATTATAAAATATTTAAAAATTGTTAAAGCGACATTATATCGCAAAAAGTCAAAAAATGCATTGTTCACGTATAAATGCATTGCTACAACAAATTCTTCCGAATACATTCAAACACAAATATTGAATTAATAAATAGTGTGTTTGTGGTCTACAAACTTTTAAAAGTGAATGTAGGATTTCATATACCGGTCATCCACGCTCCTACATTGACATTTCTTTGTCATTGTAGTCAATACTAAATGCTTGATACTGTCGCTTAGAGATAATAAATTTAACTAAGATTAGTCTACAAATAAATATGCATAGGCACAAATGTGAGATATAACGGTAAATCTGTACCATAAATCATGTTATTCAGGATACACTAGTTGTATTACGCATGTATGTTTACTTTATTTTGTTATGTCAACAAACCACATATACGACGTTTGTTTATTAGTTGAAATACTCAGTTTTTGAGGCAAATATTTGGAAAAAAATTATACCATATAATAGGAAATTGCATTCTGTATAAATTGGCTTTTCACTGATATAATGTTGCTTTAAATGTTATCAGAATATTGAAAGTCACAGAGTTGATGTAGTTTATGAAATTAAAATAATAAATTTGAGGAGAATTAGTATAATTTATGATTTAGTTTATACAAATTTATTTTAGCTCATTTGCTAAACAAGTTCTTACAACTTATATTGATCACTCTCGAGACCTCATTCCTGATGGAATTCATCGCCACGAGGGAGAGAGAAGTGAAAACGTGTGGAATTTAAATGCCTATGGGCACAATCGTAATGGCTCCAGCGGGGTTCAAACTCCAGACCTTTTGCTTCCACTGCGCTATCACGACTTTCACTGATATATGACTTGTCGCTCACCACTGTAAGTTTGAATCTCATCATGGTTCTGGAGTTCTTTCATGTGATGAACCCAATTTCATCTGGCTTGCGGATGGTAGGTCAGGCTCTGCGAGGGTTCAGCTCTTGTCTACCTTAAATTATCATCACTGATGGTCACGGGTTCGAGCCCCGCTAAGGTCGTGTCTCATTTATATGAAAAAGTTGGCAGTTTCTTACGGAGGTTGGTGCACCCAAGTACTGGTTAACCGTTGGAGCCTGCCCAGGAAAGGTGTTGTTAGGTAAACTGCCCGCCGGCGATATAGCCCGAAATGGTGTTGATGCAGGCGTAAAACCCGAAATATAACATAACATTGTCTACCTTAAATGTTTATTATATCGAAGTACAATGTATCTTGGTGGTTTAGTCTGAAACTAAGATTATCTTGTTTGAATTGTCAGAATATATGTGCAACTCAATAACAGAAAGAGTATATATTAGTTTACGCTTAGCTGCCCGTTTGTTTTATAATTGCAACATATAACCCATTTTCTATGTAAGTGATACTGCAACAGAGTCTGTAAAAGGTTATTAAGAATCGATCAAAATAGGGTCGTAAAATGTCAGTTTTATATTGCAATAATCTTCATGTAATTTGCCAACAGTTTCACCGGGACATTTAAATGTCCCATAATCAATAGATCAATAAACTGTGATCAGCTGATACGAAGTTCCCGGTGGGCACCATGCCAGGTCTTTGTCTGATGGGGCAAGTCTTGTATTTACTTACCGGTACTATTTTTAAAAGGTAAACTTAATCATTGAACTTTGAATATTGGTCTATAAATTCTCGTTTGAAGATGAAAATGACATAAATTTCACATTTGCTTTGTAGCAGGCTGGTTAACTGTATCAATAACAGGTTTACAGTGAAACCTGTCTTAAGCAGCCAGTCAAGGGAATCACAAAGTGGAAGTCGTAATAGCGCAGTGGTAGTGCGTTCGCATCAGGTGCGAAAGGCCCGGAGTTCGAGCCTCCGCTGGAAGCCGTTACGATTGTGCCCTTAGGCAAGGCATTTATATGCCACGTTGCCTCTTCTCTCTCCCTCGTGGAGATGGATACCATCAGGAATGAGGTCTCGAGAGTGATTAATATAAGTTGTAAGAACTTGTTTCGCAATCGAGCTAAAATAAATTTGTATAAACTGAGGGAATCACAGAAAGTGGCTGCTTAGCACAGCTGGCTGCTTAATAGAAGTCAATTGTATAACAAAGTAACATACTGGGAATCTGAAAACTGGCTGCTTATAGCAGGTTGGCTGCTTAATATAGGTGACCACTAACACAGGTTTGACTGTATTTCATATTATTCCTTTTTTAAAATTTGAAAATTACATTTGGACCAGTTCATTTATCAGAATGGGTAATTTTGTCTAAAAATAGTAATATTACTGGCAAAAAGTGCAGATCCGATGGGACGGCTGATCTGGATCTACACTTTTTGTAAGCCTATTTAGAGGTATGTGGTAGTGAAAGGGTTAATGAAGTGTTTATTTATCGTGCCCCCAAATGCTTGATTTTTGTTTGGGGTCTTTTTTGGGGTATTTTTGTTGTCGTCTGCTACAATTATTGGATCTATTTATAGCCTTTATTTAACCCAGCATGCAAATAGCTGTCATAAACAACAGGAATATGTATATTAAATTATACAGGACATTCAGATTTTATGCATTAGTTGGAATAAGTTCTTTTGCCATGGAGCGAAAAGACATTTATATAAATTAAAGAAGACTAGCTTGTGGTCCGCCTCCGTGGTCGAGTGGTTAAGGTCGCTGACTTGTATACCACTGTAACCTATCATCACTGACGGTCACATGTTCGAGCCACGCTCAGACAGTGTTTCATTTATATGAAAAAGTTGGCAGTTTCTTACGGAGGTTGGTGCACCCAAGTACTGGTTAACCGCTGGAGCCTGCCCAGGATGGTGTTGTTAAGTAAACTGCCCGCCAGCAATATAGCCGAAATGGTGCTGATGCAGGCGTAAAACCCGAAATATAACATAACATAATAGACTAGTTTGTGCTTTGTTTACCTTTGTGATATAAATTAAGTTGTATTCTAGTCTAACAGATGCTAAATATATACTTATTTTGGTGGTCAGTCGTGGCTACTGGCCAAGAGACATTGGAATTATTCCAAGTGGTCATTTTATTGTGATGTTTTTATTTCATGGGTAGTTGAAATATTGAACACAAAAGGGTAATCTATTTAAATTCTTGTACAAATGTTTAAATAATTTTGATAGAAAATGTGCAAACTGAAATTATTTCATGTGGTTTAACCCATTCAACCCCAAGTAACTGACATGGACTGGTGCATGATATTTTTAGACCAATAAATTAATAAGAAAATTACCTTTGGACCAGTTGATTTATCAAATGTGTAATTTTATCTAAAAATAGTAATAATTATTACTGGCAAAAAGTGCAGATCCTGATGAGATGGCTCGTCACGAGCCGTCTCATCTGGATCTACACTTTTTGTAAGTCTATTTAGAGGCCTGTAGTGTTGAAAGGTTTAATGTCCTGTTGGTCTGTTTCACCTCTTCGGAGATGTTTAAATAGTGGCGATGAGTCTATGCAAACATGCAAATATTGATAACATTGTACTGAATGTTTCCTTGTGATCATGGCTCAGGATGTTTGTCTGCACCATTTGTGTCACCAATTGCAAAACACTGGAGCCAATTAAAAAAAACTTGGAGCCAAACTAAGAGCCATATAGTTCACAAATAAATATTTGAAGCCATTTGACAAAATATGTGCTCAAAATTTAGCGCCAATGTTTGTTTTTTGTCGCAATTGGCGTCAACATAGAACCAAAATGTCTGAGGATAAGCCATCAATCGGATGTAATTAATGTCTTGGAAGTCGGGATAGTGCAGTGGATGCACGTTCGCTTCAGGTCCGGAGTTCGAGCCCCACTGGAGCCGTTACGATTGTGCCCTTAGGCAAGGCATTTAAATTCCACGTTAAGCCTCTTCTCTCTCCCTCGTGGCGATGGATTCCATCAGGAATGAGGTCTCGAGAGTGATTTATATAAGTTGAAATAACTTGTTTTGCAATCGAGCTAAAATAAATGTGTATAAACTAAAATTTCATAAATATCTCAACTTCAAATTGTTCTCGACTCAAGATTCTCAAAGTTAATAATTCCTTAAACGCCTTCATTGAGATACTGTATCCCAAACAAAACATATACCCAAACATTGTTCAAGCTTAATGATTTATCAATGTAAGACAATTTGAGCCGAGAGCAATCTCAAAGTGAGAAGTTTGATGAAAGTAGGGCCAGAGAGTGCAATGACAAATGGCCCAATTCAGCAATTCTCCAGCCAGATGGCCACGATTCCTTACTACCCGGAATGATAGTACAGTCCGAATTACTTATTACCGACTCAATATTTCCACCATAAAACATAAAATAATTTTCACCTAAATTTGTTTCAGAATTTTATAAGATTCAGTGAAAATGCTCAGGTATAATTACTGAATTAAATCCCATTTAAAAACCAAACATGAAACCAATAAATTACACATTTTAATTCCATTTCAAGATTGCTCCGCTAAGCAGTTATTCATTTGTAAAGTTTATTAAGTTATTATTTTTTGCCCACATTTTATTTCGAGACCTTAGCGGTTCAGTATTCAGTTTTCGATATATTTAGCCAGGGTTATTGGGTTTATTGCGGTATTTTAGAATTTTACAAATAGTTAAAATGATTAACCTAATTGTGGTTTATTTAATTATTCATGTCTGAATATATTTAAAAATAAATTAGGTCCGATCTTTTCTTTAATACCTTCCAGGGATCATTCTAGAGGGTGGTGTGGGTGAAACTGTCGCTCTAGGGACCCTGACTTCGCCCTCTGGGGGCTCCACTTCTCCCTAAAAAAATTTGTCTAGTAAGATACACTGGCCCATTATAAAGCACTCCTTCTATTCAAATGTTGTATTTAATGGTGTACTGTGCATTTTAACCCTATTTTGCAGAAGTATATTAAAGAACACCATTTAAGGAAGCGATCACGCGCTTTCTCACTTCTCCCAAAAATTCTGACCTAGTGAACCCTGCCTTCTTTGGGTTATGATGTGTTGCTTAATTAATTATTCCAAATTAGCGGGATATTTTGTTGATTGAGTGTTCATGCAATGCAATTTGAATCTATTGAGAATTTATTTAATTTATTTTAGTAAACGTAAAGTGTTTGTTTGTTATAGTGGCACCCCTATTGAAAAGGCCAGCCATTACTGATTTATGAGATACCTCTTTTTTTTATGAACATCAGTACTTCCTGATTGCTATGTTGAGGCCAGGCGCCAGGCTGGTAGGTAATCGGTAACCATTATTTAACTTGCCAACTCACCAACCAACCATGTCAGAATGAATCCCTGACAGGGTTCGAACCTTCAACCTCCCACTCCGTAGGTGGATGCCTTAACCACTAGGCCATGGAGACGGTATTGAGAATTCATGCAATGAAATTTGAATTTGTTGAGAATTTATTGCATTTATTTTAGTAGAGAGAAAAAGGAGGATTTATTATATTTATTATAATTTTAGTAGTAAGAGAAAAACAGCAAAGCAAATTTAGTTTATACAAATTTATTTTAGCTCGATTGCGAAACAAGTTCTTACAACTTATAATAATCACTCTGGAGACCTCATTCCTGATGGAATCCATTGCCACGAGGGAGGGAGAAGAGGCAATGTGGAATTTAAATGCCTTGCCTAAGGGCACAATCGTAGCAGCTCCAACGGGGCTCAAACTCCGGACCTTTCGCACCTGAACCAAACGCACATCCACTGCGCTATCACGACTTCCACATTACACAAATATAGATTTGATTTGTAATTTTTCATTTAATGGTTGACATATATCATTTAGCACATTATTAGTCTACCACATAATATTATTGAATATTATCAAGGCATTCACTACTATACTTACTTTTGACACTTTTTTTGAATCAATTAATAATACATTTGAGATATTTTCTCTATAGATCTAATCATGAATGATATTTATGAATATCATCTATGAACCCAGCACAAAGCTGGAACCGTGCCAACATAATGAAAGCCCATTGGTTCTTTGTTATAAGTATGAGTATATTGGGCTTAAAGCTCTTTGTCAAGTCATGTGATTAGTAGATCTTCATTGGATTATAATCTGTAATCGTTAGTAATTGTTCTCTTCATTTTAGGAGTCCAAGAGGATGTGAGATTTGAATACATTACCTGTTATTATAGTAATGCAGATATTACGTTGTATTTACTTTGTATTGATTGATCAATATTTAACCAGTTTGTTGACATTGCATGTGGATCTAGCATTGTACTTTACTGGTAACTGTATACTTTTAAATGGTACTTTCTATTGTAATTAACCCTTTGCATGCTAGCAGCAGATAAAATCACTTTTGCAAACAGTATAGAATAAAATATTCGACTAGTAGTTTTTTTTAGTTTATTTAGTTTATACAAATTGATTTGAGCTCGATTGCGAAACAAGTTTGTATAAACTATATTAATCACTCTCGAGACCTCATTCCTGATGGAATCCATCGCCACGAGGGAGAGAGAAGAGGCAACGTGGAAATTAAATGCCTTGCCTAAGGGCCCAATCATAACGAATAGTAAACAGCATAGAGCCAGATTAGACAGCACAGAACGTGTCGTCTAACCAGGCTCTATGCTGTTTGCTATTCGGATAGTGGAGCTAACACACTGAATACCAAACAATGTATAGTTCTGATCAGACGTGGCGTTTGTGGATTTGACATTTAAGCTTCACTTGTCAGTCGATCGGTCCTTCAAGTCAATCTGCACCCATAAAATGGGACTTACGTGGCTAGTAGAACAATAGGTTTACTTGTCTAGTTGTCTAGTGTTAGCGCTTATGGTGCTATGAAAACAATAAATGGGACTTGCAAGGGGAACATTGCACTCGTCTGTCTGTATGTCCACACCCATAAATGGGACTTACATGGCAAGGAGGACATTACTGTCTAGTGGGCTATGGTTAGGGGTTGTGTAGCTATGAAAGTTGCTATCGGTTCCATTTATGTGGCCAAGGAGATCAAAGGAATAGCCACTTTATATACAGGTTTAGGTAGGTCCTTCTGTCTGTGTCTGTCTGTCTGTCACCTCATTATACTTTGTACAAAGGTTGATGGTGACTACGTAATGACTAATGAGTTAATGGTCAAGCACCCATAAAATGGGACTTACGTGGCTAGTAGAACAATAGGTTTACTTGTCTAGTTGTCTAGTGTTTACTAAGCGCTTATGTGGCTATGAAAACTTTTATGTTGCTATCAGTTCCATTTATGTGGCTATGGAGATCAAAGGAATAGCCACTTTATATACAAGTTTAGGTATGTCCTTCTGTCTGTCAGTCGGTCACCTCATTAGACTTTGTACAGAGGTTGATGGTGACTACGTAATGACTAATGAGTTAATGGTCAAGGTTATAAGTATATAACAACTGTTTGTAGAATGAATGGGGAACAGTTGAATCTATGTCCCTGAAACTTCCAGTGACCTTTGGATAACCTCTAATCATTTTGGTAGTTTAACTGTCAAAGTGTTGGGTGAGTTATAACTTGCTTTACAAACACTTCTTTAATTAAGAAACTATATGTGTTTATGCTTCACAGATTGTGCAATTACTGTTAAAACATGGTGCTGATATTACGCTACGCAACTATGAAGGTCACACTGCAGTAGAGGTTGCCTCACCTTCTATACGCTCTATACTGCTTGAGTCTGTGGAGAGAAGTACGGAGGCCTCACACCAGTTACTGCTGCAGGCTGCCTGGCAGGGTGATATACAAGTGGTCTCCAGACTACTGGTAAGTGATCAAATATATTTGTGGCATTTACGCTGTTAATCAACCGAACGTTAAACCCATCAGGAAGACACTTGTCTGCAGATATGCCATGTTGAATGAAACACTTAAAGCAGCATTACATCGTATGAAATAAAAGATATTTGAAAAATTCATTTTTTACGTATGGGTAGCAATGCTGCTACACATTCTAACATTATACTTTGTATGCTTATGTTCATTTGGTAAACAGTGTTTTATTTTGCGATAAAACAAACTCGAAACCGAAAGTAGGACTTTCCGAGTCGATCGGCACACACTTGTTTACAACCGGAACGCATCGTCCACACTTGTTTACATTCAGAATGCATCGTCCCCATTTGTTCCACGTTGTATTTTAGGGACATTTCTACATCCCCGCGAGCGGTTCGACATTAGAGGAAGATAGATAGATAGTCTTTCGTGTTCAAAATATATATGTTGTTTTCTACATCCTCTGTTGTTTCACGCATGCGCGCAGTGCGTGTTTACATTTCGTGTGTTGAAAAACAAATTCGCGTATACGACGGTTTAAATTTATTAGAATTTTATCGTTTCTTAGCAACTATTTCGATTTTTGTAAACACACACACATTATTATTTATATTTTACCAAAAACATCCTTTATTACGATGTAATGCTGCTTTAACCCTTTCAACACCGCAGACCTCTAAATAGGCTTACAAAAGTGTAGATCCAGATGAGCCGGCTCGTGACGAGCCGTCTCATCAGGATCTGCACTTTTTTCAAGTAATATAACTATTTTTAGAAATTTATTTACCCATTTTGATAAATGAACTTGTCCAAATGTGATTTTCTGATTCATTTATTGGTCTAAGAATATCATGGACCAGTCCATGTGAGTTACTTGGTGTTGAATGGGTTAAGATGACATTTGAAACTAGCATGTTGTCAAAAAATTATACTAGAATGAACTACAGTCAAATCTGTGTTGGTGGTCACCTCAATTAAGCAGCCAACCTGTATTAAGCAACCAGTTTTGTTATATATTTAACCTCTATTATTAAGTAGCCACCTGTACTAAGCAGCCACTTTCTGTGATTACCATTGGTTGGCTGTTTTATACAGGTTTGACTGTATATACTTTATACTTTATATGTGTGTATAAATAATGTAGGTCATCACTAACCAGGTCAAATTGGTAGAAATACAATGTGATCGGGCTATGAGAGCATGTAACCGAGTTGGGTCACTATGGTCTTGTCTAGATTGGCTGTCCGATTAGCGCAGTGGTTAGCACGCTCGCTTCTCACCAATGCAACCCGGGTTTGATTCTCAGACCGGGAAGTATGTGAGATGGTACGGTGGTCGCCAGATTGGACAGGTTGGTTTTCTCTGGCTACCCCCCGTTTCCTCCCACACGAATGACCACATATACGCTTTCATCCACGCCAACGAGAGTTATTAATATAGGTTTTTGTTAAAACTTGCTTCGCAAGGCCACTCCTGTCACCAATCTTTTTTTTAAAACTTTATTTAATTTACAACGATTGCGAAGTAAGTTTTAACAACTTATATTAATCACTCTTGTTGGCGCTGATGAAAGTGTAAATGTGGTCATTCATGTGGAAGGAAACCGGAGTACCCGGAGAAAACGCACTTGTCCGATCTAGCGACCACCATACCGTCTCACATTATTCCCGGTTGAAGGATCGAACCCGGGTTGCATTGGTGAGAAGCGAGTGCGCTAACCACTGCTTATAGACATAACAGCTACCGGTAGTGTTAACAATGATACGTGTGAGTGTGGACAACCTTGTTTACAAATTGGAAAAGATGGCTGTTATTCATTCAGTGATAAGATTTAATCTGGAACATAAATACAAAATGTCAGTAGATAATTTTGTAAGAAAAGGGGTATGGTTATAGATCAGATATTTTAGCTTATCATCATTATGTGCTCTGATTGTCAAGTAATACGTTTGAATGAATGCAGACAAATTATAAATATAGTTGTTGTAATTTGTAATATAATGTTATGGTAGTTTAAATTTGAATGGGAACATTTACTAAGCCGAAAACGATCCAATATGTAAAACACAGACGGATATGTAGTCCAGTGGTAACACGCTGGACTGGTAATCCAGGGATCGCAGGTTCGATCCCCCGTCTGACCCTAATAAAATTAACAGTCTTTCAGATGGGACGTTAAACCGAGGTCTCGTGTCGGTGCTTTACACCGTGCACGTAAAAGAACCAGAGGAGATTCTGGAATGGGTGTCTGTCTGTATCATGCACTATCCTCCAAAATCTAAAATAACTAATCTCTTCAGGAGGCGTCGCTCATATGGGCAACCAGTAGCGACGATAAATAAACGTAAAAACACACATATGTAAAATATTGGACTGTATGAGGCACGTATATAACAAGAGGTCCACCTCCGTGGTCGAGTGGTTAAGGTCGCTGACTTGTATACCACTGTAACCTATCAGCACTGATGGTCACGGGTTCGAGCCATGCTCGGGCTGTGTCTCATTTATATGAAAAAGTTGGCAGTTTCTTACGGAGGTTGGTGCACCCAAGTACTGGTTAACCGCTGGAGCCTGTCCAGGAAAGGTGTTGTTAGGTAAACTGCCCGCCGCCGATATAGCCCGAAATGGTGCTGATGCAGGCGTAAAACCCGAAATATAACATAAATATAACATATATAACAAGATCCTTAACTAATTAAATTTAATTTTGTACATTCACGCGTAGGATTGAATATAATACTCTGGCCTTTTGACAGCAGCCCAATATTAATAATAATGGACTGCAAGTACAAAGGTATGATGTCAGGACAGTGTTTTAATTTCTGATAAAGCATTCATTTCACAAAGCAGTTTCAGCCTGTGATCAGTAATCTGGTTACAGCAGTAGTAGACCGTTTCAGATAAATTGCGATCTTGACAGGTTATAATATCGACCCCAGGGGGGACAGACACCTCTCTCTCTCCAAAGTAGGACATATGGAAATATTTCTATAGAACAAAGGAGGATCTAGATCTCATTTCTGCATAATTTATTCTATTCCATTTTCATCCTTATTTCCTTTTTCTAAGCCCTTAGCTACCAATTTTCAGATATTTATAAGCGTTTCGATGCATTTCCAATTTGAATTAAACATATTTAAGTTCTGGTCATTTTTGATATTACGCCAAGTTATTAAAATTGCCATATATACCTGGTACTAACATCTAGTACGCAGTGGAAATAATTAGCAGTGGAAATAATTACCGTAAGCTTTTAGCTTTCAGTTCAATCCACATATCACGATATAAATGTATGTTTCTGTATATTTCTCAATGTATATTACATGTATCCTGATAAATAAATATGTTTAAACCAACAAAGGAGATCAGAGTTGTCAAGATGAACATTTGGTGTTTTTGTAAAAGCATAGCTTAATTTTAAGATATTTGGACTCTATCAAGGGGGAGGTGCAGTTGCCTCTGAAGGGAAATCATTTACCTGTATTGCATGATAACCTTTTCATCAAGTGCTACAGACCGGCTTACAAAAAGTGTCGATCAAAATGACAGACCAATTTCTAGAAGTGTAGCAATGTTATGTAATTGTACACCCTACCAAACGAGTACATGAATGTCCAAAGTATTTCAGTGTACAAGCCCAGTGGAAGTCGTGATAGTGCAGTGGTAGCTCGTTCACTTCAGTTACTAAAGGTCGGGCACCTGTTGGAGCCATTCAATTTCCACTTTCTGAACAGATTGATGTATTCCATCAGGAATGAGGTCTCGAGAGTGATTAATATAAGTTGTAATAACTTGTTTCGCAATCGAGCTAAAATAAATTTGTATAAATTTTTTGACAACAAAATCCTTTAATTGTTTGTATGTCTCTAAATTGTCTTTTTTGATCAGAGATTATAGATCAATTGATTGTTCACTAGTTAAATATGGTTTTGGTTTATGAGTCAACAGTTTTGGATGAGAACTCCGAGATTAATGCTTATCATTCATACACTCATTGTTTGATTGGTTAACCCATTCAACACCAAGTAACTCACATGGACTGGTCCATGATATTTTTAGACCAATAAATTAATAACAAAATTACATTTGGATCAGTTCATTTATCAAAATGGGTAATTTTTTTTATAAAAATAAGTTATATTACTTGAAAAAAGTGCAGATCCTGATGAGACGGCTCGTCATGAGCCAGCTCATCTGGATCTACACTTTTTTGTAAGCCAATTTAGAGTTCTGTGGTGTTGAAAGGGTTAATACAAGCCAGAATATTTTAAGCAATCTTGGCATTGAACAATGAATCAAGTCTTACCTAGAGCTGGTTCCCCTGAGACACTTTTTGTAAGCCTATTTAGAGGTCTGTGGTGTTGAAAGGGTTAAGCTGAACCTTTGTGTTTATGTTATATTTTAGATGCTGAAGTAATGAGGATTACAATCTATTGTTTGATTTCTCTGTTGTATTATTTGGCAACATTGAACTGATACATTTGCATATTCCGTGAACTTACTTCGTTAATAAACCGAAGTAAAATATGAGCTTTCGATTATTGCACACTTACTTGATTCAAATATTAACGGTAAAACCCTAACGTATGTCCTGGTCGTAGTTCACGAAAACTCACGAAGGCTTTGGCGGAGATTAATTAGTCTCAGTTTAATGTTGCCAAATAATACAGTCTGATTATTTAGGGCAGTCACTTGTATACATAACATTCGAAAACCAAAACAATCATTGTTGAACCATCAAACCTAAAAATATTTTTCTGTAAGCCTACAGCTTTGACCACTCGGCCATCCTGTCATGTGTGATAATTCGATATATTTTATATTATTCAATCAGTGTTTTAACTCGCCAATGTTTATATACATCAGCATGTTTGTATACAAGTGACTGGCCTGATTAATCGAACTGTACCATACTAATTTATACTGGGTTTCAAGGCACATGACCGTTTATGTATAATTAATTATGTATCTCCATACAGTACGCCTCTGAATGAAGACCACTAATTGTTTCTGCCATTAATGTATTATCAATGAATTTTAACCCACAACAGAAGAGAAAAATTACTCATTGTATCTCCATACTGCTGATAAGCAATAGGCAAAAATTACTCATTGTATCTCCATATTGCTGATGAGCAATAGGCAAAAATTACTCATTGTATATCCATACTGCTGATAAGCAATAGGCAAAAATTACTCATTGTATCTCCATACTGCTGATAAGCAATAGGCAAAAATTACTCATTGTATCTCCATACTGCTGATAAGCAATAGGCAACAATTACTCATTGTATCTCCATACTGCTGATAAGCAATAGGCAAACATTACTCATTGTATCTCCATACTGCTGATAAGCAATAGGCAAAAATTACTCATTGTATCTCCATGCTGCTGATAAGCAATAGGCAAAAATGACTCATTGTATCTCCATACTGCTGATAAGCAATAGGCACACTACCATACAGGTACATACTTGCCTTCCCCTTCTTATAAGTACCAAAACAAAATTTAACATGTTGGCATGGATGAAAGCATATATATATATGTGTGGTCCTTCATGTTGGAAGAAATCTGAATACCCGGAGAAAACCCACCTCTCCGATCTGGTGACCACCGTACCATCTCACATACTCCCCGTTCCGAGGATCAAACCCAGGTTGCAATGGGGAGAAACGAGCGTACAGACAGCGCTAAATAGGTAGTTTAACTATCTCTTTTGTTGTGGAGTAATATGTTGCAGCATGACTTAGTTTATACAAATTTATTTTAGCCTGATTGCGAAACAAATTCTTACAACTTATATTTATCACTTCCTTATTGAAACCAACGCCACGAGGGAGAGAGAAGAGGCAATGTGGAATTTAAATGCCTTACCCAAGGGCACAAGCGTTACGGCAGCATGACTAATTGATAATGCAAAATTAACTTGTCTCTCAGATGAATGGCTGAACAAGAACTCCATTATTCAACAAGCTCACAGAATGTATTGAAGTATTGATATTGGGGAAAATCACCACAGTGCTGGGATTTTTTTTAAATGTCATTTAAACCCAATCAGAATGTCCGGGAATTCACCCGTTTTGTCCCAGTATTTAACATAATTTATATTATTGCACAATCGTGTAGCGAGATCAGTTTTCCAAATTGTTGTTTTATCATTCTTGGAAATCTTTCATGTTTTTAGGATAATCAAAACAGAGAAGTGCATTCTTAGAAACAAGCATTCATTTATGTTGTTATGTTGTTTTGTATAATGAGATGTTTGCATGATGGAGAAATACAGCAGGTGTTGACACCGTATCCGTGACACCACAGAGGTTCCACTAGGATAGTGTTGTAGAGTGGTGGAACCAGTGCTCTGCGTATTCCTATGCTCGGGGTATTTTTTCCATTTACATTTTCGCTGACAGAAGTGAAGCATGGTTCAATAGCGTTCTGTTGTGCTTACCGGTAGCCTAATGCAACTGTCACCTGACTGGTTCAGTAGCCGAATATAAACAGACAACTTGTTGGGAAATTATTTTCCACCGAAATGATGCGGTTTATGAGCATTTCATGTAGCTATTCGGATTGGGAAAAAATGTACAAATAACCAGAAAAAAAGTTTCTTATGAGTTGTAATATTGTTAGTTATTGATGTTACTAAAATAATATAGTTTCTTATGAGTTGTAATATTGTTAGTTATTGATGTTACTAAAATAATATAGTTTCTTATGAGTTGTAATATTGTTAGTTATTGATGTTACTAAAATAATATATTCAACATTTACCTGTGCATAAATTAAAAAAACTCGTGTTCGCTGTGCATAGGTGCCCTAAAGTATCTAGTTCCCCATGGAAACAGGTGCCGTTGCGATAGCTGTATTTAGGTGCATGGTCACATAATGAAGCTAAAATTTTCAACAACAATTTTTTGAAAGATGTGTTCACGACTTAAGAAAATAATAATATACGGCAAGTGCATTTAACTTTTTTTATAGGCCATGATATGTAGGATTTACGCTGAGCATAGTTTCCACCACTATAATTATGGGAACTGTTACACTCAAATCAGGGCTCACTCTTCTGACTCACAAAATCAAAGATTCAATGACAGCAAAGAGAAGTATATTCATGACACCACTGATAGATAGTGTGACCTTTGTAACAGAAATTCATGGTGTGACCTTAGTAACCGAATTTCATGGTGTGACCTTTATAACAGATTCATTGTGTGACCTTCATAACAGAAATTCATGGTGTGACCTTTGAAACAGAATTTCATGATGTGACCTTCGTAACAGAAAGTCATTGTGTGACCTTTGTAACAGAAGTTTATGATGTGTGCTTGCTAGCAGAAGTTCATGGAGTGACCTTGGTAACAGAAGTTCATAGTGTGACCTTGGTAACAGAAGTTCATAGTGTGACCTTGGTAACAGAAGTTCATAGTGTGACCTTGGTAACAGAAGTTCATAGTGTGACCTTGATAACAGAAGTTCATTGTGTGACCTTGGTAACAGAAGTTCATGGTGTGACCATGCTAGCATGAATTCATGGTTTAACCTCACCAATAGATACCCATCATGTGATTTACCATACATCCTCTAACACACTGTTCGAAATCTGCATTTCTAAATGTGACTGTAAAAACGCTTATGTTTTACAATTATAATTTTATGTTTAGTGTCAGAAGAAAGTGCTGGACATCAACTGTAAGAGTGCTGATGGCTACACCCCTGTGATGTTAGCTACCCGGGACATGCAACTATTTGAAAAATTATCGACACAAATGTCCAGAAACTATAATCCTGTAGAGGTTGTCACAGAACTGTTGTCAGCTAGAGCGTAAGTTTGTTTACCCTGTTACATTTATATTATAAGTAGTGTATTAATGGTCTAATCAACTGACTCATCATATTGGAGTGTAAGACATAACTCCCCCCCCGGACATAATCCACCCCCCCATGTTTTTGACACAGGCGGACATAATTCCACCATATAAAAACCCAGGGTCTGGCGTAGATCCCCCGTCTGACCCTAATATAATTAACAGTCTTTCAGATGGGACGTTAAACCGAGGTCTCGTGTCGGTGCTTTACACCGTGCACGTAAAAGAACCAGAGGAGATTCTGGAATTGGTCTCTGTCTGTATCATGCACTATCCCCCAAAATAACTAATCTCTTCAGGAGGCGTCGCTCATATGGGCAACCGGTAGCGACGATAAATAAACGTAAAACACACATAATTCCACAATTCAGATTCAAGGTAGAACCCTAACCCTATCTCTAGATAGTCTGATTTTGTCCTGTGCTGAAAAACATGGGGATTATATCCGGGGGGAGGGGTGTAATTATGTCCATAACCCATCATATTGTTATCTCAAAGACTATGTAAAGGTGTGCAGGGTTGGGTAAACTTGTTCCTACAATAGCCTGGCCTGTATAATTATATGTGTGTTTTACGTTTATTTATCGTCACTACCGATTTGCCCATATGAGCGACGGACGCTTCCTGAAGCGATTAGTCATTTTAGATATTTGGAGGATATTGCAATGATACAGACAGAGACCCATTCCAGAGTCTCCTCTGGTTCTTTTAAGTGCACCGTGTAAAGCACCAACACGAGACCTCGGTTTAAAATCCCACCTGAAAGAGCGTTAATTTTATTAGGGTCAGACGGGGGATCGAACCTGAGATCCCTGGTTTACCAGTCTAACGTGTTAACCACTGGACTACAGACCCGTCTGTTATAATTATATTCTCCAGGATATATCAGCTATATATACATATAAAAGGCATCGGTAGCGATGTATTGTAGATCTATCCTTTATTCTAATGCCTCATCATCAAGTCCAGACACAAAGTTACCATTCCTGATCAAACTGACTGTCACGATGCTGGGATCATTCTAGAGGGCGATGTGGGCGAAATTGTCGCCTTAGGGACCCTGACTTCGCCCTCTTCGCCCTAAAAAAAAAAAAAAAATATTTGTTTGGTTTTTATGATTTTCAAACAAAATTTTGTCTAGTAAGATACACTGGCCCATTATAAAGCACTCCTTCTATTCAAATGTTGTATTTAATGGTTGTTCTGTGCATTTTAACCCTATTTTGCAGAAGTATATTAAAGAACACCATTTAAGGAAACGATCACGCGCTTTCTCACTTCTCCCAAAAATTCTGACGTAGAATGAACCCTGCAATGTCTAAGCAGGGTTGACATCATACAATTGTATTTATTACAAAACCAGCATTACTCAAGTTTTGAAGTAAATAAATCCCAACTTTTTCACATTTTTAACTCTTTGCATGCTGGGTAAAATAAAGGCTATGAATAGTTCAAATAAATGTAGTATGACAATTCAACGATGAGTTTTCTTAATTGTAACTTGAATGCTCTGGAAATATGTTATGGAATTTCATTAGAAATGTGTCGTTACGATGCCATATATAGCATGCAAAGAGTTAACCCTTTCCTTCATAGAGATTTAGGTTAATATACTATTATATTTCCATACAAACATCAGCCATTTACCTATCATGCAGTGGATAATTAGTTGCCATATCTATCCCACCTCCATAGATATTACTAGGACTACATGAGACACTATTATGAACATTAGTTTGACTACTACATTGTCAATGTATGTCGTATTGGTAATGGCGTCAAGAGGTGCTTCTATGAGGGAAAGGGTTTATGAACATTGGTTTGGCTACTACATTGTCAGTGTATGTCATATTGGTAATGGCGTCAAGAGGTGCTTCTATGAGGGAAAGGGTATATGAGCATTGGTTTGGCTACTACATTGTCAGTGTATGTCGTATTGGTAATAGTGTCAAGAGGTGCTTCTATGAGGGAAAGGGTTAGTTATTGGTAATGTGTCAAGAGGTGCTTCTATGAGGGAGGGTTCATGAACATTGGTTTGGCTACTACATTGTCAATGTATGTTGTATTGGTAATGGTGTCAAGAGGTGCTTCTATGAGGGAAAGGGTTTATGAACATTGGTTTGACTACTAAATTGTCAGTGTATGTCATATTGGTAATGGCGTCTAAGTGGTGTTTCTATGAGGGAAAGGGTTTATGAACATTGGTTTGGCTACTACATTGTCAGTGTATGTCGTATTGGTAATGGTGTCGAGAGGTGCTTCTATGAGGGAAAGGTTTAACCTAGTTGAACATTGTTGAAAAATAAACTGTAAGCAGGGTATGTCAGCTGAATACACGACTATAAATATATATAAATATAAACTATATAATCTTATTTTGACTATCTTAGTAACATTTTTTGTTCGGCCCTCTTTTTAGCTCCGTTTCTCCATAAGAAATCATAAAAGCGATTAAATTATGCGTACATCATTTTTAATTGTATTTTATAAAAATTACTGGCATAAAATGAGAAACTTGCATAAATCGTAATATGGAATTTTATGGAATTGGATTGAATTTTTTATGCTCCATTTCAGAGACCTACATGCAACAGATGGTGATGGCAAAACATGCTTACACCATGCATCACAATCCAAGGCTCAGATTGCTCAAAGTGTCCTGGCTTCCATTATCTCAGGGGAACCAAATCTTGGTAAGTCATGCATCATTGTTCAATACCCAGATTGCCTAAAGTGTCCTGGCTTCCATTATCTCAGGGGAACCAAATCTTGGTAAGTCATGCATCATTGTTCAATACCCAGATTGCCTAAAGTGTCCTGGCTTCCATTATCTCTGGGGAACCAAATCTTGGTAAGTCATGCATCATTGTTCAATACCCAGATTGCCTAAAGTGTCCTGGCTTCCATTATCTCAGGGGAACCAAATCTTGGTATGGCATGCATCATTGTTCAATACCCAGATTGCCTAAAGTATTCTGATGTCTCAGGGAGACCATATCTAGGTTATGCACGTTTCTGCGGTAAATGATCAAATGTGCTTCACTGTCCAAGGCTCACAGAATGCTTAACCCATTCAACACCAAGTAACTGACATGTACTAGTGCATGATATTCTTAGACCAATAAATGAATACGAAAACTACATTTGGACCAGTTGATTTATCAATATTGGTAATATTGTCAAAATATAGTAATATATTGGCAAAAAGTGCAGACCCTGATGAGATGACTCATCACGATCCGGCTCATCTGGATCTACACTTTTTGTATCCCTATTTAGAGGTCTGTGGTGTTGAAAGAGCTTAAGTGTCCTGGTCAGAAGGCTATAAAACTGTTCTCCAATCTAAAACGTTCAAGCTTCTGATTGGTTCAGCTTAGTGTAAATCTCAGACTCAACCAATCAAAAGTTCTTGATTTTGAGATCTGAGAATAGTTTTATAATCTTGGGTCCAGGCTTCTATTGTCTCAGGGGAACCAGCTCTAGGTAAGACTTGATTCATTGTTCAATGCCAAGATTGCTTACAATATTCTGGCTTGTATTAATATGTCAGAAGAACCTGGTCAGGATTTCTAACTCTGATATTTATCCCCTTACACATTTTGTATTCATCTTTGAGGAAGAAGTTTGGTACTTTGGTCCATTACAGTCTGCCACATGGTCAATCAGATGCATTTATTATATATTACGCAAGTTTAGCAAGAAATTAACAATTTTAGACACCACAACCATCTATGCTCTTCTGAAAATGTATCCATGCCTTTCCATTGTACTTTGTTTATGTATTGTTTGCTATAAATATGTTATGTATTGTTTGCTATAAATATGTTATGTATTGTTTGCTATAAATATGTTATGTATTGTTTGCTATATATATATGTTATGTATTGTTTGCTATAAATATGTTATGTATTGTTTGCTATAAATATGTTATGTATTGTTTGCTATATATATATGTTATGTATTGTTTGCTATAAATATGTTATGTATTGTTTGCTATATATATATGTTATGTATTGTTTGCTATATATATATGTTATGTATTGTTTGCTATGTATATGTTATGTATTGTTTGCTATAAATATGTTATGTATTGTTTGCTATAAATATGTTATGTATTGTTTGCTATATATATATGTTATGTATTGTTTGCTATAAACATGTTATGTATTGTTTGCTATAAATATGTTATGTATTGTTTGCTATATAAATATGTTATGTATTGTTTGCTATATATATGTTATGTATTGTTTGCTATATATATGTTATGTATTGTTTGCTATAAACATGTTATGTATTGTTTGCTATATATATGTTATGTATTGTTTGCTATATATATGTTATGTATTGTTTGCTATATATACATGTTATGTATTGTTTGCTATAAATATGTTATGTATTGTTTGCTATATATATATGTTATGTATTGTTTGCTATGTATATATGTTATGTATTGTTTGCTATATATATGTTATGTATTGTTTGCTATAAACATGTTATGTATTGTTTGCTATATATATATGTTATGTATTGTTTGCTATATATATATATATATATGTTATGTATTGTTTGCTATATATATGTTATGTATTGTTTGCTATATATATGTTATGTATTGTTTGCTATAAACATGTTATGTATTGTTTGCTATATATATATATATGTTATGTATTGTTTGCTATATATATGTTATGTATTGTTTGCTATGTATATATGTTATGTATTGTTTGCTATGTATATATGTTATGTATTGTTTGCTATAAATATGTTATGTATTGTTTGCTATAAATATGTTATGTATTGTTTGCTATATATGTTATGTATTGTTTGCTATAAATATGTTATGTATTGTTTGCTATACATATGTTATGTATTGTTTGCTATATATATATGTTATGTATTGTTTGCTATAAACATGTTATGTATTGTTTGCTATAAATATGTTATGTATTGTTTGCTATATATATATGTTATGTATTGTTTGCTATAAACATGTTATGTATTGTTTGCTATAAATATGTTATGTATTGTTTGCTATATATATGTTATGTATTGTTTGCTATATATATATGTTATGTATTGTTTGCTATAAACATGTTATGTTGTTGCTATGTATATGTTATGTATTGTTGCTATATATATATGTTATGTATTGTTTGCTATATATATATGTTATGTATTGTTTGCTATAACATGTTATGTATTGTTTGCTATATATATGTTATGTATTGTTTGCTATATATATGTTATGTATTGTTTGCTATGTATATATGTTATGTATTGTTTGCTATATATATGTTATGTATTGTTTGCTATATATATGTTATGTATTTTTGCTATAAATATGTTATATATTGTTTGCTATATATATGTTATGTATTGTTTGCTATAAACATGTTATGTATTGTTTGCTATAAATATGTTATGTATTGTTTGCTATGTATATATGTTATGTATTGTTTGCTATGTATATATGTTATGTATTGTTTGCTATAAATATGTTATGTATTGTTTGCTATAAACATGTTATGTATTGTTTGCTATAAATATGTTATGTATTGTTTGCTACATATATGTTATGTATTGTTTGCTATATATATGTTATGTATTGTTTGCTATATATATGTTATGTATTGTTTGCTATATATATATGTTATGTATTGTTTGCTATGTATATGTTATGTATTGTTTGCTATGTATATGTTATGTATTGTTTACTATAAATATGTTATGTATTGTTTGCTATATATATATGTTATGTATTGTTTGCTATAAATATGTTATGTATTGTTGCTATATATATATGTTATGTATTGTTTGCTATATATATTGTTATGTATTGTTTGCTATGTATATATGTTATGTATTGTTTGCTATATATATGTTATGTATTGTTTGCTATAAATATGTTATGTATTGTTTGCTATAAATATGTTATGTATTGTTTGCTATATATATATGTTATGTATTGTTTGCTATAAACATGTTATGTATTGTTTGCTATAAATATGTTATGTATTGTTTGCTATATATATATGTTATGTATTGTTTGCTATAAACATGTTATGTATTGTTTGCTATAAATATGTTATGTATTTGCTATATATATGTTATGTATTGTTTGCTATAAATATGTTATGTATTGTTTGCTATATATATGTTATGTATTGTTTGCTATAAATATGTTATGTATTGTTTGCTATAAATATGTTATGTATTGTTAGCTATAAATATGTTATGTATTGTTTGCTATATATATATGTTATGTATTGTTTGCTATGTATATATGTTATGTATTGTTTGCTATATATATGTTATGTATTGTTTGCTATAAACATGTTATGTATTGTTTGCTATAAACATGTTATGTATTGTTTGCTATATATATGTTATGTATTGTTTGCTATATATATGTTATGTATTGTTTGCTATAAATATGTTATGTATTGTTTGCTATATATATGTTATGTATTGTTTGCTATGTATATATGTTATGTATTGTTTGCTATATATATGTTATGTATTGTTTGCTATAAACATATTATGTATTGTTTGCTATATATATATATATGTTATGTATTGTTTGCTATATATATGTTATGTATTGTTTGCTATGTATATATGTTATGTATTGTTTGCTATGTATATATGTTATGTATTGTTTGCTATAAATATGTTATGTATTGTTTGCTATAAATATGTTATGTATTGTTTGCTATATATGTTATGTATTGTTTGCTATAAATATGTTATGTATTGTTTGCTATACATATGTTATGTATTGTTTGCTATATATATATGTTATGTATTGTTTGCTATAAACATGTTATGTATTGTTTGCTATAAATATGTTATGTATTGTTTGCTATATATATATGTTATGTATTGTTTGCTATAAACATGTTATGTATTGTTTGCTATAAATATGTTATGTATTGTTTGCTATATATATATGTTATGTATTGTTTGCTATAAACATGTTATGTATTGTTTGCTATAAATATGTTATGTATTGTTTGCTATATATATATGTTATGTATTGTTTGCTATATATATATGTTATGTATTGTTTGCTATATATATATGTTATGTATTGTTTGCTATGTATATATGTTATGTATTGTTTGCTATATATATGTTATGTATTGTTTGCTATATATATGTTATGTATTGTTTGCTATAAATATGTTATATATTGTTTGCTATATATATATGTTATGTATTGTTTGCTATAAACATGTTATGTATTGTTTGCTATAAATATGTTATGTATTGTTTGCTATATATATATGTTATGTATTGTTTGCTATAAACATGTTATGTATTGTTTGCTATAAATATGTTATGTATTGTTTGCTATGTATATATGTTATGTATTGTTTGCTATGTATATATGTTATGTATTGTTTGCTATAAATATGTTATGTATTGTTTGCTATAAACATGTTATGTATTGTTTGCTATATATATGTTATGTATTGTTTGCTATAAATATGTTATGTATTGTTTGCTATAAATATGTTATGTATTGTTTGCTATATATATATGTTATGTATTGTTTGCTATAAATATGTTATGTATTGTTTGCTATATATATATGTTATGTATTGTTTGCTATATATATGTTATGTATTGTTTGCTATATATATGTTATGTATTGTTTGCTATATATATATGTTATGTATTGTTTGCTATAAATATGTTATGTATTGTTTGCTATATATATATGTTATGTATTGTTTGCTATATATATGTTATGTATTGTTTGCTATATATATGTTATGTATTGTTTGCTATATATATATGTTATGTATTGTTTGCTATAAATATGTTATGTATTGTTTGCTATAAATATGTTATGTATTGTTTGCTATATATATATGTTATGTATTGTTTGCTATAAACATGTTATGTATTGTTTGCTATAAATATGTTATGTATTGTTTGCTATATATATATGTTATGTATTGTTTGCTATAAACATGTTATGTATTGTTTGCTATAAATATGTTATGTATTTGCTATATATATGTTATGTATTGTTTGCTATAAATATGTTATGTATTGTTTGCTATATATATGTTATGTATTGTTTGCTATAAATATGTTATGTATTGTTTGCTATAAATATGTTATGTATTGTTTGCTATATATATGTTATGTATTGTTTGCTATAAATATGTTATGTATTGTTTGCTATAAATATGTTATGTATTGTTTGCTATAAACATGTTATGTATTGTTTGCTATATATATGTTATGTATTGTTTGCTATATATATGTTATGTATTGTTTGCTATAAATATGTTATGTATTGTTTGCTATAAATATGTTATGTATTGTTTGCTATATATATGTTATGTATTGTTTGCTATATATATGTTATGTATTGTTTGCTATAAATATGTTATGTATTGTTTGCTATATATATGTTATGTATTGTTTGCTATAAATATGTTATGTATTGTTTGCTATAAATATGTTATGTATTGTTTGCTATAAACATGTTATGTATTGTTTGCTATATATATGTTATGTATTGTTTGCTATATATATGTTATGTATTGTTTGCTATAAATATGTTATGTATTGTTTGCTATAAATATGTTATGTATTGTTTGCTATATATATGTTATGTATTGTTTGCTATATATATGTTATGTATTGTTTGCTATAAATATGTTATGTATTGTTTGCTATAAATATGTTATGTATTGTTTGCTATAAATATGTTATGTATTGTTTGCTATAAATATGTTATGTATTGTTTGCTATATATATATGTTATGTATTGTTTGCTATAAATATGTTATCACATTTAATGCAATAAATATATTGAATTGAATTGAACTTACAGAACAAAAAGACAAGAGGTGTTTTGCTCCGTTACATTGTGCCTCGCTGACAGGAAATGCTGAGTGTATTAGTACGCTGCTAGATGGAGGCTCAGATGTGAACTCCCGAGGATTTGCAGGAGCTACAGCATTGCATATCACAGTAAGGCAAAAGTTATGCAGAGTTATACAGTAGTGATTTCCAATACTGACGTAGATTTATTGGCGGTGGTTTTATTTTGGCTATATTGACGATCAGTAACAATCCCGCCAAAGCTATTTGCCATTATGTTGCATTTTGAGTTACCGTCAATATTAACAAAGGGAGTCAAATGCGTACTTATCAAAAGAGAGGTGAATTTGATGGTTATATCTAAATCACTGTTTGTGGAGAGAAATTCAGTAAGCATTTAGCTTTCGTTTCAATCCATTTGTATTTATTGTGTACATAATTATTTGTAGTAAATTATGTTATATAATGTCGAATATATATGTTTAAACCAATCACAGTTAAATCAAATCATTTTGGGGGGGGGGGTTGGAATAGGACTTGAATTCAACAATTTAACATTTGGCACTACATTTATATTGCACTATACAGTAGGTAGCATGATCTCAGATGGGTATGGCTGTAATCATCGCGTGTTCTGTCTACATGTACTTTTTTTAATTTTATACTTTATTTATTTTACAACAATTGCGAAGCAAGTTTTAACAACTTATATTAATCACTCTCGTTGGCTCGGATGAAAGCGTATGTGTGGTCATTAATGTGGGAGGAAACCGGAGTACCCGGAGTACCCGGAGAAAACCCACCTGTCCGATCTGGCGACCACCGTACCATCTCACATACTTCCCTGTCCGAGGATCGAACCCGGGTCGCATTGGTGAGAAACGAGCGCGCTAACCACTGCGCTAATCGGACAGCCTTACTAGTTACTGCTACTGTTCCCTAATCCTTTAACCCAAATTCTGCATGGAATCAAAAGTGCAGTCTGATCAGGCTCTATGCTGTTTGCTATTCAGATAGTTGATCTAAAACTCTTGTCTGAATAGCAAAGAACATAGATCCTGATCAGACGTGGTGTTACGATCTATGTTGTGTGTACATTCCGTCAAATTTTGGCAGGTTACGGGTTAACTCTCTGATTCTGAACAGCTGTTATATCTTGTACCCATTTTGTTTATCATAGCATCATATACAGAAATATATAAATATATACAACAGCATTAAATGATTGGAAGTGGAAGTCGTGATAGCGCAGTGGATGCGCGTTCGCTTCAGGTGCGAATGGTCCGGAGTTCGAACTCCGCTGGAACCGTTACGATTGTGCCCTTAGGCAAGGCATTTAATTTCCACGTTGCCTCTTCTCTCTCCCTCGTGGCGATGGATTCCATCAGGAATGAGGTCTCGAGAGTGATTAATATAAGTTGAAATAACTTGTTTCGCAATCAAGCTAAAATAAATATGTATACATTTAAAAAAAAATAAAAAATTAAATGATTGTCTTATTTTTGCTAGTCTTACAACAATCATGAGAAAGCTACCACAGTGCTGCTAGAACATGGTGCCAATGTTACATTAACCGACGATCGAGGATTAACTCCCTTGGATTTTGCTAAGACTCGCAAAATGAAGAAAAAACTGTTTGAAGCTTGGACAGAAGTTAAGACTGCAAAGTCGACAACAAATTTGGGACCAATTAGGGCTCACAGTAGAGAAGATTTAAGGTCCTCTGTAGAGGATCTGACGAAACGTCGGAAAGGAGAGGTAATTTTTGAGGTAAGGAAAAAATAATTACCTTTTAGCATGAAACTTGTATATTGCAATAGCATTGAATTCATTGTTTGTGGTTTATATTGGAGTGCAAACTGTCTCATTAACGCACACATTGAATAATACCTAGTCAGCTAACAGTTATAAACCAATTGGAAACATTGGTTTAACCCATTCAACACCAAGTAACTGACATGGACTGGTCCATGATATTTTTAGACCAATAAATTAATAACAAAATTACATTTGGATCAGTTCATTTATCAAAATGGGTAATTTTTTTTCTAAAAATAGTTATATTACTTGAAAAAAGTGCAGATCCTAATGAGACGGCTCGTCATGATCCGGCTCATCTGGATCTACACTTTTTGTAAGCCAATTTAGAGGTCTGTGGTGTTGAAAGGGTTAAAAGAAGATGGAATTACATACATCTAAATTGTTTTCTTGTTTCTAAACCGTTGTAAGAGAACTACACATCGAAATTTGAACTTTAAGTGCTAAATTGGGGACATTATGATCATTGGGAGTTTTAATAAAGTTATCTTTTTAAACATTGTCTATGTATTCCAAAACCCCTTTTCATGAATGTTTAGATACCGTAACAATTTATCCGTCAAGCATGGGAGCGTCACATTTAAGACGGACACCTTTTATGGCATCCATGCATCAGATGCAAGAATTTTGAAATAGGAAATATATATAACTGTCAACACAAAGTCATATTAAATAGATAAGAATTATAATTATATGTTCATTTACCCATTTCATTCTGGATACCGTTCAAACGGTATTTGCAAAGAACATAGAGCCAGATCAGCTGCCATAGAACATTCCATCTGATCAGGCTCTATGCTGTTTTTGCTATTCAGATGATCTTGCTAAGACACTTGGCTATGTAGCAAACAACATAGATCCTGATCAGCACACAGCATCACGATGCGGCTGATCTGGATCTATGTTGTTTGCAAAAGCCTTTAAATATATCCAGAATGAAATGGGTTAAGTACTATGTATAGTGTTAACATGTGACAATTATGTTGTGTATGCTATAAAAGGAAAAAAAATAATTTGTTTCCTTGTAAAAATATATATTCGGGGGAAAGCCTTATGAACTTGTTAATAATTATAGTTGATAAATTACATGATGTCACCGTTGGTGCTCCATTATAAGCACTTTTCATAATTTTTGCAAATAATTTGTTTATGTGTACAAGTAAAGCATAATCACTGTCATCATTCTATCTTCCTTAGATACACCTCATATTATGCCTGTTTCAGTAATTTATTTTGATTTCAACCCTTGGTTTTCTCCGGAGTGTTTTAACATTTATTTATCGTCGCTACCGGTTGCCCATATGAGCGACGTCCCCTGAAAAGATTAGTCATTTTAGATTTTTGGAGGATAGTGCAATGATACAGACAGAGACCCATTCCAGAGACCCATTCCAGAGTCTACTCTGGTTCTTTTACGTGCACAGTGTAAAGCACTGACATGAGAACTCGGTTTATATTCCTATCTGAAACAGTGTTAATATTATTAGGGTCAGACGGACGAGACCTCAGTTTAACGTCCCATTTGACAGACTGGTAATATTATTAGGATCAGACGGGGGGGATTCGAACCTGCGATACCTGGATTCGTAGTCCAACGTGTTAACCACTGGACTACTGACCCGTCCATTGATAGGTAGTGCCTATTTTATATTACTACACAAATATTGTCGCACAAATTAGAATATACTATGTGTACTTCCAGGGATTGCCAAATAATCCGTTCAGTGGATCAAGCAAAACAGATCCAATAACAAGTAAGTTGAATGTTACTCAATCCATACTCAATTGTGGTCGAGTGGTTAAGGTCGCTGACTTGTATACCACTATAACCTATCATCACTGATGGTCACGGGTTTGAGCCCCACTCAGGCCGTGTCTCATTTATATAAAAAAGTTGGCAGTTTCTTACGGAGGTTGGTGCACCCAAGTACTGGTTAACCACTGGAGCCTGCCCAGGAAAGGTGTTGTTAGGTAAACTGCCCGCCGGTGATATAGCCCAAAATGGTGCTGATGCAGGCATAAAACCCGAAATATAAATTAAAAAAAATAAATATAAAATAAAAATACTCAATGCTTTACGTGAATCTAGTGGCCGAGTGGTTACGGTCATTGACATCAAATCACTTGCCCCTCACCGCTGTTTGTTCGAATCCTACTGGGGATGTTAAATTATTTCATGTGCAGCACTATTGGTACAACTGAATAGCAAGAGATTGCCAATGGAAAAAAGAATAAAAGCAAATGAAATGCTTCTCATCCTCTACATCAGCATAACAGACATGTCACTAGGTTGGTGGTTCTAACTGAGTAGCTTGTCACACCTGAAATACTGCGCGATTGGGCACCCGGTGTCTTCCTCCACAAATAATAGCTGGATAGTCGCCATATGACCTAAGCTGTTGATGCTATGTTATAACACCAAAAACAAACAAATAAACATGAATCTTTTATGACACCAAAATGTTGTCAATTTGTTCAATTTTAATTGGAAAAATTGCAAATTGGGTGAAATAGCCCCTTATGGAGGTATATAGGAACGCTGTAGAAATAGGAATAGAAATGGGCTTACTCAATGAACCAGCTATGATTAAGTCTTGTAAGAATGTACCAGGTAGTTATCTACATGACAATTTGTTGCATCAGGTTGATAAAGGGAGAATACTAATTTACAAAACACATTTAGCTAAGCAATAATAACTAGTTAACCCATTTCATTCTGGATACATTTAAAGGCTTTTGCAAACAACATAGATCCTGATCAGCCGCAGCTTGAAGCTGCGTGCTGATCAGTATCTATGTTGTTTGCTACATAGCCAAGTGTCTTAGTAAGATCATCTGAATAGCAAACAGCATAGACCCTGATCAGACGGCATGTTCTGTTGTGGCTGATCTGGCTCTATGTTCTTTGCAAATACTGTTTGAACGGTATCCAGAATGAAATAGGTTAATGGCCACATTGAGATAGATATTCTACAATCCAATCCATAAATTTATGTTATGATTTCCAATGAAATATAGAAATTTATCAGTGGAATAACACATTTTATTTTCTCACTGCTTTGTACATGCTTTACCTGGCCGCTGCATGTTTGATAAAAAATTTATATTGTCAATGCGAATGTTTACGGACTCAAGCTGTCAATGACACCAAAATGTTGTGGAAGTCGTGATAGCGCAGTGGATGCGCATTTGCTTCAGGTGCGAAAGGTTTGAGCACCGATGAAGCCGTTATGATTGTGCTCTTAGGCAAGGCATTTAAATTCCATGTTGCCTCTTCTCTCTCCCTCGTGGCGATGGATTCCATCAGGAATGAAGTCTCGAGAGTGATTAATATAAGTTGTAAGAACTTGTTTCGCAATCGAGCTAAAATAAATTTGTATAAACTAAGCTGTCAATGACGTCATATTGGAATGCATAAACATGATTGCATTATTTTCTATCATAAAAACCTGTATCAGCCTAAAATAAAGAGATAATTTGATTGTTTTAAGTATTGATCGGATAACATTTCGTTCATGAACATAGAAGGCTATTATTATCATTTGTGGCTAGCCCCACTCATGATATAATGCTTTCAATATTCATTTGGTGAAATATAATTCGATCATTCACAGAAGCAAACACATTTTCTCTTAACCCTTTCCCACATAGAAACACCTCTTGATGCCACCATTACCAATACGGCATACATTGACATTATAGTAGTCAAACCAAATGTTCATAATATAGGCCAAAATCTCATGTAGTCCCAGTAATATCTATGGAGGTGGGATAGATATGATGACAACTTATCCACCGCATGATAGCTAAGTGACTGTCGTTTGTATGGAGATATAATAATATATTAACCTAAATATCTATGAAGGAAAGGGTTAATACACTAAGCAGAGTGATATAATACACATATTACCTTGTGAAATATTAGATTATTGAGTCTATATCTCCCAAATAGCTCGTTGACAGTTTCAGTAACTTTGTCTAGAAAACAATGATTTACGAAGAACAAAAGTCTACGGTATATCTCCCAAATAGCTCGTTGACAGTTTCATTAACTTTTGTCTAGAAAACAAAGATTTACGAAGAACAAAAAGTTTACGTGACCTCGGGAGTCTGCGTATTGATATGTTACATGATATGTGGTTTCCAAAACATCTGGACATAACTTCACCCAGATATAAAAACGGTTTGCTATTTTGGAAATGGAAAACTTTTTTTTATATATACTCTGAAATTAATGTAATGCATATTTTCCAAACCTCTTTAATGTTTTGTAATAATTTTGGATCTGTATGGAAATAGTTTCTGCCGAAAATAGTTCTACTGTCAAATCTTCCTTAAGTAGCCAGCTAATGGAATCACGGAAAGTGACTGCTTAGCACAGGTGGCTGGTTAATAGAGGTCAAATGTATAATAAAACAACATATTGGGAATCTGGACAATGGCTGCTTAATAAATGTTGGCTGCTTAATAGAGGTGACCACTAACACAGGTTTAACTGTATATAATGTGAGTGTATGGAATCTGTGTAGTAGTATAATATTATGTATTCCCTAGCATACCGATCCATCCATTGCCTTAAGCTTTAAAATAAGTATAGGTTATTGGTCTTATATATGGTTATATGCAAAATAAGTATAGGTTATTGGTATTATATATGGTTATATGCAAAATAAGTATAGGTTATTGATATTATATATGGTTATATGCAAAATAAGTATAGGTTATTGATATTATATATGGTTATATGCAAAATAAGTGCAAGGGAGGTTAGCGGACCGCAGCATATATATATATAGAGGATATTTGTTTGTTTTGAGTGAATATGGAATATATCTCACTGAGAAGTGAGAAAATATGAAAATGTTCTCACTTCGAGGTGAGATATATTCCATATTCACTCAAAACAAACAAATTTTCTTTTTATTTTATGCTAATTGGTGAAAAACAAACACAAAATGAAGAAATTAAAATAGCTGGCCGCCGTGTTTTTGCGCGGATGAATACATTGACGACTATACGTCGTGAGTCGATACACAAATCTGCCGCCATCTTTAATTTCAAGTTGAATCGTGGAAAAATACATGAAAATATTTATTGGATTTATTGTTACAATTTGCATTGACAAAATTCGAGATATTGTCAGTTGTATTTCGCTTTTGATTTGTTTCATAACAAAAACAATAATACAGGTAAATAGTTTCATTGAAGCCAGGTAAACGGTGAAAATTAAATTACACGTGTGACACCGTGCAAGTTGGTGAAAAAACCAGCAAGTGTATAGTGTATTGGAAGGGAGATAATAAAAAAGTAAAAAGCAAAATACAGTGAGTGATATGCAGTGCGTGATATGGATTATATCTCACTGATAGAACACTGTATTTCATCAATTAGCGTACAATAAATATGTATATAGCCTTATATATAATCAATAAGGTACTTATTGATTATATGCCTCCTACAATTACCTCATTAGTTTGATCTTGATGCTCACCGCGTGCTATGTACACACCCACCTTCGTGTGAGAGCAGCCATGATGCATACACAGTGAATATATGTACACACCCACCTTCGTGTGAGAGCAGCCATGATGCATACACAGTGAATATATGTACACACCCACCTTCGTGTGAGAGCAGCCATGATGCATACACAGTGAATATATGTACACACCCACCTTCGTGTGAGAGCAGCCATGATGCATACACAGTGAATATATGTACACACCCACCTTCGTGTGAG
>CM026402.1:55021658-55054865 GCA_014843695.1 Archivesica marissinica
TGTGTTATTAATCGGAGGTTTACCAACTTGTGTTATTAATCGGAGGTTTACCAACTTGTGTTATTAATTGGAGGTTTACCAACTTGTGTTATTAATCGGAGGTTTACCAACTTGTGTTATTAATCAAATGTTTACCAATTTGTGTTATTAATCGGAGGTTTACCAACTTGTGTTATTAATCGGAGGTTTACCAACTTGTGTTATTAATCGGAGGTTTACCAACTTGTGTTATTAATCGGAGGTTTACCAACTTGTGTTATTAATCGGAGGTTTACCAACTTGTGTTATTAATCGGAGGTTTACCAACTTGTGTTATTAATCGGAGGTTTACCAACTTGTGTTATTAATCGGAGGTTTACCAACTTGTGTTATTAATCGGAGGTTTACCAACTTGTGTTATTAATCGGAGGTTTACCAACTTGTGTTATTAATCGGAGGTTTACCAACTTGTGTTATTAATCGGAGGTTTACCAACTTGTGTTATTAATCGGAGGTTTACCAACTTGTGTTATTAATCGGAGGTTTACCAACTTGTGTTATTAATCGGAGGTTTACCAACTTGTGTTATTAATCGGAGGTTTACCAACTTGTGTTATTAATCGGAGGTTTACCAACTTGTGTTATTAATCGGAGGTTTACCAACTTGTGTTATTAATCGGAGGTTTACCAACTTGTGTTATTAATCGGAGGTTTACCAACTTGTGTTATTAATCGGAGGTTTACCAACTTGTGTTATTAATCGGAGGTTTACCAACTTGTGTTATTAATCGGAGGTTTACCAACTTGTGTTATTAATCGGAGGTTTACCAACTTGTGTTATTAATGGAGGTTTACCCTTGTGTTATTAATCGGAGGTTTACCAACTTGTGTTATTAATCGGAGGTTTACCAACTTGTGTTATTAATCGGAGGTTTACCAACTTGTGTTATTAATCGGAGGTTTACCAACTTGTGTTATTAATCGGAGGTTTACCAACTTGTGTTATTAATCGGAGGTTTACCAACTTGTGTTATTAATCGGAGGTTTACCAACTTGTGTTATTAATCGGAGGTTTACCAACTTGTGTTATTAATCGGAGGTTTACCAACTTGTGTTATTAATCGGAGGTTTACCAACTTGTGTTATTAATCGGAGGTTTACCAACTTGTGTTATTAATCGGAGGTTTACCAACTTGTGTTATTAATCGGAGGTTTACCAACTTGTGTTATTAATCGGAGGTTTACCAACTTGTGTTATTAATCGGAGGTTTACCAACTTGTGTTATTAATCGGAGGTTTACCAACTTGTGTTATTAATCGGAGGTTTACCAACTTGTGTTATTAATCGGAGGTTTACCAACTTGTGTTATTAATCGGAGGTTTACCAACTTGTGTTATTAATCGGAGGTTTACCAACTTGTGTTATTAATCGGAGGTTTACCAACTTGTGTTATTAATCGGAGGTTTACCAACTTGTGTTATTAATCGGAGGTTTACCAACTTGTGTTATTAATCGGAGGTTTACCAACTTGTGTTATTAATTGGAGGTTTACCAACTTGTGTTATTAATGGAGGTTTACCAACTTGTGTTATTAATCGGAGGTTTACCAACTTGTGTTATTAAGAGGTTTACCAACTTGTGTTATTAATCGGAGTTTACCAACTTGTGTTATTAATTGGAGGTTTACCAACTTGTGTTATTAATGGAGGTTTACCAACTTGTGTTATTAATCGGAGGTTTACCAACTTGTGTTATTAATCGGATGTTTACCAACTTGTGTTATTAATCGGATGTTTACCAACTTGTGTTATTAATCGGATGTTTACCAACTTGTGTTATTAATCGGATGTTTACCAACTTGTGTTATTAATCAAATGTTTACCAACTTGTGTTATTAATCGGAGGTTTACCAACTTGTGTTATTAATCGGAGGTTTACCAACTTGTGTTATTAATCAAATGTTTACCAACTTGTGTTATTAATCAAATGTTTACCAACTTGTGTTATTAATCAAATGTTTACCAACTTGTGTTATTAATCAAATGTTTACCAACTTGTGTTATTAATCAAATGTTTACCAACTTGTGTTATTAATCAAATGTTTACCAACTTGTGTTATTAATCAAATGTTTACCAACTTGTGTTATTAATCAAATGTTTACCAACTTGTGTTATTAATCAAATGTTTACCAACTTGTGTTATTAATCAAATGTTTACCAACTTGTGTTATTAATCAAATGTTTACCAACTTGTGTTATTAATCAAATGTTTACCAACTTGTGTTATTAATCAAATGTTTACCAACTTGTGTTATTAATCAAATGTTTACCAACTTGTGTTATTAATCAAATGTTTACCAACTTGTGTTATTAATCGGATGTTTACCAACTTGTGTTATTAATCGGAGGTTTACCAACTTGTGTTATTAATCGGAGGTTTACCAACTTGTGTTATTAATCGGAGGTTTACCAACTTGTGTTATTAATCGGAGGTTTACCAACTTGTGTTATTAATCGGAGGTTTACCAACTTGTGTTATTAATCGGAGGTTTACCAACTTGTGTTATTAATCGGAGGTTTACCAACTTGTGTTATTAATCGGAGGTTTACCAACTTGTGTTATTAATCGGAGGTTTACCAACTTGTGTTATTAATCGGAGGTTTACCAACTTGTGTTATTAATGGAGGTTTACCAACTTGTGTTATTAATTGGAGGTTTACCAACTTGTGTTATTAATTGGAGGTTTACCAACTTGTGTTATTAATCGGAGGTTTACCAACTTGTGTTATTAATCGGAGGTTTACCAACTTGTGTTATTAATCGGAGGTTTACCAACTTGTGTTATTAATCGGAGGTTTACCAACTTGTGTTATTAATCGGAGGTTTACCAACTTGTGTTATTAATCGGAGGTTTACCCTTGTGTTATTAATGGAGGTTTACCAACTTGTGTTATTAATCGGAGGTTTACCAACTTGTGTTATTAATCGGAGGTTTACCAACTTGTGTTATTATGGAGGTTACCAACTTGTGTTATTAATGGAGGTTTACCAACTTGTGTTATTAATCGGAGGTTTACCAACTTGTGTTATTAATGGAGGTTTACCAACTTGTGTTATTAATTGGAGGTTTACCAACTTGTGTTATTAATCGGAGGTTTACCAACTTGTGTTATTAATCGGAGGTTTACCAACTTGTGTTATTAATCGGAGGTTTACCAACTTGTGTTATTAATCGGAGGTTTACCAACTTGTGTTATTAATGGAGGTTTACCAACTTGTGTTATTAATTGGAGGTTTACCAACTTGTGTTATTAATTGGAGGTTTACCAACTTGTGTTATTAATTGGAGGTTTACCAACTTGTGTTATTAATTGGAGGTTTACCAACTTGTGTTATTAATCGGAGGTTTACCAACTTGTGTTATTAATCGGAGGTTTACCAACTTGTGTTATTAATTGGAGGTTTACCAACTTGTGTTATTAATCGGAGGTTTACCAACTTGTGTTATTAATTGGAGGTTTACCAACTTGTGTTATTAATTGGAGGTTTACCAACTTGTGTTATTAATTGGAGGTTTACCAACTTGTGTTATTAATTGGAGGTTTACCAACTTGTGTTATTAATCGGAGGTTTACCAACTTGTGTTATTAATCGGAGGTTTACCAACTTGTGTTATTAATTGGAGGTTTACCAACTTGTGTTATTAATTGGAGGTTTACCAACTTGTGTTATTAATCGGAGGTTTACCAACTTGTGTTATTAATCGGAGGTTTACCAACTTGTGTTATTAATCGGAGGTTTACCAACTTGTGTTATTAATCGGAGGTTTACCAACTTGTGTTATTAATTGGAGGTTTACCAACTTGTGTTATTAATTGGAGGTTTACCAACTTGTGTTATTAATTGGAGGTTTACCAACTTGTGTTATTAATCGGAGGTTTACCAACTTGTGTTATTAATCGGAGGTTTACCATCTTGTGTTATTAATCGGAGGTTTACCAACTTGTGTTATTAATTGGAGGTTTACCAACTTGTGTTATTAATCGGAGGTTTACCATCTTGTGTTATTAATCGGAGGTTTACCAACTTGTGTTATTAATCGGAGGTTTACCATCTTGTGTTATTAATCGGAGGTTTACCAACTTGTGTTATTAATCGGAGGTTTACCATCTTGTGTTATTAATTGGAGGTTTACCAACTTGTGTTATTAATTGGAGGTTCACCAACGTGTGTTATTAATCGGAGCTTTATCTTCGATTAGCATAGCTACCTGTTTTCTGGCTTGTAGGCTTAAATTGTTGAGTACTATTACATACATATTATTTCATTTCTGTCAATGAAATTTCTCCTCAAGCATTCATTTACTTACTTGTCTGTTTCTTCATTAACCATTTTGGCATCAAATAATTATATTGTAAGAAAGACAACATTATCGACCTAAGTTCACTGTGTATTAGGATGTTGACAAATGTTGACTATGGAACAGAAAGGTTCAATGAACTGTATGTTTTAAATAATTACTTGAGATATGCTCCTTTTCAAAATCATTGTAACCTGGTAGTTGACGTTAACCTTGTAGTTGACATTAACCTTGTAGTTGGCATTAACCTTGTAGTTGGCGTTAGCCTTGTAGTTGATGTTAACCTTGTAGTTGGCATTAACCTTGTAGTTGACGTTAACCTTGTAGTTGGCATTAACCTTGTAGTTGGCGTTAACCTTGTAGTTGGCGTTAACCTTGTAGTTGATGTTAACCTTGTAGTTGACATTAACCTTGTAGTTGACGTTAACCTTGTAGTTGGCATTAACCTTGTAGTTGGCGTTAACCTTGTAGTTGGCGTTAACCTTGTAGTTGGCATTATCCTTATAGTTGACGTGGTTAATGTTAACCTGGTAGTTGATGTTAACCTTGTAGATGATGTTAACCTTGTAGTTGACGTTAACCTTGTAGTTGACGTTAACCTGGTAGTTGACATTAACCTTGTAGTTGACGTTGACCTTGTAGTTGATGTTAACCTTGTAGTTGATGTTAACCTAACCTTGTAGTTGATGTTAACCTTGTAGTTGACGTTAACCTTGTAGTTGACGTTAACCTTGTAGTTGACGACGTTAACCTTGTAGTTGACGTTAACCTTGTAGTTGATGTTAACCTAACCTTGTAGTTGATGTTAACCTTGTAGTTGACGTTAACCTTGTAGTTGACGTTAACCTTGTAGTTGACGTTAACCTTGTAGTTGATGTTAACCTTGTAGTTGACGTTAACCTTGTAGTTGACGTTAACCTTGTAGTTGATGTTAACCTTGTAGTTGACGACGTTAACCTTGTAGTTGACGTTAACCTTGTAGTTGATGTTAACCTAACCTTGTAGTTGACGACGTTAACCTTGTAGTTGACGTTAACCTTGTAGTTGACGTTAACCTTGTAGTTGACGTTAACCTTGTAGTTGACGTTAACCTTGTAGTTGACGTTAACCTTGTAGTTGATGTTAACCTTGTAGTTGACGTTAACCTTGTAGTTGACATTAACCTTGTAGTTGACGTTAACCTTGTAGTTGACGTTAACCTTGTAGTTGATGTTAACCTTGTAGTTGATGTTAACCTTGAGATGACAGTATTAATTGATGCGTTGGTGTATGTATTTATTTATTATCCGGTGTTTGTTTGCTTCTATCTAACCAGGGAGATCTTACTCCGTCAATTCTAATCCTGCTAACGAGCTTGACGGTAACCATTATACTCCAAGTCTGCGAGAGTTCACTCCCTCTCATAGGGAATCGACTGTAACCAGTATGCAAAGGGAGGCAACTCTCATGAGTGTGTGTTCCTACAGAACTGATAGTAGGATGTCGACTAACTCTCTCTCCCCAAGAATGCTTAACCTTGGTATGTTTTATATCTCACATTTACTAATCATGGTCTGGAAGTTAGAACACTTTTCATCTGTCTAAGCCTTGGCTCAAGCCTTCTGATTGGTTGAGCCAACAGCTAATTTCAGACTCAACCAATCGTATCACTTGGGCTTGAATATAGGAAAAGATTGATGGCCTCCGACCCAGGCCTCAAACATATACTAGGAATTTTGAGTAAGGTGGAATATTATATACCATATTTAGTTTGTCTAAAACTGTACAAATACCACTGTTTTCGTGCATGTAATATTTGTCGGTTAATAACGAAAACATGGCGAGTGTACGTGTAAATTAGTATTTGCTTTGTTGCTGGCAGGACATTAAATTTAGATTCTTGGAACTTAGACTCTTGCAACTGGTCAAATACACACCTTTCTCACAGTTCAGTAGTATAGTTGGTGTAGATTGACCTGTCCCATGTAAAGTTCTAACGAATATTCATACGGTATAACTTATTGTTGACAAATAACTACCTGTTGAGGAAAGATCAAATTATGCAATCCGGCTTGGGTGCATAAACTATACGAGACATGGCTAATTTTCTATTACCTCCCTTTGCAGTCTGATTTATCCCAACATGTCAATAGGTCCTTTTATTTGGAATCCTTTGTTTTTACTGTTGTTCCCTAGCCAGATGTTGCGGTATGATAAATGTGATTTTATCAAAATCTTGATAATTAACGTATAAATAAGCACCCATTGCATATACTGTAGGAGATCTGTCGAGATGTACTAATTTAATAATCATAAGAAGTGATAGTGGAATAAAATTGCTAGCATGTTGTGCAAAGGAAACAATGATAAAAACAGAGTAAAACACTTAATAGTACCTATCTACTTATAGGGAGTATGCAGGGGCAGTAACTCACCGATGTCTCTCATTGGGCCTAATCCTATAATAAAAATATCTTGTGTGTGTTTTACGTTTATTTATCGTCGCTACCGGTTGCCCATATGAGCGACGCCTGCTGAAGAGATTAGTCATTTTAGATTTTTGGAGGATAGTGCAATGATATAGACAGAGACCATTCCAGAACCTCCTCTGGTTCTTTTACGTGCACGGTGTAAAGCACCGACACCAGACCTTTGTTTAAAGTCCCAACTGAAAGACTGTTAATTTTATTAGAGTCAACCCAGGGAAATATCAATCAAGTGCACTATCTATAATTGTATGAGAATAATCGATTACTGAGACAATTAAATCCACACCAACTGTATATTGTATGTAGAATACTTAACTTTAACACACACACACTTACATTAATAATAGATTATTAATTATTAATATATTGTCATTTTAATATCATAATGATAAAAATATTGTCTGAGTAAAGAAGGAATGATTGACTTTATTTTAACAGGTCAGATATTGAGTAAATCAAAGGCCCCTATGCAGCCTATGTATGGAACGGGCTCCAGCAAGGTGATTGCACCAACCCCTACATTTATCACCCAGAGATGTGATGGCAAAGTGGAGGTAGGAATATAAATTTATACTTATTTGTATGAAAATGGATTTTTTGAAAACTTGTTTGCACATCAATCATGTTCTTTGTAAATGTTATAAGTACATTGTACACCGGTACTTGTATCCCATTTGAATAACTACTGTGTTATGATTCCAAACTTAACTAAACATTTTGGTTTGATATGCATATATATTCAATTATATACATGTATAATTATTAAACATGAAACTCTGACGCATGCAGTCACCTTCGGAAATAACGGACAACTAAACTTAGTTCCATATAAACCATGAAATCATGGACTATTGATATTTGCATGAACATATATTGAACAATAGCAAAACTGTAATATAATTAGATATCTTAATAGAAAAATGATACTACTTAAATTTAATATTTTCCCATAGGTCAAAAGTCAATATTATTTACTATTCGCCCCAGACAAGTCAATATTTTCGATATGATTGACTGCTCTTGGCTTTTGGTCTGAATCAGTAAAAGCTCGCTCATTGGGATATTGCTAAAACAAAGCGTATCTGATTCTCTTCATAAGTAGATGTTTATTGAAATACCTACATACAATAGAATACAAATTCTAGATACTTACAGATTATACATGTATAAATAGATTTACTGAGATAAGTCGACTCGGTATAATAAAATAAATCTTGCATTCCTTGAGTGGGCAAAATGAAAAATATCATATTTATATAATACGATTGTTAGTTTAGTTTATACAAATTTATTTTAAATAAGTTCTTACAACTTATATTAATCACTCTCGAGACCTCATTACTGATGGAATCCATCGCCAAGAGAGAGAGAAGAGGTAACATGGAATTTAAATGCCTTGCCTAAGAGCACAATTGTAACGGCTCCAGCGCTTGAACTCCGGACCTTTCGCACCTGAAGCGAACACCATTGCGCTATCACGACTTCCATCAATACGATTCTTATACATGTATACTAATAAACTTCATGTTTGATTCGTATAAAATTTTATGTTTAATTATTATATGTACTAATCAACTTTATGTTTGATTATTGTAAGTATTCATAAAATGTACGCTTGCTTCTTGTCCAGAATGAGTTTTCCCCGCGGTCAGATGAGGGTATGGGGGTTTACAAAGATCAACCTGAGCTTGTTCGCTCTCGCACAATTTTCAAGGATGAGTTTGTACTGGAGGAAAGTAGGCCAAAAGATCCTTTCATACGCACACCATCAACAGGCAGTGACACAGTCTCCTCTAGTGGAAGCAGTCATTTATCCAGCTCCTCAAGGGATTCACCTTTATCTATGAAGAGTAGAACCTCTCATGTTGAGAAGACTAATTGTGTTAAACCTAAGCAAAAAAGAACTGGTAATTCAGCAAACATTGTTAGTTCTGTTAAAATTGCTCCATCTAAGTTAAATGAGAAATCTCCAGCTCCTACTGCCAATGGTGCAAAAGGAACTACCTCAGTTTTAGGTTCAAAGGGCGCTGGTTCAATGACAGAAGTTGAAGCAAAAGTTGGGAATTCAGTGCCAAAAGTTAAAGTTGGTAACTCTGTAACAGTGGGACATTCAAAACATGCTTCAGTGCTACATACCATGGCAATGAGAAATGCTGCTGTTCAAAATTCCACAAAAGACAATAGTTCAGATAAGGATGGTGCTAAAGGTGCTGGTACAATTGTTATGCATGCAAATGTTAATGATGTAATTAGTGATAAGAGTAACACTTGCGCAAGTGACTCGAAGGATTCAAATGGGAATTTATTTGACAAAAAGAAAAATACAGATACTGCTGAAATGAAATCTGAATATGCCAAAAGTGATAAGGACACTAAAAGTAGTGAATCCAAGGTATCAGGGAAGATGGAAATAAGTGGTAATGCTGAGGAAACTAAGTATATTGGTCAGCCAAGTAGTGCTAGAAATAAAGCAGCACAGAAGCAAATGAAGAATGTGTTGCAAGTTGTTCCTACAAAACTAACAGCAAATATTATCAGAACTGTCCCAAAAGGCATTTGTAAGGACGAAAAGATTGTATCGGACAAGGTGAATACAACTGCAAAACCACAAAGTGTCAGTAATGTGAATATGCAGTTATCACCATCTGCAGAAGTACATAATAGAGTTTCTACTAAGGAAAATGTTACACAGAATATAAAAGAAATATACACTAAAAGGGAAAGTGCTGCTGCTACACCAGGGAAGAAACCAGATGTAGCTAATATGTATGAAGATAAAACTGATATCAAAGTGGGTAATGAGAAAAGGGTTAACCTCAAAGGAAAACCAGTAGATAAATTGGTTCTGAAAGTGAACGAGGCAATGAACAATTCCCATCAAACAAACAATACCCATAATTCACAAAACCAATCAGTGAAAAACAAAGCTCGTAGCCAGTCTTCATCAGCTCAAATAGTGAACAGGCAAAGTGCTCAGTCTAGAAATGCAACATTCAATAGTTCAAAGAGTGCCGGAGTTAACCAGAGACAAATGGGTAATGTCAGGAAGACTTCTTCAAGTTACACACCCAGATTTCAGTCCTGTACTCCAAAGCCAAACAGTTCTCAGTCGAATAAAACAGATATTAAAGAATCTAGGATCAAAACATCAGAAAATGTAGCAATCTCAACAACAGTTTCTACAGACAGCAAGACAATGGAAAATCAAGCAGTGTCAGCTACAGTGATATCTGCAAATTCCAGCTCTCCAACTGAGTTAGTGCCTGCATCAGTTAACAGATCTGCCTCTATTTTGAAATCTTACAATATGGCAGGAGTTCCTAATTTAAATAAGTCATCCAATAGTGGATCAATATCATTGGAGACATCAGCTACAGCAACCAAATCTCCAGTGTCTGATAAAACTGATAAACCTAAAAATATTCATTCTGTTGTTTCTAAATCGGTATCAGAACCATTGACAAACAGTTCTTCAAAAATGTATAATGCTAGCATCGTTAGTAAAAGTGTTTCAAGAATGCCAAGTGTTGGAACAGTTGTAAATGATAGATCTCAAAATAAAGGCCTATTAAGATCTTCGTCAATGTCAACTATAGAAGAAACAAAAGAGAAAAAGTTGATGTCATCATCAGATACAAAAATAGAATGTGCTAAGCAACCTCGTCCATCAAGTGATGGCCCAGCAGGATTAGCTAGTGCTAAAGAAACAACTAATAATGTAAATATTCCTCTTGTTGAAATAATGCCTGAATGTGCTCCTAGAATTATCAGGAAAAATTACTTAGATATGACTAACTGTGTAACTACGCCAGTAATAGTGAATCCATTTGAAGAGTTGGAACAAAAAAGGGCACTCACAGCAACAGAATTTGGATTTGTGGTTGATAAGCCAACTATAGAGAGATCTAGAACACAAGTTTCAATAAAAGCAAAGAATGCTAAAAGTCCCAAGAAAAGTACAACTATTTCTAAGCCATCTTCTGCAAGCACTAGAGGGTCCAGTGCAACTAAGAAAAGATCTCGAAGCAAAGATGCTCATAAATCTGACAGTGAAAACTCCCGTCCAAAGAGCGGAAAATCTGGTCGGAGGGTCAGATCAGGAAAAAGGAAAAGAAAAGTTCCCGAAAATCTAGCGAAGAAAAATGAACAACCAAATGTTGCACTAATAGGTGGAATAGGTTGGCAAATTGCAACGTCTTGTATTGATAAATCAGAGGCAGATGCAGTTATTGTGAGTCAGATTGACTCAAGTGAATCTGATGGTGAAGATGTTGACGTTACAAGATTGCAATCTCAATTACATATTAATATTCCTGATACTGAATTGCAAGTGCCAAATGTTATTGATACTCCGTCATCAGTATACTCCCCTAGATTTCGAGAAGTTAGGCCAAACTTTGAAGACAAAGAAGAAGACTTGCCTATTGTTGAAAATGATGGCTATAGACCTATGAATTTGGATATGACTCAGAATAGTTTAACACAACAAAATAGAGCAGGTGTGATTATCAAACAGGATATGCCTGGTGATATTAGCGACTTCTTGTCTAAGCTCAGGGAAGATGAAAACGAAGTATTTGAGAATGACATTTATGAAGATTATGATGATGGAGAATATGATTATGAAAATGATATTGAAAATGTGTTGCACCGAGAAGTTGCGATTGGACAGTTAACTCCCATTCCAGAATCACTGTCACTTACTCATACACAGTCCACTCTTCAGCGTGTTGCAAAAACTGTTGATGCAATTAATAGGTTTGATCAGTTAGTTAAAGACGATGACTTAGGAAAACTATTAGGTTCAACTCCAAGAGAGAAGTTGGTAAGTTCCTATAGAGATTATTCTACAAGTTCTTTGGAAAAATATAATCCTAATTCAACTGTGACTAGTCCTCTCAGAAACAGTGGAGGATCAGTAAGATCATTGCCCTCTCAAACAGACTCAAAGCAATCCCTTATAAAGTCTGCTGTATCAAGAACTTCACCTGGAAGAAATTCATCTTCAAAAACAGCAAAGTCAAGAACTTCCAATCTTAGTACAGAAATTAAAGAAAGAGCAAATAAAGTATTTGGGAATTCACATGTTTCTCCAAGGTCTGTCAGTGAAAGGGAATCTTATTCAAGGAGTAGTTCAGTTCATAAAAACAATTCTACTAGATTGAAACAAATTATACCAAAGGAGAAACTTGATACTGAAAATGGACAAAATCCAGCTCAAGATATTGGAATTAGAGGTACAGATGATTCGGTAGTTCAACGGGAAGATTCTAATTTTGAAACTAAGGAAAGGATTGAGTTGAAGATTCTGGATCTTAAGAAGTTGTTGGCAGAGAAAATGCAGTCAACCCAAAAGCTTTTAGAAGAGTCAACTCCGTATAGTTCATATACAAGAAGAAAACAAAGTGAAGAAATGCAGGATAAGTCTAGTAATGAAAACAGTACTACTACACATGATGTTAAGATAAATATTAAAGAATTGACTGAGGAAAATTTACGAACATTGGATTCTAGCAGAACAGATGATGATGTCAAATCGACAAAAAGTTCAAGAAAAGAAAGACGGTTTTCAGAGACAAAGAAAGTTGTGGAGAAAGATGAAGATATGAATGAAGCCATAGATGAGATTTTAAGTAACACTTTCCCATCATCAAGATCTACCATAAAATTTAGAAACTCGTTCAAAAGTGGATGTAGTACATTAACTGAGGCAGATAGGACAGTTTTGAAGGAAATGTCTCAAAAGAACCAGGCCTCTCCTTTCCATGCGAAGCAGTCTGTGAGAGCTTCAAGTTCATACGATGAGAGTGTAACATTAAACCAAGATAATCCCAATCTATTGAGAAGGTTTCATGCAGAAAATTATCAAATTGGTCAAAAGGTCAAGGCCATGATCGATGCTGGTGCTGATAAATCAAAAGTCCAGGCCATGGTTAATGTAGACAATGAGGCAAAGCAATTGGCAAAGATTATGAATAGTTTTAGGCAAATGGAATTATATGCTGGTCCACATAGCTCTAATAACAGATCCTCTAAAAAGGAAACACCAAGAAAAGAGGGAGAACATGCACACAAAAGTTTATCAAGATTTGATAACGTTCACAACTCGCACCAAGCTGGAATCCCACCACGACCAGGGTCAGCAGGTGCAAGTAGAATGAGACCAGGAAAGTTCACAGAAATCAAAGGAGAGAAATCTGCATCTCATGCTGTAGGGAGGACACATAGTCCAGTAACTGTTCCCAAGGTCAGTACAATGACAAATTGAATATTAAGTAGATTTATTGGGGGAGGTTTTATTTTGGTCATATTAGCGATCAGTAACGATTCCACCAAATATAAACCTCACATTATATTGCATTTTAAGTTACCGTCAATATAGACAGAGCGAAAGCAAGTGCATAGTTTTAAAAATGGATGTCAATTTAACAGTCATTTCTAAATCTGTGATAAATTTGGTATTTTATTTATATAATAATATAAGTGTTTCATAGCCACGTAATTAATATTTATGATATATTGATAGGTATACTTAACTCATAAAAGGATAGTAGTAATATGTCGTCATTCCTATACTGGTAATATTATCATGAGTCACTGTACTACTATAACACTACACGGTCGTACATGTATGTACATGTTCCTACAGTCCTGCTTTCACAAAGAAATCGGTAATAATCTTGGGTTTGTTTAATAACTTATTGACAGCATTGACTAGCCACTGCGCATACAATGGTACTAAATTGTTCGTACTATTGATAGTCTTAAACGTGTGAAAATAAAATTGTTTGTATTATAAATGTTATTACTTTACTTTTTACTAATTTTATTAGGGTCAGACGGGTGGTCGAACCTGCGATCCCTGGATTACTAGTCCAACGTGTTAACCACTTGACTACAGATCCGTCTCTGAATGAATGAATGGTGTTTTACGGCGCATCGACATCTAAGGTCATGTAGCGCGCATGGTCCGTCTCTACTATTTATTTAGCATTCTCTTTATGTATAAATTCTTCACACAATAACTATGACCATTCTGTGTAGACGACAACAAACTCGCTGAAAGAAAATCACAGGTGGAGAAAGAGTCAATGATTGAAAAGGTTGCTCAAAAAGAGCAAGTACTCTAATGTGCATAACTTGATGATTAATTAATGTCAACTAAATTTTAGATGTGAACTAGTTCACGCATGAACGGTAGTAATGAGGGTTTTTAACATGGAAATAAAAAGATGTGATCGGCATTAGGCCACTAAAATATTCCAGTATAATTGGAAAACATAAAATAATTTTTTTTTTCAATGTAGCATTGGATTTTATCTCATCGAGTGATATCCGAAATAGTATATATTCACGAGTGACGTAGCTCACCCAATGGGATAAATTCCAATCTTACATTGAAAAATACAAATATCCTTTAAGTAAGCAATGCCACTATTTGTATTTATGTTGATATAAAGGTGGTTATATATCAAGTTATGTCTATGAACATTTTGGGCCATGTTGCATCAATTGATGTGGAGTCCAAATGCTGTGGCTGGTTCCAAAGAGTGGATGAAACGAAGACTTACCATTTAATGGTCCACGTGATATTAATGTTCTGTATGTTCTCTTATTGCAGGATCTAGCTGATGAGTTCAAGAGAAGTCCATTCAAGCAAGTGAGCAGTCTCCATGAGGAGAATATTGATGACCTTGCAAATGTGATCAAGATCAATTCTCAGAGCAGCGAGGTAGGGTCATGTGATACTGCGCTATCTTAGGGTGGTCTAGTGGTTATATCCACAGGAATCATTCTAGGTCAGATGTTTTGGGAGAAGCGAGAAAGCACGTGATTGCATCCTTAAATGGTGTTATTTAATAAATTTAAATGAAATAAGAGTTAAAATACACAATATGACAATTAAATAGAACATACAAATATAAGCCGGGCTTTATAACCTTACTGAATAAAATAGGGTATGAAAATTGTAAAAGAAAACCCCACAAAAAACCATGGTTTTAATTGTTTTAGGGAGGAGTGGGGCCCCCAATCACGAATTCAGGGTCCCTAGGGCTATTATTCCACCAAAGTCACAATCTAGAATGAACCCTGATATCCATTGCTTACAGCTTGAAGGGTCAGAGGGTCAATGTCAAGTCTGCTCCTTGTGTAATGTGTTCTTGGGAAACGTGTTTTATTTACGATGACCTCAGTTCACACAGCTTCAATTAGTACTGGTTAATTGCTGGGAGTAAAATATAGATGGTATTTGTTGATTGTTTGGGTCATTCTGATTGGGCTTGCTCTCACAACCTCTTGGTTACAAGACAGACACCATATCCATTACACCATGGAGACTGCACTTGTGCTATGGGTTACTTAGTGCTGCTTCCAGGTGTCGACTAGCGGTAGTCATTTTAGGACTTACACGATTGTGCGATGATACAGACAGAGCCCAGATGCAGATGTTCCTCTTGTTCATTTGTGTGCACTGTTCACTAAATTCACGTTTCCCAACTTGTATAATGTGATGTAATGTAATGTATATGTGATGTATTTGTGGAGTAATTAAAATGCTCAATTCTAAAGAAAGAAAGTAACGAAAATAATTCTTAGCATTTCAAATGTGATTCATAAAGGATATGGTCAGATATATTGTCACATCTATAATATAGTAACTGGTGTTTGTGGAATGTTGATATTTGTAAGGGACTAGTATGTCAAAGTTGATATCTTGTCTAGGTAGCTATGCTAGACCAGTAAAGCACCATGATACATAGCCAACCATAATTTAAAGACGTATCAGGTAAAACGGATACCTGTAACAAAACATGACATATAACAATATTTATATAAATTACACTTTAATTTAAGGAGGATCATATTTGTCTGCAGGATGAGGACATGGAGAGGTGTGATAGTGCATGTACGAGCCTCAGCTCTCACTCTTCAATAATGGAGGAAACAATACAGTGGAAGAAAGGAAATGTGCTTGGCAAAGGGGCATTTGGAACAGTAAGATTCTTTCTCTTTTCCATGTGTTGTTTTCCTTACATAGCACTTACATTGTACTGAATTTACAAACAACTGAGGTAATGTTTATAGATCGTGCTCATAGATAAATCTCACTTCCAAATAAAACGTAAGATAAACAACTCCAATCTCAAATTCATTCTCACGATTCTGATTGGTCAGCTGACCACAAATCTCGGAATTAACCAATCATTACTTGAGATCTGAGTAACGTTTAATAACATCAGGCCCAGGATTCGGATCCACCTTCAAATCGGAAGGGTTTGTTCTTGACTTGATGCTCACTCTTCCACCATATTTCATGGCTTTGTTCTTGACTTGATGCTCACTCTTCCACCATATTTCATGGCTTTGTTCTTGACTTGATGCTCACTCTTCCACCATATTTCATGGCTTTGTTCTTGACTTGATGCTCACTCTTCCACCATATTTCATGGCTTTATTCTTGACTTGATGCTCACTCTTCCACCATATTTCATGGCTTTGTTCTTGACTTGATGCTCACTCTTCCACCAAATTTCATGGCTTTGTTCTTGACATTATGCTCACTCTTCCACCAAACATCATAGCTTTGTTCGTGACACGATGCCCACTCTTCTACCAAACATCATAGCTTTGTTCGTGACACGATGCCCACTCCTCAACCAAACATCATAGCTTTGTTTGTGACACGATGCCCACTCTTCTACCAAACCTCATAGCTTTGTTCGTGACATTATGCCCACTCTTCAACCAAACATCATAGCTTTGTTCGTGACATTATGCCCACTCTTCTACCAAACCTCATAGCTTTGTTCGTGACATTATGCCCACTCTTCAACCAAACATCATAGCTTTGTTCGTGACATTATGCCCACTCTTCCACCAAATTGCATGAAAACCTGCCTGTAATGTTGACATAATCTTTCTTGCTAACAGATAAACAAACAAATAAACAGCAAAATAACCTCCTTGGTGGGAGGTAAATAATATATGAAAGAACAGTCTAAGCTGGCATGATGACGGTATTCATACCGGTATATACTTTCTCACCATATGGTATAAATAGTCTGCAACTTAAATATATTCATGGTACCTTCACTCCAGAACAAAACCAGCAACTCCGCCTCCGTGGTCGAGTGGTTAAGGTCGCTGACTTGTATACCACTTTAGCCTATCATCACTGATGGTCACGGGTTCGAGCCCCGCTCAGACCGTGTCTCATTTATATGAAAAAGTTGGCAGTTTCTTACGGAGTTTGGTGCACCCAAGTACTGGTTAACCGTTGGAGCCTGCCCAGGAAAGGTGTTATTAGGTAAACTGCCCACCGGTGATATAGCCCAAAATGGTGTTGATGCAGGCGTAAAACCCCAAATATAACATAAAGATTAGTTCTTCTGAAAAATGCTGCCAACAAGCTGATGTATGCTCGTACTAGCGCAGTGGCGGTGCAAAAAAGTATATTTACATGTGGTCTAAATAAGTCTATATACAATGTATAGTGATGTTATAAAATCACTCAGTACAAGTCTATCGGAGGGTGACTGGCTGCACTTCTGTCTTGAAGCTGTCATCGGTAGGGCAGCTTACATCTCTCTGATGGAGGCTGTTCCAAAGTCTGATTAGTTAACATTGATAATAAATGTCTTTTACTGTGCTTATGTTGATGTGTACTACATTGGCAACTTTGCACACTGTCAGAAACGATTGGCCCTAGGAATAAACACCTCATTGTAACTTGCTGCTTTGTAAGGAGAGGATAGCTGTAAAGCCGTTCTGTCAGCAGTTTTCTGTCCAATTCATTCATTTGTAATGTTGTGAATGATCATGTGTTGAGTGATAAAAAGACGGATCTGTAGTCCAGTGGTAACACGCTGGACTGGTAATCCAGGGATCGCAGGTTCAATCCCCCGTCTGACCCTAATAAAATTAACAGTCTTTCAGATGGGACGTTAAACCGAGGTCTCCTATCGGTGCTTTACACTATACACGTAAAAGAACCAGAGGAGACTCTTGAATGGGTCTGTTTCTGTATCATTGCGCTATCCTCCAAAATCTAAAATGACTAATCTCTTCAGGAGGCGTCGCTCAAATGGGCGACCGGTAGCGACGATAAATAAACGTAAAACACACACTAATATGTTTAAACTAATTTGCTGTTTTATCAGGTTTGGTGTGGTTTGACGAGTGAGGGACAGTTGATTGCTGTTAAACAGATTGAATTGAATACAACTAACCAGACCAAGGCAAAGACAGAATACGAAAAAGTTCAGGAAGAAGTGGAACTTCTTAAAACATTGGAACATAAGAATATTGTTGGGTAAATACTACTTTATTTTAGCCCAATTGTGAAACAAGTTGTCAATATTTTATTTCTCATTCCAGATGTAATCTCATTAAGATCAAATAGATTACTTCGCTCTTATGTGTAGTGAAATGATATGTGATATTGTGGACCTCCGTGGCAGAGCGTTTGACGTCATGGGAGGAAGCTATCCAGCTGGCCTGAGGAAGATCGACGGTTCTATCCGGGTGCCCGTCCATGCACATATAATTTTATTGTGTACAATATAATAATGCGTGGTCGAGTAAATCATAACTGAAGCAATGAGTGAAAGTAACAGCACTGACCTCCATCTTTTATTTACGCGGTGATGGAACGATGTACATTTCGCCTTAGAAGTTTATACCAGTAGCAATATAAGGCAATCATGTGATATCACATGAGGGGCGGGCACTTGTCAAATGTAGCTGATATTTAACAAAGTCATTGAAATTCACCTAAATATGGACTAAATGAAAAAGAACTGATTTTGAATAAATGAATGTAAATTTACAGTCCGCCTCCGTGGTCGAGTGGTTACGGTCGCTGACTTGTATACCACTGTAACCTATCATCACTGATGGTCACGGGTTCGAGCCCCGCTCAGACCGTGTCTCATTTATATGAAAAAGTTGGAAGTTTCTTACGGAGGTTGGTGCACCCAAGTACTGGTTAACCGCTGGAGCCTGCCCAGGAAAGGTGTTGTTAGGTAAACTGCCCGCCGGCGATATAGCCCAAAATGGTGCTGATGCAGGCGTAAAACCCGAAATATAACATAAATATAACAATAGCAATATAATAATGTATTAACTATTGGATGATGTATTTATTTATGACTAATTACTATGACATAATATTGTGATAAATTTTAATTTATGTAACCAAATATATACCGGTAAGTGCATTAAATATTAAAATTCCAAGATTGCGATGTTTCGGTACAATTTTTATGAAATTTAAGAACTAAAAAATGCTTGTTTTCTTGTTAGGTAATAACCATATTTTCTTAGCATAACACAATGCTTTCTCAATGGCATTTCTATTATCTCCCTTGTCAGATAAAGTCTGATTTATCCCGAAATGTATATTGGTCCTTTTAGTTGGAATCCTTAGTTTTTACTAAATTAAGTTCAATAACAAGATGTTGCTGTATGGTGTGATTTTATGAAAATCATGTTATTTTATTGATAACAAATTTATACAGTAAAGTATCCATTGGATATATTGTAGAATATCTATCAAAATTTAATAATTTAATGATTATAAGATGAGAAAACAGATGAACATTGATAGCATGTGGTGCAAAGGAAACCACGGTGAACACAGAGGAAGCCAAATAGAAAGACCTATACTCCAAGAGTATCCAGGAAGCAATGTCTCTCATTTATAACTACAAAGGATTTCAGTTTATTTGCATTGTGCTCTAATGTCTAATCATAACTTAAGCATGTTTTATTATTCTTTGACAGTTATTTGGGTACAAGCTTAGAGGACAGCATAGTTAGTATATTCATGCAGTTCGTTCCTGGCGGATCTATTGCTAGCATTCTAGCCAGATTTGGTGCTCTAGATGAGGCTGTGTACAGGAAATACACGAAGCAGATTCTCGAGGGTGTGCAATACCTACATGATAATGATGTTATTCACAGGTATTTATTGTGGATATTTTAAAACATAGTATATTATTTATAATGATCATGGATCATCATCTCCCATACTTTGCATACATTCCAAGCATCCCACTTCAGTGGGGACTGTCCCATTAAAAAATCTTCACATTTCTTTAAACTATGCTCTATTTCCACCGAGGAGACATCCGTTGTCCATACCTGAAATAAGTCTCGAAAGTGCACCCAGGGTATTCCTCCACCTAGAGTTTGTGTGTTTTACGTTTATTTATCATCGCTATCGGTTGCCCATATGAGCGACTCCTCCTGAAGAGATTAGTCATTTTAGATTTTGGGAGGATAGTGCAATGATACAGACAGAGACCCATTCCAGAGTCTCCTCTGGTTCTTTTACGTGCAAGGTGTAAAGCACCGACACAAGACCTCGGTTTAACGTCCCATCTGAAAGACTGTTAATACCAAGAGTTGGAGAGTCGCCATTAGGCCTTAGCTGTGTGACTTTAAACCCAAAGTCAAACAAACACAAGAAATCTGTTTTCACCAATGTACACAAATCACCAATCAGACCTCTGACCTTTCCTTCTTTGTATTATATGAATATTTAAACCCAAAGCCAAACAAACACAAGAAATCTGTTTTCACCAATGTACACAAATCACCAATCAGACCTCTGACCTTTCCTTCTTTGTATTATTGAATATTTAAACCCAAAGCCAAACAAACACAAGAAATCTGTTTTCACCAATGTACACAAATCAGACCTCTGACCTTTCCTTCTTTGTATTATATGAATATTTCAAATGTCCCCGAATGAGACCTCTGAGATGCAGACATTGGTATTGTAGACTACATTGGGATTACTGAACTAATGCCATGTCCTATGATTGTTTTATAGGGATATCAAAGGTGGAAACGTTATGCTCATGATTGTTTCATAGGGATATCAAAGGTGGAAACGTTATGCTCATGATTGTTTTATAGGGATATCAAAGGTGGAAACGTTATGCTCATGATTGTTTTATAGGGATATCAAAGGTGGAAACGTTATACTCATGATTGTTTTATAGGGATATCAAAGGTGGAAACGTTATGCTCATGATTGTTTTATAGGGATATCAAAGGTGGAAACGTTATGCTCATGATTGTTTTATATGGATATCAAAGGTGGAAACGTTATGCTCATGATTGTTTTATAGGGATATCAAAGGTGGAAACGTTATGCTCATGCCGAATGGTGTGATCAAGTTAATAGATTTTGGATGCGCTAAGAGACTGTGTATAAATTTGAGCATGGGCCAATCACAGATACTCAAGTCCATGAAGGGGACACCATACTGGATGGCACCAGAAGTTGTAAATGAGACCGGACATGGGAAGAAGTCAGATATATGGTGAGGCTTTGTGCTCTTATTTTGTAAACACAATGTTTAGTTGATACATAGAGGATAGTTGTGTTTATTATTGTAAGATTTGAATTTAGTCCGCCTCCGTGGTCGAGTGGTTAAGGTCGCTGACTTGTATACCACTGTAACCTATCATCACTGATGGTCACGGGTTCGAGCCCCGCTCAGACCGTGTCTCATTTATATGAAAATGTTGGCAGTTTCTTACGGAGGTTGGTGCACCCAAGTACTGGTTAACCGTTGGAGCCTGCCCAGGAAAGGTGTTGTTAGGTAAACTGCCCACCGGCAATATAGCCCAAAATGTAGCACATGCAGGCGTAAAACCCGAAATATAAAATAAATAAATATAAATAAGATTGGAATTTATTTCATCGAGTGATCAAAGGACATTTTTTTTTTTTGTATTAATATTTTTTAGTTTCCTTTTCATGTCATTACAAGAACAAATTACACACATATACATACATACACATACATACATGCACATATTAAACGTTTCAGTTAGTGATTAAGAATAATATGTCATGAAATGTCACAAAGAATAAGATGTTTTTTATAGAAGGAAGTGATAATAGATTTAAATAGAGTTTTAATAGAGTAGATTCTTCCGTTACATTTAACGGAGCAAAAAGAAAGAGGGGAAAAAGCAACAAAATAAAGAGAGAAAAAAGCAAACGGTTTTGAGAATTTGTCCTACAGCTGTATTTGATCCCATATTTTATTATGAGTAGCAATTTTGTCCTTTATTATTGCAATATGTCTTTCTACTTCCTTTCGTTTCCTCAGGTAACAAGCGAACACTTTATTTTTCCATGAGTTGTGTTAGTTTATACATATTTATTTTTGGTCGCTTGTGAAACTAATTTTTTTTTTAATTTTGAGCTGACAAGATATAGCCATTTATTTTTCCAAGTAACATTGACAGATACACCTATATAACATAGTAATTATTGCTCAAAATTGAATATACCGTAACAACATTGTTTTATGTATTACAAGTGTACCTATTAATATTCTAGAAAGAATGAAGAAATTATAGAAGACTGCAAGAGATTATTAAGAATTAATTCCGATTTAACAACATTTCAACTGTTAATAAAAATGTTACCGTGTTTATACTTCGATTCAGTCAAATATCAATTGATTCCATTTCTCAAAAAGAAAAAGAAATTAAATGGTAGATTAATCGCTCTCGAGACCTCATTCCTTGTGGAATACATCGCCATAAGGGAGAGAAGATAACAATAGGTTATCCCTCATGTATAAAATTCAAAGTGATCTAGTTGCTATTCCCATTGAAAATTACCTAGTTCCTCTCTCCCGTCCTGCTCGCCATTGCCATTCCTTAAGCTATAGGTTATTTACAGCAACTACAGACTACTACAAGTTTTCCTTCTTTCCAAGAACAATCTATCATTGGAACCATCTCCCTCCTGACATTGTCCATCTCCCTACCATAGAGCAATTCAATACGGCAGTTTGCCATATTGAACATGCCAGTCCCTAGTTGTTCTGCGCAGCTGCTTTTAAACTTTTACCACAACTTATTTTCATTACTTTCTTAAATTATACTTTTAACTACTCATACTGTTAACTTCTTTGCGGTTTTTGACGCGCAACATGTCTACGTCCCCACGAGGGGTTCGACATTAACGGAAGATAGATAGATAGATAGATAGATAGATAGATAGATAGATAGATAGTAGATAGATAGATAGATAGATAGATAGATAGATAGATAGATAGATAGATAGATAGATAGATAGATAGATAGATAGATAGATAGATAGATAGATAGATAGATAGATAGATAGATAGATAGATAGATAGATAGATAGATAGATAGATAGATAGATAGATAGATAGATAGATAGATAGATAGATAGATAGATAGATAGATAGAGATAGATAGATAGATAGATAGATAGATAGATAGATAGATAGATAGATAGATAGATAGATAGATAGATAGATAGATAGATAGATAGATAGATAGATAGATAGATAGATAGATAGATAGATAGATAGATAGATAGATAGATAGATAGATAGATAGATAGATAGATAGATAGATAGATAGATAGATAGATAGATAGATAGATAGATAGATAGATAGATAGATAGATAGATAGATAGATAGATAGATAGATAGATAGATAGATAGATAGATAGATAGATAGATAGATAGATAGATAGATAGATAGATAGATAGATAGATAGATAGATAGATAGATAGATAGATAGAAGATAGATAGATAGATAGATAGATAGATAGATAGATAGATAGATAGATAGATAGATAGATAGATAGATAATAGATAGATAGATAGATAGATAGATAGATAGATAGATAGATAGATAGATAGATAGATAGATAGATAGATAGAAGATAGATAGATAGATAGATAGATAGATAGATAGATAGATAGATAGATAGATAGATAGATAGATAGATAGATAGAATATAGATAGATAGATAGATAGATAGATAGATAGATAATAGATAGATAGATAGATAGATAGATAGATAGATAATAGATAGATAGATAATAGATAGATAGATAGTAGATAATAGATAGATAGATAGATAGATAGATAGATAGATAGATAGAAGATAGATAGATAGATGATAGATAGATAGATAGATAGATAGATAGATAGATAGATAGATAGATAGATAGATAGATAGATAGATAGATAGATAGATAGATAGATAGATAGATAGATAGATAGATAGATAGATAGATAGATAGATAGATAGATAGATGCAATGTGGAATTTAAATGTTGCATAAGGGAACAATTGTAACAGCTACAACTGGGCGCCATTACAATTGTAGACAAAAATACATGTGTTGTGTTAGCGTCTAGTGGAAAAATATTATTTCTGTGATCAGGAGATGAAATAAAATCTTATCTTATGCTAATAAACACACATCTTTTTTATTCTTTTATCATATTTTATTGCAAATCAATAGTAAATAAATTATGTCATGCACAAAAAGATACAATACATAGTATGAAAATGCAAATGGTTTGGGCCACAAGTTTTAACAACATTATACAATGGCCCACACCAGAAAGTCAAGCTAACGATTGATTACATTAAATTACTTCTTTTTCTTTTATGTACATACTATTTTTAATTGTAGATATCTTGTATACAATATACTTAACCCGGCGCGATATAGCCTGAACTGTGCTGATGGCGCCGTTAAAATACTCACTCACTCTTTTTCTTTTATTCGTTTCTAATAAGTTTTGCCTAATTTAATTGGGCTAATATTTTGTATCCACATTTAATACAGGAGTTTTGTATGTACTGTCCTTGTGTTTATAGGAGTGTTGGATGTACTGTGTTTGAGATGGCCACCAGGAAACCACCATGGGCTGACATGAATCCAATGGCAGCCATATTTGCTATAGGCTCAGATAAGCCAGTGCCTCAGTTACCAGACAAATTTACAGAAGAAGCTAGGGACTTTGTAAACTGTTGTCTAACAAAGTACGTTTATGCTTTATCCTCATTAATTTGAATGTATCTTGTTATACAGAGAAAAATTATACTGCATCTAATACAGATGTTCATCAATGTGGCCCTTTGTGATTATTTGAAATTCGTGATTATTTGGAATTGGTGATTGTTTGGAATTAGTGATTATTTGGAATTGGTTATTATTTGGAATTGGTGATTATTTGGAATTGGTGATTGTTTGGAATTGGTTATTATTTGGAATTGGTTATTATTTGGAATTGGTTATTATTTGGAATTGGTTATTATTTGGAATTGGTTATTATTTGGAATTGGTGATTATTTGGAATTGGTGATTATTTGGAATTGATGACATCCAATTCCAATTGTTTCTGTCCGATTAGCGCAGTGGTTAGCGCGCTCGCTTCTCACCAATGCAACCAGGGTTCGATCCTCGGAACGGGAAGTATGTGAGATGGTACGGTGGTCACCAGATCGGACAAGTGGGTTTTCTCCGGATACTCCGGTTTCCTCCCACACGAATGACCACATTTACGCTTTCATCCACGCCATCGAGAGTGATTAATATAAATTGTTAAAACTTGTTTCGCAATAGTTGTAAAATAAATAAAGTTTAAATTAATGTTTCTTCACTTCCAAACGCTTCAGACACTACCCTACAGGTGTTATTGTTTTGCCCCTTTATTTATCATCGCAACTGGTTGTCCATATGAGTGGCGCCTCCAGAATGATCTCTTTTAACACACCTGTTATGTTTTGTGGAAGAATTCCTCATATTGAACATGATCATACTGGTTAAATATATATAATTATTGTATGAATTTCATACAGCTTTTGAATAAAACTCGATCTATCTATCTGGCCATTTAAATAAGCTTGAGTAACACTACAGATCGATTTAACAACATGTTGACAGTGTGAGGTATCTTCAAATTAATAAATATGTGGAAGTCGTGATAGCGCAGTGGATGCACGTTCGCTTCAGGTGCGAAAGGCCTGGAGTTCGATCCTCCGTTGGAGCAGTTACGATTGTGCCCTTAGGCAAAGCATTTAAATTCCACATTGCCTCTTCTCTCATCCACGTGGCGATGGATTCCATCAGGAATGAGGCATCGAGAGTGATTAATATAAGTTGTAAGAAAATAAATTTATATAAATTAATAAATAATATTTGTCTTTCGGGTATTTATTGGTTTATAAAAACATGAGTGGAGTTCTGACGAGTAGGCGTAAGTGGGTCATTCCGGCGCTCAGCACGACAAACCATGTTTTATTTCACTATCAATAACGCAAATACAAATATTATTTTATTCTAACATGACCAAAATATCAAAAAAGCGCAAAAATAGTTGGTGTTAATGTTTAGAATGAGTAAATGATGTCACAAAACTACAAAAATAATTGTAAAATGACGTCACATAAATGACGTCACATATGACGTCACGCGCTAAGTAGTAAGTGGGGAGGACAAGGAGAAGACAATCATAAGCTATACAGCTTTCTGTCCAATTCCTTATATCAGTTGTTGTAAATAATCATGTATTGACAGAACATAAATATGTTTAAACTAAGCAGTAAGTTCCTTCTCTGCAGTAAATTCCTTCTTTGCGTATACAGACAAAGTATCGAGCCTTGTTGGAATGAGAAGTACATGTAGATAGACACACATTTATTGAGATAATGTCAGAATGCACCACAGACCAACACATTAAAAAGGTCAAAGTTAAGCTTCTGTTCTATGTTGTTGTAGAGATCAGTCAAAGAGATTGTCCGCTACAGAGCTCCTACAGACTACTTTTATGAAAAGACGATCAAAGAAGAGCTCATCATCAAACTGCTGAAGAACTACTGTGTAGTATTCATGTTATGACAATATCTAACTGCTCAAGGATCACTGGATGGTATTGATGATGTCACAGATTCAAACTCATGAATGAGTATTAACCTTTACTGTGCTGGAAATGTGTATATTCATTTTGTAAACAGCATAGAGCCAGAACGTGCACAGAACCTTCACAGTACATGCCATCTGATCAGGCTCTTTGCTATTTGCTATTCAAATAGAGGAGCCAAACCAATTGGCAGAATAGCAAACAAAGTAGATCCTGATCAGATGCAGACTTGGGTTGATCAGTATCTATGTTGTTTGCACATTCTTTTTAATTTACTCAGCATGTTATGGGTTAAAGACATATTAATGTGTTTTGTAGCATCAAGAGCAATACAGTTTAAGCCTTTATACATAGGTTAGTTTATACAAATTTATTTTAGCTCGATTGTGAAACAAGTTCTTTCAACTTATATTAATCACTCTCGGGACCTCATTCCTGATGGAATCCATTGCCATGAAGGAGAGCGAGACACGGAAATATGGAATTTAAATGCTTGCCTAAGTGTACAATCATAACGGCTCCAGCGTGGCTCGAACTCCGGGCATTTCGTAAGAGCAATACTGTTTAAGCCTTAAGGTTTATAATGGTTAATATGCTACTGTAACTCCATTCAGCCACAACATCAATGGAAAAGCAGTCGAGATTACTGGTATATGTTTAATTGTTGTACCCATTGCTGTTCTGACCATTATTACGCGTGTTGCTTGTTTGACTACAACTACATTGTCACTGTAAGTGGTATTGGCATCAAGAGTTTCTTCTATGTGGGAATGAGTTAATAAAACAAGAAGCGAAATTAGAATTTTTGGAACCTGCAAATGATGGGACAGTGTAGGGTTTTTTCTACAGCGGAATGACAGGGCAGGCCGCACTGCCCGTTTTACATGTATTGCCGCCAATTTGCATTTTAGAAAAAAATTATTATGAGCCTCAACAGGTGAATACCTTCGGGGGGGGGGGGTTGAAGACGTTCATAAACTGATTCATTAACTGATATGTACTGCCCTACTGTCTCTTTGATCATTTGATCAAGCATACTTAACTGTCGGTTAGCGTTAACTCCCAAATACCCCCTCCCACATCTACCCCTTCACTGCTCCAAATGCACCCTGCCACTTTTCTCACCCACTATGCCATTTCTTCCATTCTAGAATAAACCCTATAGTGATACATAACCATTACATAAGTGTCAGTGTTCATATGTTGGCTTGTTGCTGACCAGATGGTCATAGCCTGGAAGAATATTGTGTGGATCCTGTTCAGATATAATGGATTGTGATCAGATGAGATGTGTGGCATTGATCAACAATGCTGAGGCATTGATCAACAATGCGACACGAAGGAATTACACATACATCTGATAACACTTTAATATATTCAGAATTGTGTTTTATAACATAGTCAATAAACTGTCTGTTCATTGCAGGGTTCATTCTAGAGGACGACTGGGGCGAAATAGTCTACTTTTGGACCCTGACCTCGCCTCGCCTCTGAGGACCCCACTTCTCCCTACAATGTACATACAAAATAGTGTCCAGTAAGATACACAGGTCCATTATAACGTACTCTTATTCAAAATGGGTCAACTTGTGACTTTTAACCATATTTTGTTGATATTTATTAAATACCACAATTTAAGGGTTTAATCGCGTGCTGTCTCATTTCTCCCAAATATTATGACCTAGAATGTGCCCTGCAGTTGTGTACTTATAGTGTGGCACCTATTTCGGATATGACCTCCACACAAGGACATGTATATAGTAAATATACAATTGTATATATTCTAAGATAAATACATTTATGATTATATGTGTAGGACTGTGTTCACTTGAAATTTGTCTTTTAGCAACTGTGTATAGTGTATAGTTTGTTTTTTGTATAAACTTTAAATAACTTAGAATATGAAATTTTATAATACTATATTAATAGCAAGGTGATGTACTTATTGAAACATATTACACTGTATGTACATGCATATTGATGACTGCTTTATTCTTAGAAAATAAGTGCTTGTGTGACTGTAAATATAATATTTTAAGGCTGTTTGCTAAGATTGAAATGCCATTGAGGTTGTGAGTATTTCAGAGTACTTGGGTGTCTGACATTATGTGTACCTGACATACTATACATAACTGACATTATGTGTACCTGACATACTATACATAACTGACATTATGTGTACCTGACACAATATATATAACTGTCATTATGTGTACCTGGCACAATATATATAACTGACATTATTTGTACCTGACACAATATATATAACTGACATTATGTGTACCTGACACAATATATATAACTGTCATTATGTGTACCTGGCACAATATATATAACTGACATTATTTGTACCTGACACAATATATATAACTGACATTATGTGTACCCGACACAATATATATAACTGACATTATGTGTACCTGGCACAATATATATAACTGACATTATGTGTACCCGACACAATATATATAACTGACATTATGTGTACCTGGCACAATATATATAACTGTCATTATGTGTACCTGGCACAATATATATAACTGACATTATTTGTACCTGACACAATATATATAACTGACATTATGTGTACCTGGCACAATATATATAACTGACATTATTTGTACCTGACACAATATATATAACTGACATTATGTGTACCTGACACAATATATATAACTGACATTATGTGTACCTGGCACAATATATATAACTGACATTATTTGTACCTGGCACAATATATATAACTGACATTATGTGTACCTGACACAATATATATAACTGACATTATTTGTACCCGACACAATATATATAACTGACATTATGTGTACCTGACACAATATATATAACTGACATTATGTGTACCCGACACAATATATATAACTGACATTATGTGTACCTGGCACAATATATATAACTGTCATTATGTGTACCTGGCACAATATATATAACTGACATTATGTGTACCTGACACATATATAACTGACATTATGTGTACCCGACACAATATATATAACTGACATTATGTGTACCCGACACAATATATATAACTGACATTATGTGTACCTGACACAATATATATAACTGACATTATTTGTACCTGACACAATATATATATAACTGCCTGCCACAATATATATAACTGACATTATGTGTACCTGACACAATATACATAACTGACATTATTTGTACCTGACACAATATATATATAACTGCCTTCTAACTGCCTGCCACAATATATATAACTGACATTATGTGTACCTGACACAATATACATAACTGACATTATTTGTACCTGACACAATATATATATAACTGCCTTCTAACTGCCTGCCACAATATATATAACTGACATTATGTGTACCTGACACAATATACATAACTGACATTATTTGTACCTGACACAATATATATATAACTGCCTTCTAACTGCCTGCCACAATATATATAACTGACATTATGTGTACCTGACACAATATACATAACTGACATTATTTGTACCTGACACAATATATATATAACTGCCTTCTAACTGCCTGCCACAATATATATAACTGACATTATGTGTACCTGACACAATATACATAACTGACATTATTTGTACCTGACACAATATATATATAACTGCCTTCTAACTGCCTGCCACAATATATATAACTGACATTATGTGTACCTGACACAATATATATATAACTGCCTTCTAACTGCCTGCCATTATCATTGGACATTTTGAAATCTGCATTAACCATTTGCCTGTTGATTAAATAAAATCACATTTGCAAACAACATAGATCCAGATCAGCCGCTTGATAGTCGGCATATGACCTAACCTGTGTGTGCGACTTTAAACCCCAAATACAAAAGACAGCATGTTTCTTTTTCCAGGCCTGGAGACTAAAATGCATTTTTCCAATCTCAAATTCAGTCTCAAGCTTCTGATTGCTTCAGCCGACTGTCGATCCCAGGATCAGCCAATTAAATTACCTGAGTTTAAGATTTGAGAAAAATTGTATAACTTTGTGGTGAGATCTTTCATTCCTATTCTGATATGTTTTAGGCAATGAAAATACAGACCAAATATTTGGATAATACTATCATTTTAAAGTTATTTAATTGTTATTAGACTATAAAAATAAAATTAATATTTTCTTCATTAATGTAAGCCTCCGGTTTGTATAACTGTTTCCCTAAACACAACCAGTAGCTCATTATCAAAACCATGTTGAGTTTACATTACCTTGTTCCAAATCTAAACCATATGGGCCAATTTTTTAAAATTAATATTGGATATATATATTACATGTATGCATGCAACAATTACATGTCACAGGCAATAATGAGTTTGTCGATTGTTCGTTTGTTTTGGGCATGTAGAGTGGCATTGGCAGCTTAGGTCACATTGTGACTCTCCTGTTATTGGTTGAGGCAGACATTTGGTGTACTTGTTGGCCATATCACATAATATGATATCCCAATGTGATTAATGCTTACACTGGTGAGGGTCAAGTACTTTGTAGTCTGCTACTTGAACCACCATGTAGGCTCCGACATCAGATCAAACTACATCCTTGAGTTTATTAACATTATTTCCTTGATTGGTCGGTATTTATTGATGTAAAAGTGTATTTGTTTTTGACAATGTATCATGTTCTTTAGAGCTATTCGTATTAGTAATGCATTTATTGTACATACATGTATATAGAACAGAAAACGACATTTTCGTATTTATTGAGTAACATGTTATACATTACAGGGTATGAATTTATCAGATTGTGTTGATAAACTGTCGCCTTGTTATGTCATATTAGTTCGCCATTCATATCAGTGTCCGGATTACCGTGCAGTAGAATGGCCTGTTCTATAACTTATATAATAATCATTGAATAATGTAGCCATTGGATGACTGAAACAAGATATCAGATGAAACCTCTTTGTAGAAAGCTTTTCCTTCTTATTGAAACATCTTTCTACTTCTAATTCCCTTGTTGTAATGTTCTGTTCAGCTGCCACATTAATGTGACTAACTGCGTTTAAATAATGTGTGCTTATATCCAGCTATGATTTCTGATGGTTGGATCCACTATGCTTTGTTCTATACTTGTATTGCATTCCGAGAAAGGTATAGTAGATTTATACAATCCTGATCAGAAAGATGACACCATTGACATTGCTTTGTGCCATATCAAAGTTACAATGTTTCCCTCTGAAGTAACATTAATTTATTACATGTTTTGCAACAATTTAAAGTCACAGCCATTATTGAGTGATATAAGAGATACATTATTGAGTGATATAAGAGATACATTATTGAGTGATATAAGAGATACATTATTGAGTGATATAAGAGATACATTATTGATGTTATGGCATGCTTACTGATGATGATTGAGCTTATTTACCCTCGCTGCCGGCGAACCATATGGGCGAGCGACCTGCTTACTTAGATGCGATTACTTGTATATACAATTCAAGTCAGTCACATACATTGTTGAGTTTGCAAACATATCCATTTAGATTGATCATGTTCAGAAATGTATCGTGTCTATGCAAACATTTCTAGCCAGTCACAGACATTGTTGAGTTTATAAGACTAAAATTATTGATTGTATGATGTACGCATTTTCAGAAATATATTGTGTCTTATGCAAAAACTTCAAGTCAGTCACAGAGGGTGTTGAGTTTGCGACATACCAATTTAGATTGCTCATGATCACTAATATAGTGTGTCTATGCAAGAATTTCAAGTCAATCACACACAGTATTGAGTTTATAAGACTTAAATTATTGATTGTATAACATACCCATTTTCATAAATATATTGTGTCTGTATGCAACAATTTGAAGTCACTGCAGGCATTATTGAGTTTATGACATACCCATTTATTTAAATAGACAATGTTCATAAATAGTTTTTATTTCAGGTCGAAACTGGTGTTTATTTAAGACACCATATGTACTACAGTCTACATCCGTTATGTCGAATTCCGTTCGACCGAACACAATACTGCGACATAACCGAAGTTTCAGTTAACTTAATTCGATATAAACGGAGCCAGTTAAAAATGATAAAAATGAATAATGATAGTGTCTGAAACGGGACTTTGATCCGACTTCGAGATAACCGGAGAATTCGACATAACCGACTTTGACATAGATGACTGTATTTATAGTGATAGTAATACTTGAGAAACATGTCTGATGTAGATGTTGTGTACTACTTACACATTTATACTGAATCAGTTTCATTTCACCTCCTAAACATAGAAGATGATTTTATTGACTGATCGGTCTCTTGGCGTATCTTTGTAACGGTTATTGATGTCTTCCACTGATAGTTTAACATGCAACATGGTAAAATCTGTAACTTTCGAGTAAAATGGTAGAAATATAATCAAGTGTTGTGTGTTATGTCAGACCTACATTATTGTTTTGTGTTCTTATACAATTCTACTTTGTCATTGTAGTCATCTGTCCTTGTAGTGATTTAGTATCATCTATGAGTTCCCATTATAAAGAACGTATAGGCGATAGTGATATGTATGATAAGGAACTGGGGGGGGGGGGCGTATTTCATTTCATTGGAACATGTTTAGATTACTTTGTTTAAACATAAATCACATATAACATACAACGAGATACATAATACATTGTGCAAAGGATCAAGTAGCA
>CM026402.1:55055865-55084221 GCA_014843695.1 Archivesica marissinica
ATACAACATACAATACAACAGTCCATACAATACAATACAACATACAATACAACAGTCCATACAATACAATACAACAGTCCATACAATACAACATACAATACAACATTCCATACAACATACAATACAACATTCCATACAATGACAACATACAATACAACATCATACAACATACAATACAACAGTCCATACAATACAATACAACAATACAATACAATACAACATTCCATACAATACAACATACAATACAACATTCATACAACATACAATACAATGACAACATACAATACAACATACAATACAACATACAATACAACATACAATACAATGACAACATACAATAAACATACAATACAACATACAATACAACATACAATACAACAGCCATACAATCCAATGACAACATATACAATACAATACAAACAATCCAATAACAACATACAATACAAATGACAACATACAATACAATGACAACATACAATACAATGACAACATACAATACAATGACAACATACAATCCAATACAACATACAATACAACAGACATACATACAACATACAATACAACATTCCATACAACATACAATCCAATGACAACATACAATTCAATGACAACATACAATCCAATGACAACATACAATACAAATACAATACAATGCAATACAACATACAATACAATGACAACATACAATACAATACAATACAACATACAATACAACATACAATACAACATACAATACAACATACAATCCAATGACAACATACAATACAATGACAACATACAATCCAATGACAACATACAATACAACATACAATACAACATACAATACAACATACAATACAACATACAATACAACATACAATACAATGACAACATACAATACAATGACAACATACAATCCAATGACAACATACAATACAACATACAATACAATGACAACATACAATACAATGACAACATACAATACAATACAACATACAATACAACATACAATACAATACAACATACAATACAATGACAACATACAATACAATGACAACATACAATACAACATACAATACAATACAACATACAATACAATGACAACATACAATACAATGACAACATACAATACAACATACAATACAATACAACATACAATACAATACAACATACAATACAATACAACATACAATACAACATACAATACAATACAACATACAATACAATACAACATACAATACAATACAACATACAATACAACATACAATACAATACAACATACAATACAATACAACATACAATACAACAGTCCATACAATACAACATTCCATACAATATAACACAACATATTACACGGGCTCATATAAATTAGGATTTGTGATGTGCTTGTATGCTTAGTTGTGTTTCTTTCAACAAATTGTTCCAAGTGTAATATTCCAATATTTCGCCAACCACGTCGCATGTTTAATAATCTTATATAACATGACGGTACACTTTTAATGGACAAATAACACGATCAATTGATATGCGAGGAATTGCAGGTATACAAGTCATGTAGGTGGATCCGCGATTATCCTTGTGGTTGTTTGTTTGTTTTTGGAAAGGCTTCAAATCTTCACCACTGTAGCTGACCACTAAATGATCCCGGTGTCAGATGCCAAAATGAATGAAAGCTAACTAAATAATTCTCAAATTATCTACATTTCTTCTTCTTCTTCATCACCACCAACATCATCTTCCCCATCTTCAATAATTACAGTCTTTGGCCGAGTGGTTAAGGTCGTTGACTTCAAATCACTTGCCCCTCACCGCTGCTGGTTTGAATCCTACTGCGTGACACATTATTTCATGTGCAGAACTTATTCAGCTGACTTGCGGAAGGTCGGTGTACTGCTCACGATTTCTGCACCAATAATATGTCCTGAGTTGTTGTTGCAACGTTAAACCCCAAAAACAAATCAATAAGAGTATACTCGGAGTAGTGTTAAATACTGTACAGGGTACCGTACTTCATGAAGAGTATACTCGTAGTAGTGTTAAATACTGTACAGGGTACCGTACTTCATGAAGAGTATACTCGTAGTAGTGTTAAATACTGTACAGGGTACCGTACTTCATGAAGAGTATACTCGGAGTAGTGTTAAATACTGTACTGTACTCGGATCTGTAGTCCAGTGGTAACACGCTGGACTGGTAATCCAGGGATCGCAGTAAAATAAATAGTCTTTCAGATGGGACGTTAACCGAGGTCTCGTGTCGGTGCTTTACACCGTGTACGTAAAAGAACCAGAGGAGACTCTGGAATGGGTCTCTGTCTGTATCATTGCACTATCCTCCAAAAATCTAAAATGACTAATCTCTTCAGGAGGCGTCGCTCATATGGGTAACCGGTAGCGACGATAAATAAACGTAAAACACACTAGTGTTAAATATTGTACATGGTACCGTACTTCATGAAGAGTATACTCGCATTGGTGTTAAATACTGTACAGGGTACCTTACTTCATGAAGAGTATACTCGCAGTAGTGTTACATACTGTACAGAGTACCGTACTTCATGAAGAGTATACTCGCAGTAGTGTTAAATACTGTACAGGGTACCGTACTTCATGAAGAGTATACTCACAGTAGTGTTAAATACTGTACAGGGTACTATACTTCATGAAGAGTATACTCACAGTAGTGTTAAATACTGTACAGGGTACCGTACTTCATGAAGAGTATACTCACAGTAGTGTTAAATACTGTGCAGGGTACCGTACTTAATGAAGAGTATACTCACAGTAGTGTTAAATACTGTACAGGGTACCGTACTTCATGAAGAGTATACTCACAGTAGTGTTAAATACTGTACAGGGTACCGTACTTCATGAAGAGTATACTCGCATTAGTGTTAAATACTGTACAGGGTACCGTACTTCATGAAGAGTATACTCACAGTAGTGTTAAATACTGTGCAGGGTACCGTACTTCATGAAGAGTATACTCGCAGTAGTGTTAAATACTGTGCAGGGTACCGTACTTCATGAAGAGTATACTCACAGTAGTGTTAAATACTGTACAGTGTACCGTATGTCGTCAAGACATTGTGAGTATACTCTTAGTCTATGCAGAGTGACGCAATCACTATAGATGATGATGATGATGATGATGATGGTGGTGGTGGTGGTGGTGGTGGTGCTGCTGCTGCTACTGCTACTGCTGCTGGTGATATACTTGCAATCGTGTACAATACTGTACACGGTTTTTGTACACGGTACCGTACAATTAAATGTCCCCATGTTTTTAGTTGATAAAAGCTGTGCATGCGGTCTAGAATGTTACTGAGTTCACCCGAACTGTAGACAAATTCGAAAACGGTAACTAACCTTTGTCATCGTCTCAAATACTGCTCGAAGGGGCACTCGGGGATAGTTACATGTGACAATTACAGTTATTAGTGACAATGATTATCGATTATTCCATGAACCGAAATATGGAAGTGCGTTAAACTTTTGATGGATGTCGGGGACGTAAGCTCGGGCCTATATTCTAAGACTGTTTGTTTTTAATGTTCTATAGTCTGTTAGTTATTGTAATTGATTAGATGGTCATTCTAAACCAAAACATGCATTATAACGAGCTTCCTCACTGTAAATGTAATACCAATGTTGTAATATTAGTAGACTAGAGGGTATGTATCTTTATCTTTCTCCGAACATGTTGAACATGGATATTTAAAGTACTGCATGTTTTGACTGGCCCCGTTTAACGTAATCGTAAGTTACGTAGGCTTGCTATATTCTCAGTTATCAAAATAATCAATTTCTAATGTCAGCTATATTGTTCATTGAGCATGACATAGTATACCAGACGTCATTCAGGAGGGGTGGGGGTTAAATAGATATATATGTATCTTCTAATATTATTGAAATAGTACACTTCATTTCAATCCATTTGGATGTAACTCCCTTGTTATGACATAATAATCTACATATTTGATTAATAACTGTTTCAAATTACATGTAGATCTATATTACTTTAATCATATTGTATTTGCTATTTAACATGTGTGTACATTACATACATAATCACGACAAAGCAAAGAAAAAGCAACATTGGGCAACAAGTTCTAACAACATTAATAAACTGCCCTCCCCAAGATATCTACATGTATAGTGATCTGTGTAAATAGCGGTGAGATTATGCGTAATCAGTGACATTTTGACCTATCGTGTCGGATGTTATTTTATCTTGCAATATGTATATATAATGTTACCGTCATTTATAACACAAGTCACTAAAAACAGAATTATCTATCTGTGTATTAAACGTCTAAATTTGGCTTAACTGGTTTTAAAACATGCTATACCCGTACATCAGAGATAGAGATTCAATGAATACGTCATTTCCTGCGTTCCATGCCATTCAATGAATACGTCATTTCATGCGTTCCATGCCATTTTGACACATCTTCTGCCTTTTATGCACACATACTTTACCATTTTAAATATATTTCATGTATTTTTAGTTTTATTGCGCTTAAAGAACGCACGTTTTAATGAAACAGTACACTGGAGATCACGATGGGCCATGTGGTTGTGCGGTGTTATGAGAGAATAATGAGATTGGTCAGTTACTATAGGTCTTTTTAATTTGTTTCCTCTGTTTTTATCATGGTTTACTTTGCAACACATGCTATCAATTTTCATCCGTTTTCTTATCTTATAATTATACATTATTAAATATCGACAAACGTTATTCAGTATATCAAATGGATATTTTACTTTAAAATTTATTTATCCATTACTGAATGTAATTTTGATAAAATACCATTTAGCATACGGCTTTATATGTTTATGGAACAACAGTAAAAACAAACGATTCCAACTAAACGGGCCAATATTAGGATATATCTTACATAAGTCAACCTTAACAACCTTACAATATTTCCCCAAGGATATTCATATTTCAAATTTACTAATTTTACAAGATTTCTACAGGGACATTACATATTTACTAATTTTACAACATTTCTACAGGAACATTACATATTTACTAATTTTAAAACATTTCTACAGGAACATTACATATTTACTAATTTTAAAATATATCTACAGGAACATTACATATTTACAAATTTTACAACATTTCTGCAGGAACTTTATATATTTACTAATTTTACAACATTTCTGCAGGAACATTACATATTTACTAATTTTACAACATTTCTACATGGACATTACAAATAATTTTACAACATTTCTACAGGGATATTATATATTTACTAATTTTACAACATTTCTACAGGTACATTATATAATATTATTTACTAATTTTACAACATATCTACAGGGACATTACATATTTACTAATTTTACAACATTTCTACAGGTACTTTACATATTTACTAATTTTACAACATTTCTACAGGTACATTATATATTTACTAATTTTACAACATTTCTACGGGTACTTTACATATTTACTAATTTTACAACATTTCTACATGGACATTACAATAATTTTACAACATTTCTACAGAGATATTATATATTTACTAATTTTACAACATTTCTACAGGAACATTACATATTTACAAATTTTACAAGATTTCTACAGGTACTTTACATATTTACAAATTTTACAAGATTTCTACATGGACATTACAAATTAGTTTACAACATTTCTACAGGGATATTATATATTTACTAATTTTACAACATGTGTGTTTTTACGTTTATTTATCGTCGCTACCGGTTGCCCATATGAGCGACGCCTCCTGAAGAGATTAGTTATTTTAGATTTTGGAGGATAGTGCATGATACAGACAGAGACCCATTCCAGAATCTCCTCTGGTTCTTTTACGTGCACGGTGTAAAGCACCGATACGAGACCTCGGTTTAACGTCCCATCTGAAAGACTGTTAATTTTATTAGGGTCAGACGGGGGATCGAACCTGCGATCCCTGGATTACCAGTCCAGCGTGTTACCACTGGACTACATACTTTTACAACATTTCTACAGGTACATTATATTATTTACTAATTTTACAACATTTCTGCAGGAACATTACATATTTACTAATTTTACAACATTTCTGCAGGAACATTACATATTTACTAATTTTACAACATTTCTACAGGAACATTACATATTTACAAATTTTACAACATTTCTACAGGAACATTACATATTTACAAATTTTACAACATTTCTGCAGGAACATTACATATTTACTAATTTTACAAGACATGAACGAACGAACAATTATTGACTTCTGTTAACATCTTGTGATTAGTAAACAAATTTACCCGTTGTGTCATTTAAAAAATTGCTGTAAATCATACAAGAACATTTCTAACACAGTAAGTAGTCAAGTCATATAAGAACATATCTAACACAGAAAGTAGTCAAGTCATACAAGAACATATCTAACACAGAAAGTAGTCAAGTCATATAAGAACATATCTAACACAGAAAGTAGTCAAGTCATACAAGAACATATCTAACACAGAAAGTAGTCAAGTCATACAAGAACATATCTAACACAGAAAGTAGTCAAGTCATACAAGAACATATCTAACACAGAAAGTAGTCAAGTCATACAAGAACATATCTAACACAGAAAGTAGTCAAGTCATATAAGAACATATCTAACACAGAAAGTAGTCAAGTCATACAAGAACATATCTAACACAGAAAGTAGTCAAGTCATACAAGAACATATCTAACACAGAAAGTAGTCAAGTCATACAAGAACATATCTAACACATTAAGTAGTCAAGTCATATACGAACATATCTAAGCACCTGTATCTCTGTATATCTTTAAGTGTAATACATTCTATGTGGACGCACTAAGCACCTATCTCTCTGTATATCTTTATGTCTAATACATTCTAGGTGGACGCACTAAGCACCTATCTCTCTGTATATCTTTATGTGTAATACATTCTAGGTGGACGCACTAAGAACCTATCTCTCTGTATATCTTTATGTCTAATACATTCTAGGTGGACGCACTAAGCACCTATCACTATGTATATCTTGATCAGTTTGTCATGTAAGGCCCGCTATTGTGTGCATGTCATGATTATCATCGTACTCGGAGACTAGAATCGAATGCAGGTGGATTTATTTGCGGGTTTATTATTTTCATAAAGACTGTTTCCGGGGAAATGTCACCTTGTGGTTTTAGGCCGCGGATACGGCTAGTCATTACTCGTGATATTCGTCACGATATAAAAATAGTGCTTGTATAACACCCTTCCTCACTGGGGCGAAGTAATTTGCTATATCGCAATAAATATAAACACAGTTTAAACTTTATTTATTTTACAACGATTGCGAAGCAAGTTCTAACAACTTATATTAATCACTCTCGTTGGCGCGGATGAAAGCGTATATATATAATAATTAAAATAATACAAACACAATCAACCTGCAATATAATTTAGGTTTTTATTTAGTTGAAGCTTAAGGACATACAACTGTATCGTTATCGTTGTACACAATGTCTTACATAAAGCTCTCTATATGCGTTTAATGTTAGACATAAAGCTCTCTAGCTGTGTTGTTTAACATAAAGCTCTCTATCTGTGTTTAATGTTTGACATAAAGCTCCCTATATTAATACTAACATTAAACCCTACACGTGTATATAAATTCTAACATTAAACACTACATGTGTATATAAATTCTAACATTAAACCCTACACGTGTATATAAATTCTAACATTAAACACTACATGTGTATATAAATTCTAACATTAAACCCTACATGTGTATATAAATTCTAACATTAAACCCTTCAAGTGTATATAAAATCAAACATTAAACCCTACAAGTGTATATAAATTCTAACATTAAACACTACATGTGTATATAAATTCTAACATTAAACCCTACATGTGTATATCAATTCTAACATTAAACTCTACACGTGTATGTATATTTTAGCATTAAACCCTACACGTGTATATAAATTCTAACATTAAACCCTACAAGTGTATATCAATTCTAACATTAAACAATACAAGTGTATGTCAATTCTAACATTAAACCCTACAAGTGTATATAAATTCTAACATTAAACACTACAAGTGTAAATCAATTCTAACATTAAACCCTACAAGTGTATATCAATTCTAACATTAAACCCTACAAGTGTATATAACTTCTAACATTAAACCCTACACGTGTATATAAATTCTAACATTAAACACTACAAGTGTATATCAATTCTAACATTAAACCCTACAAGTGTATATCAATTCTAACATTAAACAATAAACGTGTGTATCAATTCTAACATTAAACTCTACACGTGTATGTATATTTTAACATTAATCCCTACAAGTGTATATAAATTCTAACATTAAACCCTACAAGTGTAAATAAATTCTAGCATTAAACCATAAACGTGTATATAAATTCTAACTGTAACCCTACAGGTGTATATCAATTCTAACATTAAACCCTACAAGTGTATATAAATACTAGCATTAAACCCTACAAGTGTATATAAATTCTAACATTAAGCCCTACAAGTGTAAATAAATTCTAGCATTAAACCCTACACGTGTATATCAATTCTAACATTAAACCCTACAAGTGTAAATAAATTCTAGCATTAAACCCTACACGTGTATATCAATTCTAACATTAAACCATAAACGTGTATATAAATTCTAACTGTAACCCTACAAGTGTATATCAATTCTAACATTAAACAATACAAGTGTATGTCAATTCTAACATTAAACCACACAAGTGTATAGCAATTCAAATATTAAACCCTACACGTGTATATAAATTCAATCATTAAACCCTACACGTGTATATCAATTCTAACATTAAACCCTACACATGTATATAAATTCTAACATTAAACCCTACACATGTATATAAATTCTAACATTAAACCCTACAAGTGTAAATAAATTCTAACATTAAACCATAAACGTGCATATACATTCTAACAGTAACCCTACACGTGTATATCAATTCTAACATTAAACCCTACAAGTGTATATATATTCTAACATTAAACTCTACACGTGTAAGTATATTCTAACATTAAAGTCTACAAGTGTAAATAAATTCTAGCATTAAACCCTACACGTGTATATAAATTCTAACACTAAACCCTACACGTGTATATAAATTCTAACATTAAACCCTACACGTGTATATAAATTCTAGCATTAAACCCTACACGTGTATATCAATTCTAACATTAAACCCTACAAGTGTAAATAAATTCTAACATTAAGCCATAAACGTGTATATAAATTCTAACATTAAACCCTACACGTGTATATACATTCTAGCATTAAACCCTACAAGTGTATATCAATTCTAACATTAAACCCTACACGTACAGGGCCGTCGCTGGAGCTGTTTTGATGATAGGCACGGCCAAATATGCTTGTTTGTCGAGTGAGCGAGTACGCTAGGGGGTCCGAGGGCATGCCCCCCGGAGATTTTTTGAAATGAGGAAGCAATTTCCTGCATTTCAATCCATTTTGTAACATACAATTGCAGGACTAAAGTTCTCTCGGCAATCCGTATAACGGCTAGATGTATAATATACATGATCTATTGCCCTTATCAATTAAACAAGCACGTAAAATAGCACAAACTAAATTTCGAGATGCACCATATTTGCAATGGGCTCAATTATTTCACCACTCCCCACATCACGGCGCCTATGTATCCGTACTACCCCGGGGGGGGGGGTTTAATGCATTTTTGGAGTTTTCATTTTTTCATTTTCTGAGACCAATGATACGCACGTGCGTACTTGCGTATGCCCAGCGACGGGCCTGACGTGTATATAAATTCTAACATTAAACCCTACACGTGTATATAAATTCTAGCATTAAACCCTACACGTGTATATAAATTCTAGCATTAAACCCTACAGGTGTATATCAATTCTAACATTAAACCCTACACGTGTATATAAATTCTAACATTAAACCCTACACGTGTATATAAATTCTAGCATTAAACCCTACACGTGTATATCAATTCTAACATTAAACCCTACACGTGTATATAAATTCTGGCATTAAACCCTACACGTGTATATCAATTCTAACATTAAACCCTACACGTGTATATAAATTCTAGCATTAAACCCTACACGTGTATATCAATTCTAACATTAAACCCTACAAGTGTATATCAATTATAACATTAAACCCTACAAGTGTAAATAAATTCTAACATTAAACCACACAAGTGTATATCAATTCTAACATTAAACCCTACACGTGTAAATAAATTCTAACATTAAACCACACAAGTGTATATCAATTCTAACATTAAACCCTACAAGTGTAAATAAATTCTAACATTAAACCACACAAGTGTATATCAATTCTAACATTAACCCTTTCCCTCATAGAAGCACCTCATAACGCCATTACCAATACGACATAAATTGACAATGTTGTAGCCAAACCAATGTTGATAATAAATACCAGAATCTCATGAAGTCCCAGTAATATCTATGGAGGTGGGATAGATATGGCGACTACTTATCCACTGTATGATAGCTAAATGCCTGTCGCTTGTATGGAGATATAATAGTATATTAACGTAAATCTCTATGAAGGAAAGGGTTAAACCATACACGTGTAAGTAAATTCTAACATTAAACTCTACAAGTGTAAATAAATTCTAACATTAAACCATACATGTGTAAATAAATTCAAACATTAAACCCTACACGTGTATATAAATTCAAACATTAAACCCTACACGTGTATATAAATTCAAACAATAAGCCCTACACGTGTATATACATTCTAACATTAAACCTACATGTGTATATCAAGTATAACATTAAACCATATACGTGTATATCAATTCAAACATTAAAAATGCAAACATTAAAGTCTACAAGTGTATATCAATACTAACATTAAACCCTACAAGTGTATGTCAATTCTAACATTAAACCCTACACGTGTATATCAATTCTAACATTAAACCATACAAGTGTATATCAATTGAAACATTAAACCATACAAGTGTATATCAATTCAAACATTAAACCCTACAAATGTATATTACAGAAGTATTAATTTAATGTCTAATGGCGGTCATGGATTAAATAAAACGTGGTCAGGACGCATACTATTTTAATGTCGCCATTGGATTGGTCGGTCAGTAAACGTAGAAGAAATATGATTGATTTAATAACAAAAGTAACAACATAAATTGTAGATCTATATAGATGCAATTGCATCAACAGTCATAAATGGCTGGCCTTGTCAATATGGGTGGCACTACAATAAACAAACACTTTATAAGTTTATGCAATCTTAAAGATTATCTACAATGGTGCACCGTTTCTGACGTTGATATGATTCATCCAGCCGTCCGTTATAAGTCACAAATTACGTACTTGTAAACACTGAGTACGGCTTGAGAACTCGTTGATACTTGCTGGGATGGCAAACTAACTTTCTTGACCGCCAAGCCGCCACGTTTGTCTTGAACTGTTCAAAGCCTCTGCGTACTGGCCGGATGACTAGTTGTGAAGTGAGTATGATGTGAAGTGAGTGTGAACGGCCTTAACGTACTGAGACGCTGACAACAACTGCAAGAACGTGCGTACACGAGGACAACGCTTCTCCTCTGTATCTCCCACGTCTATGCCGTTCTCACCCAGTGTCTATGCGGACGCAATGGACGCAGTGCATTCTTGTAGTTTGCCTTGGCTGGAACTCATAGAAACGTGATGGATGTAGTTTGCCTTGGCTGGAACTCATAGAAACGTGATGGGTGTTGTTCATAGAAACGTGGTGTATGTAGTTTGCCTTAGCTGGAACTCATAGAAACGTGGTGGATGTAGTTTGCCTTGGCTGGAACTCATAGAAACGTGGTGGGTGTTGTTCATAGAAACGTGGTGGATGTAGTTTGCCTTGGCTGGAACTCATAGAAACGTGGATGTAATTTGCCTTGACTGGAACTCATAGAAACGTGGTGGATGTAGTTTGCCTTGGCTGGAACTCATAGAAACGTGGTGGATGTAGTTTGCCTTGGCTGGAACTCATAGAAACGTGGTGGATGTAGTTTGCCTTGGCTGGAACTCATAGAAACGTGGTGGATGTAGTTTGCCTTGGCTGGAACTCATAGAAACGTGGTGGATGTAGTTTGCCTTGGCTGGAACTCATAGAAACGTGGTGGATGTAGTTTGCCTTGGCTGGAACTCATAGAAACGTGGTGGATGTAGTTTGCCTTGGCTGGAACTCATAGAAACGTGGTGGATGTAGTTTGCCTTGGCTGGAACTCATAGAAACGTGGTGGATGTAGTTTGCCTTGGCTGGAACTCATAGAAACGTGGTGGATGTAGTTTGCCTTGGCTGGAACTCATAGAAACGTGGTGGATGTAGTTTGCCTTGACTGGAACTCATAGAAACGTGGTGGATGTAGTTTGCCTTGGCTGGAACTCATAGGAACGTGGTGGATGTAGTTTGCCTTGACTGGAACTCATAGGAACATGGTAAGGAACGGATACAATGTCCACAAACGGGTAAATACGGGATATAGCTTGGTGTAGTTGGATTAGGATCGATGATGCGTGACCGGCATTATATGGTATACATCCTGACTACGTTTATACAATGTGTAACCCTTTGCACGCTAGCGGCAGATAAAGTCGCATTTGCAACAGCATTGAGCCAGATCTGACGGCACAGAACGTGCCGTCTGATCAGGCTATATTCTGCCTGCTGGTCGGATAGGGATCTAAAACACATGGCAACACAATAGCAAACAACATATATCCTGAATAAACGTGGCGTTGCGCCGCGGCTGATCTGGGTCTATGTTGTTTGCACATGTGATTTTATTTACTCAACAGGCAATAATCTCAGGATTGTCATGCCATGAGGTATATGTGTGCAATGGTCCTTAATGTGTTATCTTTGTATTTAATGTCTAATTAAAGGTCCTACATTTGTTCCTAATGTATGCCTTAAGGTTTTATGTTCGTATTTATAGTTTAATATAAATTATTTATATTCAAGAATGTAACAGTATAGTGTTGTAACACAAAGCTGCGTAGTAGATGCAGTAGTAGTAGTTGTATAAACTGGAACATACACGATACATAGAATGTGTTGCACACCGAGCTATTCTAAGGAGCGAAGTCTTAAATGTCTTAATATCCAACTTTTGAAATAACATTCTTTGGCTAATAAGGCTGGAACATCAATGACATAACTGTTCTTTGGTTAACCAGGCTGACACATCAATGACATAACCTTTCTTTGGTTAACCAGGCCGACATATCAATGACATAACCGTTCTTTGGTTAACCAGGCTGACACATCAATGACAACCTTTCTTTGGTTAACCAGGCCGACACACCAATGACATAACCTTTCTTTGGTTAACCAGGCTGACATATCAATGGCATAACCTTTCTTTGGTTAACCAGGCCGACACATCAATGACATAACCTTTCTTTGGTTAACCAGGCTGACATATCAATGACATAACCTATCTTTGGTTAACCAGGCTGACACATCAATGACATAACCTTTATTTGGTTAACCAGGCTGACACACCAATGACATAACCTTTGTTTGGTTAACCAGGCTGACATATCAATGACATAACCTTTGTTTGGTTAACCAGGCTGACACATCAATGACATAACCGTTCTTTGGTTAACCAGGCCGACACGTCAATGATATAACCTTTCTTTGGTTAACCAGGCTGACACATCAATGACATAACCTTTCTTTGGTTAACCAGGCTGACACATCACTGACATAACCGTTCTTTGGTTAACAAGGCCGACACATCAATGACATAACCGTTCTTTGGTTAACCAGGCTGACACATCAATGACATAACCTTTCTTTGGTTAACCAGGCTGACACATCAATGACATAACCTTTCTTTGGTTAACCAGGCTGGAACATCAATGACATAACCTTTCTTTGGTTAACCAGGCTGACACATCAATGGCATAACCTTTCTTTGGTTAACCAGGCTGAACTCATATAGACATTGTAATACCTTCTGACATGGGTTCATTCTTTATTATCATATTTAATACCTCATTGTACATAAGTAGTTTGTTTATTATACATCCATTAGGCACTTAGTCCGTGATGGCAATTCAATAATGCATATATATATATGACGATCAGTGAATTCCATACAATACACCATGCAATACACCATACAATACACCATACAATACATCATACAAAACACCATACAATACACCATACAATACACCATACAATACACCATGCAATACACCATACAATACACCATGCAATACACCATACAATACACCATGCAATACACCATGCAACATAATATGCAATACACCATACAACACACCATACAATACATCATACAATACACTATGCAATACACCATACAATACATCATACAATACACTACGCAATACATCATACAATACACTATGCAATACACCATACAATACACCATACAATACATCATGCAATACACTATGCTACCCATACAATACATCATACAATACCTACAATACACATACATACACATGCAATACACATACATACATACACATGTCATACAATACACCATACAATACACCATACAATACACCATACAATACACCATACAATACACCATACAATACATCATACAATACATCATACAATACACCATACAATGCACCATAACATACATCATACAATACACCATGCAATACACCATACAATACACCATACAATACACCATACAATACATCATACAATACACCATGCAATACATTATGCAATACACCATACAATACACTATGCAATACACCATGCAATACACCATACAATACACTATGTAATACACCATGCAATACAACATACAATACACCATACAATACACCTTGAAATACACTATGCAATACACCATACAATACACCATACAATACACTATGCAATACACAATACAATACACCATGCAATACACCATACAATGCACCATGCAATATACTATGCAATACACCATGCAATACACCATGCAATACAACATTCAATACACCATACAATACACCATACAATACACCATGCAATACACCATACAATACACCATACAATACACCATACAATACACTATGCAATACACCATGCACTACATAATACAATACACCATACAATACACCATACAATACACCATACAATACACCATACAATACACTATACAATACACCATACAATACACCATACAATACACCATGCAATACACTATACAATACACCATACAATACACCATACAATACACCATGCAATACACCATGCAATACACCATGCAATACACCATACAATACACCATACAATGCACCATACAATACACCATACAATACACCATACAATACACCATACAATACACCATACAATACACTATACAATACACCATACAATACACCATGCAATATACCATGCAATACACCATACAATACACCACGCAATACACCATACAATACACCATGCAATACACCATGCAATACACTATGCAATACACATACAATACACCATACAATACACCATGCAATACATAATACAATACACCATACAATACACCATGTAATACACCATACAATATACCATGCAATACACCATACAATACATCATACAATACACCATACAATACACCATGCACTACATAATACAATACACCATACAATACACCATGTAATACACCATACAATACACCATGCAATACACTATGCAATACACCATACAATACACCATGCAATACATTATACAATACACTATGCAATACACTATGCAATATACCATACAATACACCATGCAATACACCATACAATACATCATACAATACATCATACAATACACCATGCAATACACCATATAATACACCATACAATACACAATGCAATGCACCATACAATACATCATACAATACACCATACAATACACCATGCAATACACCATACAATACGCAATACAATACACCATACAATACACCATACAATACACCATGCAATACACCATACAAGACACCATGCAATACACCATACAATACACCATGCAATACACCATACAATACAGCATACAATACACCATGCAATACACTATGCAATACATCATACAATACACCATACAATACACCATACAATACACCATACAATACATCATACAATACATAATACAATACACCATACAATACACCATACAATATACCATACAATACACCATACAATACACCATACAATACATAATACAATACACCATACAATACACCATACAATACACCATACAATACACCATACAATACACCATACAATACACCATACAATACACCATACAATACACCATGCAATACACCATACAATACACTATGCAATACACTACACTATGCAATACACCATGCAATAAGTATGCAATACACCATGCAATACACCATACAATACACCATACAATACACCATGTAATACACCATACAATACACCATACAATACACCATACAATACATAATACAATACACCATACAATACACCATACAATACACCATACAATACACCATACAATACACCATACAATACACCATACAATACACCATGCAATACACCATACAATACACTATGCAATACACCATGCAATACACCATGCAATACAGTATGCAATACACCATGCAATACACCATACAATACACCATACAATACACAATGCAATACACCATACAATACACCATACAATACATCATACAATACACCATGCAATACACCATACAATACACCATGCAATACACAATGCAATACACTATGCAATACACCATACAATACACCATGCAATACATCATACAATACACTATGCAATACACCATGCAATACACCATACAATACACAATACAATACATCATACAATACATCATACAATACACCATGCAATACACTATGCAATACACCCACCATACAATACACCATGCAATACACCATACAATACACCATACACTATACTATACAATACACCATGCAATACACCATGCACTACACCATGCAATACACCATACAATACACCATACAATACATCATACAATACACCATGCAATACACCATGCAATACACAATGCAAGACACCATACAAGACACCATGCAATACACCATGCAATACATCATACAATACACCATGCAATACACCATACAATACACCATACAATACACCATACAATACATCATACAATACACCATACAATACAACATACAATACACCATACAATACACTATGCAATACACCATGCAATACACTATGCAATACACCATACAATACACCATGCAATACACCATACAATACACCATACAATACACCATACAATACATCATACAATACATCATACAATACATAATACAATACACCATACAATACACCATACAATACACCATGCAATACATCATACAATACACTATGCAATACACCATGCAATACACCATACAATACACAATACAATACATCATACAATACATCATACAATACACCATGCAATACACTATGCAATACACCATACAATACACCATGCAATACACCATACAATACACCATACACTATACTATACAATACACCATGCAATACACCATGCACTACACCATGCAATACACCATACAATACACCATACAATACATCATACAATACACCATACAAGACACCATGCAATACACCATGCAATACATCATACAATACACCATGCAATACACCATACACTACACCATACAATACACCATACAATACATCATACAATACACCATACAATACATCATACAATACACCATACAATACACCATACAATACATCATACAATACATCATACAATACATAATACAATACACCATACAATACACCATACAATACATCATACAATACATAATACAATACACCATACAATACACCATACAATACACCATACAATACACCATACAATACACCATACAATACATAATACAATACACCATACAATACACCATACAATACACCATACAATACACCATACAATACACCATACAATACACCATACAATACACCATACAATACACCATGCAATACACCATACAATACACTCAGCAATACACCATATACTACACTATGCAATACACCATGCAATACACCATGCAATACAGTATGCAATACACCATGCAATACACCATACAATACACCATACAATACACCATGCAATACACCATACAATACACAATACAATACACCATACAATACATAATACAATACACCATACAATACACCATACAATACACCATACAATACACCATACAATACACCATACAATACACCATACAATACACCATGCAATACACCATACAATACACTATGCAATACACCATGCAATACAGTATGCAATACACCATGCAATACACCATACAATACACCATACAATACACAATGCAATACACCATACAATACACCATACAATACATCATACAATACACCATGCAATACACCATACAATACACCATGCAATACACCATGCAATACACTATGCAATACACCATACAATACACCATGCAATACATCATACAATACACTATGCAATACACTATGCAATACATCATACAATACACAATACAATACATCATACAATACATCATACAATACACCATGCAATACACTATGCAATACACCATGCAATACACCATGCAATACACCATACAATACACCATACACTATACCATATAATACACCATGCAATACACCATGCAATACACCATACAATACATAATACAATACACCATACAATACACCATACAATACACCATACAATACACCATACAATACATAATACAATACACCATACAATACACCATACAATACACCATACAATACATCATACAATACATAATACAATACACCATACAATACACCATACAATACACCATACAATACACCATACAATACATAATACAATACACCATACAATACACCATACAATACATCATACAATACATAATACAATACACATACAATACACCATACAATACACCATACAATACACCATACAATACACCATACAATACATCATACAATACACCATACAATACATCATACAATACACCATACAATACATCAATACACCATCAATACACATGCATACACCATACAATACACCATACAATACACCATGCAATACATCATACAATACACCATGCAATACACCATACAATACACCATACAATACACCATACAATACATCATACAATACATAATACAATACACCATGCAATAAACCATACAATACACCATACAATATACCATACAATACACCATACAATACATCATACAATACACCATACAATACATAATACAATACACCATACAATACACCATACAATACATCATACAATACACCATACAATACACCATACAATACACTATACAATACACCATGCAATACACCATACAATACACCATGCAATACATCATACAATACACCATACAATACATCATACAATACACCATACAATACACCATGCAATACACTATGCAATACACCATACAATACACCATACAATACACCATGCAATACACCATACAATACACCATGCAATACACTATGCAATACACCATACAATACATCATACAATACACCATGCAATACATCATGCAATACATCATACAATACACCATACAATACATCATGCAATACACCATACAATACATCATACAATACACCATACAATACACCATACAATACATCATACAATACACCATACAATACATCATGCAATACACCATACAATAAACCATACAATACACCATACAATACACTATGCAATACACCATGCAATACACCATACAATACACCATACAATACACCATACAATACACTATGCAATACACCATGCAATACACCATACAATACACTATACAATACACCAAACAATACATTATACAATACATCATACAATACACCATACAATACATCATACAATACATCATACAATACACCATGCAATACACTATGCAATACACCATGCAATACACCATACAATATACTATACAATACACCATACAATACACTATACAAGTATCATACAATATACCACGCATGACTAGCGTGTGACTAACGCATAAGGAGCGTGTAACAGTGATTAAGTATAAGACACCCCTGAAACTATTAGCGTGTGGTGACGTGTCGCTGGCGTTCGACGAACGATTAGTCAACGTTAGACTAACGTAACTAACGTGTTAATAACGACAGAATAGCGTTTTGCTGGCGTGTGGGTTTTATGGTCAAACGGATATAAAAACGCTGGAAAATCATAGTAGATTCAGTTGTTCTCCTGAGATTGAACAGTAAACATCATGCCGCCAAGAGGAAAATAAGTGTGAGCAAGAAGAATGCAAAGCCTCCTTCTCTACCAATGTCTTCGGACGAAGAACAACACCACGAGGAAGAGCCAATCCGATGTGTGATGCCAGATATGTTCAGCTCACCCTAGAACGCTCGAAAATTGAACGAGTAGAACGTTCAGAGAACGTTGATCAGAACGTCATGGTGTGACGGACGCTTAGGTTGGACTGTTGGCAAACGTCGACTGAATTTAGCCTGACTCAGATATTTGTACCAGGTCTGCAATACATCAGCTAAAAATACATAACGACGAACAAAAAATAAATAACATAACTGTGTTGTACATTTGGCAAATAACAAGATAAATAACACGTTTAAGCATCGAATTTGCAAATATATAAATAAAAACTTATCATCATATTCTAACTCGCCTGCCGTGTCCTCCCATTTGCGATCCTCCTTTTGCTTAAGATTGAACTATCTGTGCTTTGAGTTCCACTAGAGCTGGTTGGCCTCCACCCACTGAATGACTTGGCCCCCCGCCTCCTCATTCGTCATGTGGCAACTATTCTATGGCTTGGCCCTCCGTCTCCTCATTAGTCACACAACTCTTCTTTGACCATTTGGTTGACATCTCCCCAGACTTCCCTCCAGGTGCAGAGCCGGACCGTGAAGTTGATGCCCTGGTTGAACCAACTCCCAAACCGTCTCTTCTGTTGCAGGCTCTGTTTCTGCCTGATTACATTTTCCTGGTGCGTTACTTTATCGCTGGTACACGCTCCTCATGCGTTAATCATGCGTTACTCATGCGCCAGATGTGTCCAGATCGGCCGAGAACGCTCGAACATTGAACGATTAAAACGTTCATAGTACGCTGGCCAGAACGCTGACATGTGACGGGCACATTACCTGAACATTTCATAAACATTATTTGTAGGAATTAGTCTATGTTTGCGTAAAACAAGAACGTAATTATCAAAACAAAAACAATTCATACTGCTTAGGCCTTACTTGACAGTGTGTAAACAATTATATCGAAGTTAGATAAATACACAGGCCTTACTTGAACAGTGTGTAAACAATTAGATCGAAGTTAAATAAATACATAGACCTTACTTGAACAGTGTGTAAACAATTAGGTCGAAGTTAGATAAATACATAGGCCTTACTTGAACAGTGTGTAAACAATTAGATCGAAGTTAGATAAATACATAGGCCTTACTTGAACAGTGTGTAAACAATTAGATCGAAGTTAGATACATACATAGGCCTTACTTGAACAGTGTGTAAACAATTAGATCGAAGTTAGATAAATACATAGGCCTTTCTTGAACAGTGTGCAAAGGGGGTACAGTCTGCAACCAACTAGACCGAAGTTAGATAAATACATAGGCCTTACTTGAACAATTTGCATATGGGGTACAGTCTGCAACCAACTAAACCGAATTTAGGTAACTGTCTATGCCTTACCTGGAGTATTGCAACTGTTAGGTTAGGTTTAACCTAATGATTAACCATGTTTATAATGTGTGACCATGTTTATAATTATTAACCATGTTTACAATGTTTGACCATGTTTATAATGATTGACCATGTTATATGTTTATAATGATTGACCATGTTATATGTTTATAATGATTGACCACGTTATATGTTTATAATGATTGACCATGTTTATAATGATTGACCATGTTTATAATGATTGACCATGTCTATAATGATTGACCATGTTTATAATGATTAGCCATGTTTATAATGATTGACCGTGTTTATAATGATTTACATTGTTATATTTGTTTATAATGATTGACCATGTTATATGTTTATAATGATTGACCATGTTTATAATGATTGACCATGTTTATAATGATTGACCATGTTATATGTGTATGGTGATGAACTTGTTTTATAAAACATACTTGCATGATCAGGACTGTATAATAATTATTCATTGATATCCTTGTCCTGAACGATCTTATCGAAACGAAATGCAAGATCGACAGAACCAACTATTTACTACATTTGCATAATGTTAATAATTATATTATTATACATGCACACGGGCATGTGCAAATGACGTTATGATAAAACGAACAGTTTTCTTAAAATGTTTATCTTATATGCATTGCTTGTATCGTAGTATACAACATACACAATAATGTAAGTCTTAATTTATTTAAAGTGTCTCTGAGGAAAGTGTCACAGGTACAGTAGTGGTCTTGCAAAGTACAAACCCAACCACTTAGGCCTTGAGTCACGACCTCACATTTAGGCCATCGGTACCACCTGAGAGCAGTAATGTTCATGGTGGTTTTTGACAAGGTATATATCCCTAGAGTTCAAATACATGTGATAGGATTTCAACAGCGGCAGCTGTTTGTGTGATAACAGATTTTTCATAACCCTACAGAAAATTATGTTTTTAAGATGACAAATCCGAAACGATTCGCGAAAACCATGGACATATTATTGCACATTGGATTAAAAGTCTCATTAGTGTTTGGAGAACTAAAACACATAAGCAAATCACATAAATAAACATTCTCATAATCACTGATAGGGTTATAGCCGCCATCTTGGATTTAAAATTGCCGCTATGATGTTTCCAATTTTAATGCTCATATATGTTATCTGTATGTTTTTTAAACCACACATATCAGTGAATATAATAATTGTGTTACATGGGCATATCTCCACATGAAAACAATATCATTCTCAGTAAATGGGCTGCCATCCAAGATGGCCACTGCTCTTTAGTGATGTCACCATAGTTACACAAGGTACTACTGGCCTAACTGGACACCCTTCGTGGAAATACTTTCTCACAATACATGCATGTAAATGTTGGTATATCTCAGTGTTAATGCGATAACTAATGTTGTTATTGTTGTATATATCTATGTATCGATCTAAATGCATTCGTGCAGTTCTTGCTGTCCCAAATATTGTATATTACCAATATTCAAACTATGAAATTAATTCATGTTGTTACTGTAATATGTGACATAACTTTAATAAAAGTAATGGTTGTTGTTGTTGTTGTTGTTGTTGTTGTATACATGTTCTTAAAGCTGATTGAGTGAGCTTATGAATTACACACAAGTAAAAGGGTTATACAGAGCGTCAAGTCGAGTGTGTATATGTTGGCCTCACCATTGAGTACATGTCACGTCATAGGTTACCCTGGAATGTATATTTGAGTACATGTCACGTCATAGGCTACCCTGGAATGTATGTTTGAGTACATGTCACGTCATAGGCTACCCTGGAATGTATGTTTGAGTACATGTCACGTCATAGGCTACCCTGGAATTTATGTTTGAGTACATGTCACGTCATAGGCTATCGCTAGGGTAGTCAATATGACAGTAGTAAACTACATCACACATGCGGCATGACAATATGACAGTAGTATACTACATCACACCTGCGCCATGACAATATGCCAGTAGTATACTATATCACACATGCGTCATGACAATATGACAGTAGTATACTACATCACACATGCGTCATGACAATATGACAGTAGTATACTATATCACACCTGCGGCATGACAATATGACAGTAGTATACTACATCACACATGCGTCATGACAATATGACAGTAGTATACTACATCACACCTGCGTCATGACAATATGACAGTAGTATACTACATCACACATGCGTCATGACAATATGACAGTAGTATACTATATCACACCTGCGGCATGACAATATGACAGTAGTATACTACATCACACATGCGGCATGACAATATGACAGTAGTATACTACATCACACATGCGTCATGACAGTAGTATACTACATCACACCGACGCCATGTCGATATGACAGTAGTATACTATATCATACATGCGTCATGACAATATGACAGTAGTATACTACATCACACCTGTGCCATGTCAATATGACAGTAGTATACTATATCATACATGCGTCATGACAATATGACAGTAGTATACTACATCACACATGCGGCATGACAATATGACAGTAGTATACTACATCACACATGCGTCATGACAGTAGTATACTACATCACACCGGCGCCATGTCAATATGACAGTAGTATACTATATCACACCTGCGCCATGTCAATATGACAGTAGTATACTATATCATACATGCGTCATGACAATATGACAGTAGTATACTACATCACACATGCGTCATGACAGTAGTATACTACATCACACCTGCGTCATGTCAATATGACAGTAGTATACTACATCACACCTGCGGCATAACAATATGACACTAGTATACTACATCACACCTGCGTCATGACAATATGACAGTAGTATACTACATCACACCTGCGTCATGTCAATATGACAGTAGTATACTATATCATACCTGCGTCATGACAATATGACAGTAGTATACTACATCACACATGCGTCATGTCAATATGACAGTAGTATACTACATCACACCTGCGTCATGTCAATATGACAGTAGTAAACTACATCACACCTGCGTCATGACAATATGACAGTAGTAAACTACATCACACATGCGTCATGACAATATGACAGTAGTATACTACATCACACATGCGGCATGACAATATGACAGTAGTAAACTACATCACACTTGCGTCATGACAATATGACAGTAGTAAACTACATCACACCTGCGGCATGACAATATGACAGTAGTATACTACATCACACATGCGGCATGACAATATGACAGTAGTATACTACATCACACATGCGTCATGACAGTAGTATACTACATCACACCGGCGCCATGTCGATATGACAGTAGTATACTATATCATACATGCGTCATGACAATATGACAGTAGTATACTACATCACACCTGTGCCATGTCAATATGACAGTAGTATACTATATCATACATGCGTCATGACAATATGACAGTAGTATACTACATCACACATGCGGCATGACAATATGACAGTAGTATACTACATCACACATGCGTCATGACAGTAGTATACTACATCACACCGGCGCCATGTCAATATGACAGTAGTATACTATATCACACCTGCGCCATGTCAATATGACAGTAGTATACTATATCATACATGCGTCATGACAATATGACAGTAGTATACTACATCACACATGCGTCATGACAGTAGTATACTACATCACACCTGCGTCATGTCAATATGACAGTAGTATACTACATCACACCTGCGGCATAACAATATGACACTAGTATACTACATCACACCTGCGTCATGACAATATGACAGTAGTATACTACATCACACCTGCGTCATGTCAATATGACAGTAGTATACTATATCATACCTGCGTCATGACAATATGACAGTAGTATACTACATCACACATGCGTCATGTCAATATGACAGTAGTATACTACATCACACCTGCGTCATGTCAATATGACAGTAGTAAACTACATCACACCTGCGTCATGACAATATGACAGTAGTAAACTACATCACACATGCGTCATGACAATATGACAGTAGTATACTACATCACACATGCGGCATGACAATATGACAGTAGTAAACTACATCACACCTGCGTCATGACAATATGACAGTAGTAAACTACATCACACATGCGGCATGACAATATGACAGTAGTATACTACATCACACCTGCGTCATGTCAATATGACAGTAGTAAACTACATCACACATGCGGCATGACAATATGACAGTAGTATACTACATCACACTTGCGTCATGTCAATATGACAGTAGTAAACTACATCACACATGCGGCATGACAATATGACAGTAGTATACTACATCACACATGCGTCATGACAATATGACAGTAGTAAACTACATCACACATGCGGCATGACAATATGACAGTAGTATACTACATCACACCTGCGTCATGTCAATATGACAGTAGTAAACTACATCACACATGCGGCATGACAATATGACAGTAGTATACTACATCACACCTGCGTCATGTCAATATGACAGTAGTATACTACATCACACATGCGTCATGACAATATGACAGTAGTATACTACATCACACATGCGTCATGACAATATGACAGTAGTAAACTACATCACACATGCGGCATGACAATATGACAGTAGTATACTACATCACACCTGCGTCATGTCAATATGACAGTAGTAAACTACATCACACATGCGGCATGACAATATGACAGTAGTATACTACATCACACTTGCGTCATGTCAATATGACAGTAGTAAACTACATCACACCTGCGGCATGATAATATGACAGTAGTATACTACATCACACATGCGTCATGACAATATGACAGTAGTAAACTACATCACACATGCGGCATGACAATATAACAGTAGTATACTACATCACACCTGCGTCATGTCAATATGACAGTAGTAAACTACATCACACCTGCGTCATGACAATATGACAGTAGTATACTACATCACACCTGCGTCATGACAATATGACTGAACTATAGAATCTCAACACATGTAATAATTTAAGCAGGTGATGTTCAATGAATTGTATGTGAATTAATTATGCTCACATGCAGGAAAATATCGACTATTGTGTGTGTGTCACATATTGTGGGACGAAGTTTTGAAGTCAAACATAGTATGTAAGTACACATTGTTTTAGAATGATATCATAATACCCGGAAGAATTTTTTTTCACTTGTTCGCAATGTGTCGTTTTTTCACAAAACAAATCGTAATTGCAAATGTTAATTGAAAATGAGTTAAATTTAATAATAAATATTATATTTCGATATCATTATTTCTTCTCGTTATTTTACGATGATATCATTTTCAAGGATTTTGCTCCAGTCCTATACATAAACTCACTCAAAACTGAGGTTGCACGGGTATGCGGAACTTACAGTAGGTGTTATAATGAGAGACATCGGTCAGTTACTGCCCCTGAATACTCCCTACAAGTAGATAGGTCATATTAAGTGTTTTCCTCCGTTTTATCGTTGTTTCCTTTGCACAACATGCTAGCAATGTGATCCAACATAGGCCTCTTATGACCATTAAATTACTATATATAAACAGCTCTCCTACAGTATATAACATGGGTACTTATTTGTAGCTTATAAGACAAGTGTCATGTGTGTTTTATCATAGGTGACTACAATGGTAAATTATGTAGATCTGTTGAATGGATGTTTTGAAATTGTTTACGGGGCCATTGTGCTGTGTGGAGAAGTAGCGGGAAATGCACGTGGCTATATGACTCATAATAACAGCGAGCCAGAACATAGCTTGGTGTTACATTTTACATTGTTTGATTTTTACGTCGAACTCTTACAGTTTACGTCAATTAAAGAATGTAAAGGAAGTATTTTAAAATCGTATACATGTATGCTATGTTCTTTCTTAGAACCGTCCACATGTATGCTATGTTCTTTCTTAGAACCGTCCACATGTATGCTATGTTCTTTCTTAAAACCCTCCACATGTATGCTATGTTCTTTCTTAAAACCCTCCACATGTATGCTATGTTCTTTCTTAGAACCCTCCACATGTATGCTATGTTCTTTCTTAGAACCGTCCACATGTATGCTATGTTCTTTCTTAGAACCGTCCACATGTATGCTATGTTCTTTCTTAGAACCGTCCACATGTATGATTTTTTTGCTTTATTTCTCATTGCTCTAAAGTAGATTTATGGAGCATCCTGCAAACCTCCACTCCCGGGGAGAAATAATATTGTGACGGGTGCACGTGTATATTCTAACAATTAGCATCATTTAGTGCACCAGTAGGCAGTACATTAAATACGTGATTAATTCAAAGATCAAATACAAAAGTTAATAATAGTTTATTTTATTATCAACGTGACACAATAGTGCAAGAATTGAAATAAACAAAGGCAAATTTGATATTTTAATATTACAATTATTATGGACAGAGTTTCATTGTTTTATCATTAATATGGAACTAAGCTGCTCACACATATTCTCCTATGTAATATATATATGTAATATGTAATATATATATGTAATATGTAATATATATATGTAATATGTAATATATATATGTAATATATATATATATATGTAATATGTAATATATATATGTAATA
>CM026402.1:55085221-55127017 GCA_014843695.1 Archivesica marissinica
TAGTGTGTGAGATGGTACGGTGGTCGCCCCTTGTACCAGGTAGTGTGTGAGATGGTATGGTGGTCGCCCCTTGTACCAGGTAGTGTGTGAGATAGTACGGTGGTCGACCCTTGTACCAGGTAGTGTATGAGATGGTACGGTGGTCGCCCCTTGTACCAGTTAGTGTGTGAGATGGTACGGTGTTTGCCCCTTGTACCAAGTAGTGTGTGAGATGGTATGGTGGTCGCCCCTTGTACCAGGTAGTGTGTGAGATGGTAGGGTGGTCGCACCTTGTACCAGGTAGTGTGTGAGATGGTACGGTGGTCGCCCCTTGTACCAATTAGTGTGTGAGATGGTACGGTGGTCGCCCCTTGTACCAGGTAGTGTGTGAGATAGTACGGTGGTCGCCCCTTGTACCAGGTAGTGTGTGAGATGGTACGGTGGTCGCCCCTTGTACAAGGTAGTGTATGAGATGGTACGGTGGTCGCCCCTTGTACCAGGTAGTGTGTGAGATGGTACGGTGATCGCCCCTTGTACCGGGTAGTAGGTGAGATAGTACTGTGGTCACCCCTTGTACCAGGTAGTGTGTGAGATGGTACTGTGGTCGCCCCTTGTACCCAGGTAGTGTGTGAGATGGTACGGTGGTTGCCCCTTGTACCAAGTAGTGTGTGAGATGGTATGGTGGTCGCCCCTTGTACCAGGTAGTGTGTGAGATGGTATAGTGGTCGCCCCTTGTACCAGGTAGTGTATGAGATGGTACGGTGGTCGCCCCTTGTACCAGTTAGTGTGTGAGATGGTACGGTGTTTGCCCCTTGTAACAAGTAGTGTGTGAGATGGTATGGTGGTCGCCCCTTGTACCAGGTAGTGTGTGAGATGGTATGGTGGTCGCCCCTTGTACCAGGTAGTGTGTGAGATGGTACGGTGGTCGCCCCTTGTACCAGGTAGTGTGTGAGATGGTACGGTGGTCGCCCCTTGTACCAGGTAGTGTGTGAGATGGTACGGTGGTCGCCCCTTGTACCAATTAGTGTGTGAGATGGTACGGTGGTTGCCCCTTGTACCAAGTAGTGTGTGAGATTGTACGGTGGTTGCCCCTTGTACCAGGTAGTGTGTGAGATGGTATGGTGGTCGCCCCTTGTACCAGGTAGTGTGTGAGATGGTATGGTGGTCGCCCCTTGTACCAGGTAGTGTGTGAGATGGTACGGTGGTCGCCCCTTGTACCAGGTAGTGTGTGAGATGTACGGTGGTCGCCCCTTGTACCAGTTAGTGTGTGAGATGGTACGGTGTTTGCCCCTTGTACCAAGTAGTGTGTGAGATGGTATGGTGGTCGCCCCTTGTACCAGGTAGTGTGTGAGATAGTAGGGTGGTCGCCCCTTGTACCAGGTTGTGTGTGAGATGGTACGGTGGTCGCCCCTTGTACCAAGTAGTGTGTGAGATTGTACGGTGGTTGCCCTTGTACCAAGTAGTGTGTGAGATGGTATGGTGGTCGCCCCTTGTACCAGGTAGTGTGTGAGATGGTATGGTGGTCGCCCCTTGTACCAGGTAGTGTGTGAGATAGTACGGTGATCGACCCTTGTACCAGGTAGTGTATGAGATGGTACGGTGGTCGCCCCTTGTACCAGTTAGTGTGTGAGATGGTACGGTGTTTGCCCCTTGTACCAAGTAGTGTGTGAGATGGTATGGTGGTCGCCCCTTGTACCAGGTAGTGTGTGAGATAGTAGGGTGGTCGCACCTTGTACCAGGTTGTGTGTGAGATGGTACGGTGGTCGCCCCTTGTACCAATTAGTGTGTGCGATGGTACGGTGGTCGCCCCTTGTACCAGGTAGTGTGTGAGATAGTACGGTGGTCGCCCCTTGTACCAGGTAGTGTGTGAGATGGTACGGTGGTCGCCCCTTGTACAAGGTAGTGTATGAGATGGTACGGTGGTCGCCCCTTTTACCAGGTAGTGTGTGAGATGGTACGGTGATCGCCCCTTGTACCGGGTAGTAGGTGAGATAGTACTGTGGTCACCCCTTGTACCAGGTAGTGTGTGAGATGGTACTGTGGTCGCCCCTTGTACACCAGGTAGTGTGTGAGATGGTACGGTGGTTGCCCCTTGTACCAAGTAGTGTGTGAGATGGTATGGTGGTCGCCCCTTGTACCAGGTAGTGTGTGAGATGGTATAGTGGTCGCCCCTTGTACCAGGTAGTGTATGAGATGGTACGGTGGTCGCCCCTTGTACCAGTTAGTGTGTGAGATGGTACGGTGTTTGCCCCTTGTAACAAGTAGTGTGTGAGATGGTATGGTGGTCGCCCCTTGTACCAGGTAGTGTGTGAGATGGTATGGTGGTCGCCCCTTGTACCAGGTTGTGTGTGAGATGGTACGGTGGTCGCCCCTTGTACCAATTAGTGTGTGAGATGGTACGGTGGTTGCCCCTTGTACCAAGTAGTGTGTGAGATTGTACGGTGGTTGCCCCTTGTACCAAGTAGTGTGTGAGATGGTATGGTGGTCGCCCCTTGTACCAGGTAGTGTGTGAGATGGTATGGTGGTCGCCCCTTGTACCAGGTAGTGTGTGAGATGGTACGGTGATCGACCCTTGTACCAGGTAGTGTATGAGATGGTACGGTGGTCGCCCCTTGTACCAGTTAGTGTGTGAGATGGTACGGTGTTTGCCCCTTGTACCAAGTAGTGTGTGTGATGGTATGGTGGTCGCCCCTTGTACCAGGTAGTGTGTGAGATAGTAGGGTGGTCGCACCTTGTACCAGGTTGTGTGTGAGATGGTACGGTGGTCGCCCCTTGTACCAAGTAGTGTGTGAGATGGTACAGTGGTCGCCCCTTGTACCAGGTAGTGTGTGAGATGGTACGGTGGTCGCCCCTTGTACCAATTAGTGTGTGAGATGGTACGGTGGTCGACCCTTGTAACAGGTAGTGTGTGAGATGGTAAGGTGGTCGCCCCTTGTACCAGATAGTATGTGAGATGGTACGGTGTTCGCCCCTTGTACCAGGTAGTTTGTGAGATTGTACGGTGGTCGCCCCTTGTACCAGTTAGTGTATGAGATGGTACTGTTGTCGCCCCTTTTACCAGGTAGTGTGTGAGATGGTAAGGTGGTCGCCCCTTGTACCAGGTAGTGTGTGAGATGGTACGGTGGTCGCCCCTTGTACCATGTAGTGTGTGAGATGGTACGGTGGTCGCCCCTTGTACCAAGTAGTGTGTGAGATGGTATGGTGGTCGCCCCTTGTACCAAGTAGTGTGTGAGATGGTATGGTGGTCGCCCCTTGTACCAGGTAGTGTGTGAGATGGTACGGTGGTCGCCCCTTGTACCAGGTAGTGTGTGAGATAGTACGGTGGTCGCCCCTTGTACCATGTAGTGTATGAGATGGTACGGTGGTCGCCCCTTGTACCAGGTAGTGTGTGAGATGGTATGGTGGTCGCCCCTTGTACCAGGTAGTGTGTGAGATGGTACGATGGTCGCCGCTTGTACCATGTAGTGTGTGAGATGGTACGGTGGTCGCCCCTTGTACCAGGTAGTGTGTGAGATGGTACGGTGGTCGCCCCTTGTACCAGGTAGTGTGTGAGATGGTACGGTGGTCGACCCTTGTACCAGGTAGTGTGTGAGATGGTACGGTGGTCGCCCCTTGTACCAGGTAGTGTGTGAGATGGTACGGTGGTTGCCCCTTGTACCAGGTAGTGTGTGAGATGGTACGTTGATCGCCCCTTTTTCCAGGCACAGGGATTCGGCACGTTTGGGGGTACTAGTATATATATTTAAGTACAGGGATTCTACTCTGTGGGATGTCAGTTTTCGCATCGATCAGTAAAATGGCCCTATCTGAAACAATTTTGTACAAAGCTGTCCAAATATAACGCCTATCCCGAGTCTTTATATTGTTCTTCAAATAAAACACAACTTTAAGCTGCATGCATGTATACTTTGCAAACAATTGCCACATACATTGGCCATAGCAGGTCACATTTCCATACTAGGACACGGGTTCTGTCAGCAACAAACAAAAATCTTCGACGGGAGAGTTTTAACTGTGAATAACATTATCAATACAATGTGTTTCCACTAGCGTGTAGGTTTATTCGGCAAAAATGTACGTCAAAAAGAGATTTCGTAGCATTTTCATTTTGTTTTGAAAATTTCTAAAGCGGCGCAATTCGCGTTGAAACGAGCGTTCTGATTGGATTATGATTATTCTTCATATATAAAAAAACATCTTGTTACATTCTAATAATCCAATCAGAACGCTCGTTTCAACGCGAATTGCGCCGCTTTAGAAATGTTCAAAACAAATTGAAAATGCTATGAAATCTCTTTTTGACGTACATTTTTGCCGAATAAACCTACACGTTAGTGGAAACACATTTTATTGATAATGTTATTCACAGTTAAAACTCTCCCGTCGAAGATTTTTTTTGTTGCTGACAGAACCCGTGTCCTAGTATGGAAATGTGACCTGCTATGGCCAATGTATGTGGCAATTGTTTGCAAAGTATACATGCATGCAGCTTAAAGTTGTGTTTTATTTGAAGAACAATATAAAGACTCGGGATAGGCGTTATATTTGTACAGCTTTGTACAAAATTGTTTCAGATAGGGCCATTATACTGATCGATGCGAAATCTGACATCCCTCAGAGTAGAATCCCTGTACTTAAATATATATACTAGTACCCCCAAACGTGCCGAATCCCTGTGGTCCAGGTAGTGTGTGAGATGGTACGGTGGTCGCCCCTTGTACCAGGTAGTGTGTGAGATGGTACGGTGGTCGCCCCTTGTACCAGGTAGTGTGTGAGATGGTACTGTGGTCGCCCTATGTACCAGGTAGTGTGTGAGATGGTACGGTGGTCGCCATATCGGACAGGTAGGTTTTCTCTGGATACTCCGGTTGTCTCCCACTTAATGACCACATTTACGCTTTCATCCGCTCCAATGAACGTGATTAATATATGTTGTTAAAGCTTGTTTCGCAACCATTCTAAAAATAAATAAAGTTTAAACTAAAAAGTAGATCTACACATTGTCCTAATAATGGCAACGTGTTATAGACTACTGAAGCAGGTAAGTAATTCGTATGCATTTCATTCCGGAAACAGTTTTGTTGATTTTCACGCAAATTAAAATATGCGAGTGTTTGAAAATGTGGATTACATGTTCCGATAGTAACTGTGTATGCAGTCACTATGCACCAATGTTCTATACACCAATGTTCATCTATACACAGATGTTCTATACACCAATGTTCATCTATACACCACTGTTCTATACACCAATGTTCATCTATACACCACTGTTCTATACACCAATGTTCATCTATACATCAATGTTCTATACACCAAGGTTCATCCATGCATCAATGTTCTATACACCAAGGTTCATCTATACATCGATGTTCATCTATACACCAATGTTCTATACACCAAGGTTCATCTATACACCAATGTTCATCTATACACGAATGTTCATCTATACACCAATGTTCATCTATACACCAATGTTCATCTATACACCAATGTTCATCTATACACCAATGTTCATCTATACACCAATGTTCTGTACACCAATGTTCATCTATACACCAATGTTCATCTATACACCAATGATCTATACACCAATGTTCATCTATGCACCAATGTTCATCTATACACCAATGTTCATCTATACACCAATGTTCATCTATACACTAATGTTCATCTATGCACCAATGTTCTGTACACCAATGTTCATCTATACACCAATGTTCATCTATACACCAATGTTCATCTATACACCAATGTTCTATACACCAATGTTCATCTATACACCAATGTTCATCTATACACCAATGTTCATCTATGCACCAATGTTCTGTACACCAATGTTCATATATACACCAATGTTCATCTATACACCAATGTTCATCTATACACCAATGTTCATCTATACACCAATGTTCATCTATACACCAATGTGCTATACACCAATGTTCATCTATGCACCAATGTTCTGTACACCAATGTTCATATATACACCAATGTTCATCTATACACCAATGATCTATACACCAATGTTCATCTATACACCAATGTTCATCTATACACCAATGTTCATCTATACACCAATGTTCATCTATACACCAATGTGCTATACACCAATGTTCTATACACCAATGGTCTATGCACCAATGTTCTATACACCAATGTTCATCTATACACCAATGTTCACCTATACACCAATGATCTATACACCAATGTTCATCTATGCACACTGTTTTTAAAATCTTTATTCGATGATACAGAGTTAATGCCCAGCTATGTTCATAACTCAGGGGCTAATCACTAATACAGCAACTTTGCCATGGAACTTAGCTGCAACTGTGACATCAGCACCAATATCATTTAACACCCTTTATTAATATTCAAATAGTAAGAAGACAATATCCGTTCGCTACTGTGTATTCCGGTTGCACTCTCATTGATGAGAGAATGTTATATATTCAGAAGTCGGGTTAGCTATATCGCCTATGCAACCATGGTTAGCTATATCGCCTATGCTGCCTTGGTTAGCTATATCCCCTATGCAACCCTGGTTAGCTATATCGCCTATGCAACCATGGTTAGCTATATTGCCTATGCTGCCCTGGTTAGCTATATCCCCTATGCAACCCTGGTTAGCTATATCGCCTATGCAACCCTGGTTAGCTATATCGCCTATGCTGCCCTGGTTAGCTATATCGCCTATGCTGCCTTGGTTAGCTATATCCCCTATGCAACCCTGGTTAGCTATATCGCCTATGCAACCATGGTTAGCTATATTGCCTATGCTGCCCTGGTTAGCTATATCGCCTATGCTGCCCTGGTTAGCTATATCGCCTATGCAACCCTGGTTAGCTATATCGCCTATGCAACCCTGGTTAGCTATATCGCCTATGCAACCCTGGTTAGCTATATCGCCTATGCAACCCTGGTTAGCTATATCGCCTATGCAACCCTGGTTAGCTATATCGCCTATGCTGCCCTGGTTAGCTATATCGCCTATGCAACCCGGGTTAGCTATATCGCCTATGCAACCCTGGTTAGCTATATCACCTATGCAACCCTGGTTAGCTATATCGCCTATGCAACCCTGGTTAGCTATATCGCCTATGCTGCCCTGGTTAGCTATATCGCCTATGTAACCCGGGTTAGCTATATCGCCTATGCAACCCTGGTTAGCTATATCGCCTATGCAACCCTGGTTAGCTATATCGCCTATGCAACCCTGGTTAGCTATATCGCCTATGCAACCCTGGTTAGCTATATCGCCTATGCAACCCTGGTTAGCTATATCGCCTATGCAACCCTGGTTAGCTATATCGCCTATGCTGCCCTGGTTAGCTATATCGCCTATGCAACCCGGGTTAGCTATATCGCCTATGTTGCCCTGGTTAGCTATATCGCCTATGCAACCCTGGTTAGCTATATCGCCTATGCAACCCTGGTTAGCTATATCGCCTATGCTGCCCTGGTTAGCTATATCGCCTATGCAACCCGGGTTAGCTATATCGCCTATGCAACCCTGGTTAGCTATATCGCCTATGCAACCCTGGTTAGCTATATCGCCTATGCAACCCTGGTTAGCTATATCGCCTATGCTGCCCTGGTTAACTATATCGCCTATGCAACCCTGGTTAGCTATATCACCTATGCAACCCTGGTTAGCTATATCGCCTATGCAACCCTGGTTAGCTATATCGCCTATGCTGCCCTGGTTAGCTATATCGCCTATGTAACCCGGGTTAGCTATATCGCCTATGCAACCCTGGTTAGCTATATCGCCTATGCAACCCTGGTTAGCTATATCGCCTATGCTGCCCTGGTTAGCTATATCGCCTATGCAACCCTGGTTAGCTATATCGCCTATGCTGCCCTGGTTAGCTATATCGCCTATGCAACCCTGGTTAGCTATATCGCCTATGCAACCCTGGTTAGCTATATCGCCTATGCAACCCTGGTTAGCTATATCGCCTATGCTGCCCTGGTTAACTATATCGCCTATGCAACCCTGGTTAGCTATATCACCTATGCAACCCTGGTTAGCTATATCGCCTATGCAACCCTGGTTAGCTATATCGCCTATGCTGCCCTGGTTAGCTATATCGCCTATGTAACCCGGGTTAGCTATATCGCCTATGCAACCCTGGTTAGCTATATCGCCTATGCAACCCTGGTTAGCTATATCGCCTATGCTGCCCTGGTTAGCTATATCGCCTATGCAATCCTGGTTAGCTATATCGCCTATGCTGCCCTGGTTAGCTATATCGCCTATGCAACCCTGGTTAGCTATATCCCCTATGCAACCCTGGTTAGCTATATCGCCTATGCAACCCTGGTTAGCTATATCGCCTATGCTGTCCTGGTTAGCTATATCGCCTATGCAACCCTGGTTAGCTATATCCCCTATGCAACCCTGGTTAGCTATATCGCATATGCAACCCTGGTTAGCTATATCGCCTATGCAACCCTGGTTAGCTATATCCCCTATGCAACCCTGGTTAGCTATATCGTCTATGCAACCCTTGTTAGCTATATCGCCTATGCTGTCCTGGTTAGCTATATCGCCTATGCAACCCTGGTTAGCTATATCCCCTATGCAACCCTGGTTAGCTATATCGCCTATGCAACCCTGGTTAGCTATATCGCCTATGCAACCCTGGTTAGCTATATCGCCTATGCAACCCTGGTTGGTTAGCTATATCCCCTATGCAACCCTGGTTAGCTATATCGCCTATGCAACCCTGGTTAGCTATATCCCCTATGCAACCCTGGTTAGCTATATCGCCTATGTAACCCTGGTTAGCTATATCGCCTATGCAACCCTGGTTAGCTATATCGCCTATGTAACCCTGGTTAGCTATATCGCCTATGCTGCCCTGGTTAGCTATATCGCCTATGCAACCCGGGTTTCATCCTCAACCGTCTCCGTGGCCCAGTGGTTAAGGCGTCCGCCTACGGAGCGGGAGGTCGAAGGTTCGAATCTCGTCAGGGGTTCGTTCTGATTTGGCCGGTTGGTGAGCCGCCAGCTAGTTAAATAATGGTTACCGATTGCCTGGCGCCTGGCATAGGATTCGGGAAGTACTGATGTTCATAAAAAGAGGTGTCTCATAAGTCAGAAATGACTGGCCCTTTAAATGGGGGTGACACTATAATAAACAAACACTTTACTTTACTTTACTTTACAAGTATAGCGTGTATTTGGTATAGCATGTATTTGGTATAGCGTGTATTTGGTATAGCGTGTATTTGGTATAGTGTGTATTTGGTATAGCATGTATTTGGTATAGTGTGTATTTGGTATAGCATGTATTTGGTATAGCGTGTATTTGGTATAGCGTGTATTTGGTATAGCATGTGGTATAGCGTGTATTTGGTATAGCGTGTATTTGGTATAGCGTGTATTTGGTTTAGCATGTATTTGGTATAGTGTGTATTTGGTATAGCGTGTATTTGGTATAGCGTGTATTTGGTATAGTGTGTATATGGTATAGCGTGTATTTGGTATAGCATGTATTTGGTATAGCATGTATTTGGTATAGTGTGTATTTGGTATAGCGTGTATTTGGTATAGCGTGTATTTGGTATAGCGTGTATTTGGTATAGTGTGTATTTGGTATAGCATGTATTTGGTATAGTGTGTATTTGGTATAGCGTGTATTTGGTTTAGCATGTATTTGGTAGAGCATGTATTTGGTATAGCGTGTAGGTGGTATTGCATGTATTTGGTTTAGCATGTATTTGGTATAGCATGTATGTGAGTTATCGCCAAATTGTACGTGTGATTTTTGCCGGGTACTTTGTTTCCTCCCACACAAATGACCACACCATACAATACACCATACAATACACCATACAATACACCATACAATACACCATACAATACACCATATAATACACCATACAATACACCATACAATACACCATACAATACACCGTACAATACACCATACAATACACCATACAATACACCATACAATACACCATACAATACACCATACAATACACCATACAATACACCATGCAATACACCATACAATACGCAATACAATACACCATACAATACACCATACAATACACCATGCAATACACCATACAAGACACCATGCAATACACCATACAATACACCATGCAATACACCATACAATACAGCATACAATACACCATGCAATACACTATGCAATACATCATACAATACACCATACAATACACCATACAATACACCATACAATACATCATACAATACATAATACAATACACCATACAATACACCATACAATATACCATACAATACACCATACAATACACCATACAATACATAATACAATACACCATACAATACACCATACAATACACCATACAATACACCATACAATACACCATACAATACACCATACAATACACCATACAATACACCGTATAATACAATACACCTTACAATACACCATACAATACACCATATAATACACCATACAATACAGCATACAATACATGTAGTATTGTTCAGTGCTTCCCTTTTCCAGAGCGTCTGTGTAATGCTCTACTAATGTCCAGCATAAAGCTCAGAAGGGAAGGACCAATTTGTTTTACTCTTTTTGGTATCCTTGATTGTTCTATCATAGGCATTATTTCTCCATTGAGTGTCTGTATACCCAGTGTAGGTGCATCCTTGTCTGTCTGTCCGTCACCGTTTCTGCTTACGTTATTTACATTTCCTGTTTTGAAAAATTCACTGAGATCGATGTCTTGTAAGACAGCCACCTGATTGCTCCCTAGTGAAGAATCGAACCAAGTGCTTGCAGCAGGCTCAGCTTCATTTTCCATTGCTTGGCCTATTTGAATGCTGCTTCCGGGTTCATCTTGGCTCGTAGAAATGCTGGGTAATACTGGGCCCATTGGAATGCCTGATCCTGGTACTACCGATCCTGCTGGTAGCTCTGTTCCAACAACTACTGGGTGCAATGGTGCATTTGTCCCTGTTGCAAATGGGCCCAGTGGTTGATCTGACCCTATGTCTACCAGAGTGAATGATCCACCTGACCCGACGTTCACTGTACCCAATGGCACACCTGACCCAATGTTCGCTGTACCCAGTGTTTCACCTGACCCAACGTTAGGTGTACCCAGTGGTTCACCTGACCCAACGTTAGCTGTACCCAGTGGTTCACCTGACCCAACATTAGCTGTACCCAGTGGTTCACCTGACCCAATGTTCGCTGTACCCAATGGCACTTCTGACCCAACGTTAGCTGTACCCAGTTGCACACCTGACCCAACGTTAGCTGTACCCAGTGGTTCACCTGACCCAATGTTCGCTGTACCCAGTGACACACCTGACCCAATGTTCGCTGTACCCAGTTGCACACCTGACCCAAAGTTAGCTGTACCCAATGGTTCACCTGACCCAACGTTAGCTGTACCCAATGGCACTTCTGACACAACGTTCGCAAATGACCCGACATCCACCTGAGCAAATGGTACATCTATCACAGTGGTCACCGAACCCAATGGTACATCTGGAGTATTCGGTTTTGTTCCTTTTGGATCAATAATGTTGGCTCTCGTGTGATCAAAAATATGTATATTTGCATTATTGCTTTTTACTATGATATCTGCAATGGGAAGTTTCTTGGTTGCAATCTCTCCGGCACTTAGGGTATCTACATGTATATTATCATGTACTGTGTCTGTATTATCCAACGACCCAACCGATAAATTGTTTATATCTACTTTGTTTCCAATTGCTGCTAGGTTTGTTCTCGTTGCAACCTCTCCCGCTGTTGGTGTATCTATAGGTGCATTATGTACTATACCCATCTTATCCGACAATCCAATTTGTAAATTATTTACATCTACTGTTCTATCTATGGGTATTATGTCTGTGTTGGTTGCAACCTGTCCCGCTGGTTCAGTATCTGTAACAGACTGTGTTGGAACTTCTTTAATTACTGTAGCCTTGTCTTTTAATAAGTCTACATCACTTTGTTTGATTTGTTCCGAAAGTTTCATTTGAGCCGTTTTAGCAGGTATTGGTTTCTTCATTTCTGCTGTTCGGCCTTGATTTTCTGTCAAGATTTTGTGTCCCTCTTTAATCTTAGCATTTAGATTCGACTGGCGTACTCTCATTTTGTTCAGGATCATATGGCGACGCTGCATCCACGTCTGTGGTCGGTGGGCTACTGGCGTTCCTGAAAAAGAAATGGTAAATAATACAGTAATTAAAACACTTCCGATCATTACTGTACTTGGAGAGAGGGTTGTACCTAGACGAACATGTTAATTATTAGAACATATATATTGTATAGTATACTGTATAGGATATTACATGAGGAGTGATTTCATACCATATGTTATGTTATAATTGCGTCGAGACTTCTTTTTAATGGTAATTTGTCTTACCATTAACAGTATGTACCAATTCAAATAGAAATATGCATACCTTAAAATTTAATTTACAAATTATAAGGATTATTCTCTCAACCAATCAGATTCCTTCTAGGTGTAATTAAACGTGTGTACATATAAGAAATTATGAGATGACTGTATAACACTGAATACAAGCAAATATCAATATTATGTATCATATGCATTGCATATTTCCCTAAGCAACCATTCATTCCTTTGATCATATAAAACGCATGTGATTGTCGATCATAAAACGCATGTGATTGTCGATCATAAACGCATGTGATTGTCGATCATAAAACATTTGCTACGTCACGTTCAATCTTTCAGTTTACCTCATAAATGTTGGTCTATTTTTATGATGCTAAATAATTATGTAGATTTGGACAATTTATAAACGCAGTTTATATATAAAGTTATATTTGGTATATGCTGCTGTACGAGTGGCATCTATGCTATGTTGCAAACGTATTCGTGTTCTTATATGAGCCCTGCAAGTGTGTTTCAAAGTGTATTAATACGAAGGCCACACCCGCGTAAGATATACAGGATGCATCTCAATAAGTCATTTTATATTTAATTCCACAAAATAATAGATATAAATGCCTACTCGTAAAGTTACATAAATCATGTTTAAAACCACTTTCCAGAACGATAATACGTTGAACGTGTGCGTTGTTTGATCTCATCAATAATATAGCGTGCATTGTGAGGTTCAGTAGGCCATAAAACCAACAACCATCAATAATATAGCGTGAATTGTGAGGTTCAGTATGCCATAAAGCCACAAACCATCAATACTATAGCGTGCATTGTGAGGTTCAGTAGGCCATAAAGCCAACAACCATCAATAATATAGCGTGCATTGTGAGGTTCAGTATGCCATAAAGCCACAAACCATCAATAATATAGCGTGCATTGTGAGGTATGCCATAAAGCCACAAACCATCAATAATATAGCGTGCATTGTGAGGTTCAGTAGGTCATAAAGCCACAAACCATCAATAATATAGCGTGCATTGTGAGGTTCTGTAGGCCATAAAGCCACAAACCATCAATAATATAGCGTGCATTGTGAGGTATGCCATAAAGCCACAAACCATCAATAATATAGCGTGCATTGTGAGGTTCAGTAGGCCATGAAGCCACAAGCCATCAATAATATAGCGTGCATTGTGAGGTTCAGTATACCATAAAGCCACAAACCATCAATAATATAGCGTGCATTGTGAGGTTCAGTATGCCATAAAGCCACAAACCATCAATAATATAGCGTGCATTGTGAGGTATGCCATAAAGCCACAAACCATCAATAATATAGCGTGCATTGTGAGGTTCAGTATGCCATAAAGCCACAAACCATCAATAATATAGCGTGCATTGTGAGGTATGACATAAAGCCACAAACCACCAATAATATAGTGTGCATTGTGAGGTTCAGTATGCCATAAAACCACAAACCATCAATAATATAGCGTGCATTGTGAGGTATGCCATAAAGCCACAAACCATCAATAATATAGCGTGCATTGTGAGGTTCAGTATGCCATAAAGCCACAAACCATCAATAATATAGCGTGAATTGTGAGGTATGCCATAAAGCCACAAACCATCAATAATATAGCGTGCATTGTGAGGTTCAGTATGCCATAAAGCCACAAACCATCAATAATATAGCGTGCATTGTGAGGTTCAGTATACCATAAAGCCACAAACCATCAATAATATAGCGTGCATTGTGAGGTTCAGTATGCCATGAAGCCACACACCATCAATAATATAGCGTGCATTGTGAGGTATGCCATAAAGCCACAAACCATCAATAATATAGCGTGCATTGTGAGGTTCAGTATGCCATAAAGCCACAAACCATCAATAATATAGCGTGCATTGTGAGGTTCTGTAGGCCATAAAGCCACAAACCATCAATAATATAGCGTGCATTGTGAGGTATGCCATAAAGCCACAAACCATCAATAATATAGCGTGCATTGTGAGGTTCAGTAGGCCATGAAGCCACAAGCCATCAATAATATAGCATGCATTGTAAGGTATGCCATAAAGCCACAAACCATCAATAATATAGTGTGCATTGTGAGGTTCAGTATACCATAAAACCACAAACCATCAATACTATAGCGTGCATTGTGAGGTTCAGTATGCCATAAAGCCACAAACCATCAATAATATAGCGTGCATTGTGAGGTATGCCATAAAGCCACAAACCATCAATAATATAGCGTGCATTGTGAGGTTCAGTATGCCATAAAGCCACAAACCATCAATAATATAGCGTGCATTGTGAGGTATGCCATAAAGCCACAAACCATCAATAATATAGTGTGCATTGTGAGGTTCAGTATGGCAATAAAGCCACACACCATCAATAATATAGCGTGCATTGTGAGGTATGCCATAAAGCCACAAACCATCAATAATATAGCGTGCATTGTGAGGTTCAGTGTGCCATAAAGCCACAAACCATCAATAATATAGCGTGCATTGTGAGGTATGCCATAAATCCACAAACCATCAATAATATAGCGTGCATTGTGAGGTTCCGTATGCCATAAAGCAACAAACCATCAGTAATATAGCGTGCATTGTGAGGTATGCCATAAATCCACAAAACATCAATAATATAGCGTGCATTGTGAGGTATGCCATAAATCCACAAACCATCAATAATATAGCGTGCATTGTGAGGTTCAGTATGCCATAAAGCCACAAACCATCAATAATATAGCGTGCATTGTGAGGTATGCCATAAAGCCACAAACCATCAATAATATAGCGTGCATTGTGAGTTTCAGTAGGCCATGAAGCCACAAGCCATCAATAATATAGCGTACATTGTGAGGTATGCCATAAAGCCACAAACCATCAATAATATAGCGTGCATTGTGAGGTATGCCATAAATCCACAAACCATCAATAATATAGCGTGCATTGTGAGGTTCAGTATACCATAAAGCCACAAACCATCAATAATATAGCGTGCATTGTGAGGTTCAGTATGCCATAAAGCCACAAATCATCAATAATATAGCGTGCATTGTGAGGTATGCCATAAATCCACAAGCCATCAATAATATAGTGTGCATTGTGAGGTTCAGTAGGCCATAAAGACACAAACCATCAATAATATAGGGTGCATTTTGAGGTTCAGTAGGCCATAAAGCCACAGACCATTAATAATATAGCGTGCATTGTGAGGTATGCCATAAATCCACAAACCATCAATAATATAGCGTGCATTGTGAGGTATGCCATAAAGCCACAAACCATCAATAATATAGCGTGCATTGTGAGTTTCAGTATGCCATAAAGCCACAAACCATCAATAATATATCGTGCATTGTGAGGTTCAGTATGCCATAAATCCACAAACCATCAATAATATAGCGTGCATTGTGAGGTTCAGTATACCATAAAGCCACAAACCATCAATAATATAGCGTGCATTGTGAGGTTCAGTATGCCATGAAGCCACACACCATCAATAATAGAGCGTGCATTGTGAGGTATGCCATAAAGCCACAAACCAACAATAATATAGCGTGCATTGTGAGGTTCAGTATGCCATAAAGCCACAAACCATCAATAATATAGCGTGCATTGTGAGGTTCTGTAGGCCATAAAGCCACAAACCATCAATAATATAGCGTGCATTGTGAGGTATGCCATAAAGCCACAAACCATCAATAATATAGCGTGCATTGTGAGGTATGCCATAAAGCCACAAACCATCAATAATATAGCGTGCATTGTGAGGTTCAGTATGCCATAAAGCCACAAACCATCAATAATATAGCGTGCATTGTGAGGTATGCCATAAAGCCACAAACCATCAATAATATAGTCAGTATGCCATAAACCACAAACCATCAATAATAGCGTGCATTGTGAGGTATGCCATAAAGCCACAAACCATCAATAATATAGCGTGCATTGTGAGGTTCGTATGCCATAAAGCCACAAACCATCAATAATATAGCGTGCATTGTGAGGTATGCCATAAAGCCACAAACCATCAATAATATAGCGTGCATTGTGAGGTTCAGTATGCCATAAAGCCACAAACCATCAATAATATAGCGTGCATTGTGAGGTTCAGTATGCCATAAAGCCACAAACCATCAATAATATAGCGTGCATTGTGAGGTATGCCATAAAGCCACAAACCATCAATAATATAGCGTGCATTGTGAGGTATGCCATAAAGCCACAAACCATCAATAATATAGCGTGCATTGTGAGGTTCAGTATGCCATAAAGCCACAAACCATCAATAATATAGCGTGCATTGTGAGGTTCTGTAGGCCATAAAGCCACAAACCATCAATAATATAGCGTGCATTGTGAGGTATGCCATAAAGCCACAAACCATCAATAATATAGCGTGCATTGTGAGGTTCAGTATGCCATAAAGCCACAAACCATCAATAATATAGCGTGCATTGTGAGGTTCAGTATGCCATAAAGCCACAAACCATCAATAATATAGCGTGCATTGTGAGGTTCAGTATGCCATAAAGCCACAAACCATCAATAATATAGCGTGCATTGTGAGGTATGCCATAAAGCCACAAACCATCAATAATATAGCGTGCATTGTGAGGTATGCCATAAAGCCACAAACCATCAATAATATAGCGTGCATTGTGAGGTTCAGTATGCCATAAAGCCACAAACCATCAATAATATAGCGTGCATTGTGAGGTATGCCATAAAGCCACAAACCATCAATAATATAGCGTGCATTGTGAGGTTCAGTATGCCATAAAGCCACAAACCATCAATAATATAGCGTGCATTGTGAGGTATGCCATAAAGCCACAAACCATCAATAATATAGCGTGCATTGTGAGGTTCAGTATGCCATAAAGCCACAAACCATCAATAATATAGCGTGCATTGTGAGGTATGCCATAAATCCACAAACCATCAATAATATAGCGTGCATTGTGAGGTTCCGTATGCCATAAAGCAACAAACCATCAGTAATATAGCGTGCATTGTGAGGTATGCCATAAATCCACAAACATCAATAATATAGCGTGCATTGTGAGGTATGCCATAAATCCACAAACCATCAATAATATAGCGTGCATTGTGAGGTTCAGTATGCCATAAAGCCACAAACCATCAATAATATAGCGTGCATTGTGAGGTATGCCATAAAGCCACAAACCATCAATAATATAGCGTGCATTGTGAGGTTCAGTAGGCCATAAAGCCACAAGCCATCAATAATATAGCGTGCATTGTGAGGTATGCCATAAAGCCACAAACCATCAATAATATAGCGTGCATTGTGAGGTATGCCATAAAGCCACAAACCATCAATAATATAGCGTGCATTGTGAGGCATACCATAAAGCCACAAACCATCAATAATATAGCGTGCATTGTGAGGTTCAGTATGCCATAAAGCCACAAACCATCAATAATATAGCGTGCATTGTGAGGTATGCCATAAATCCACAAACCATCAATAATATAGTGTGCATTGTGAGGTTCAGTAGGCCATAAAGCCACAAACCATCAATAATATAGGTGCATTGTGAGGTTCAGTAGGCCATAAAGCCACAAACCATTAATAATATAGCGTGCATTGTGAGGTATGCCATAAATCCACAAACCATCAATAATATAGCGTGCATTGTGAGGTATGCCATAAAGCCACAAACCATCAATAATATAGCGTGCATTGTGAGTTTCAGTATGCCATAAAGCCACAAACCATCAATAATATATCGTGCATTGTGAGGTTCAGTATGCCATAAATCCACAAACCATCAATAATATAGCGTGCATTGTGAGGTTCAGTATACCATAAAGCCACAAACCATCAATAATATAGCGTGCATTGTGAGGTTCAGTATGCCATGAAGCCACACACCATCAATAATAGAGCGTGCATTGTGAGGTATGCCATAAAGCCACAAACCAACAATAATATAGCGTGCATTGTGAGGTTCAGTATGCCATAAAGCCACAAACCATCAATAATATAGCGTGCATTGTGAGGTTCTGTAGGCCATAAAGCCACAAACCATCAATAATATAGCGTGCATTGTGAGGTATGCCATAAAGCCACAAACCATCAATAATATAGCGTGCATTGTGAGGTTCAGTATGCCATGAAGCCACACACCATCAATAATATAGCGTGCATTGTGAGGTTCAGTATACCATAACGCCACAAACCATCAATAATATAGAGTGCATTGTGAGGTATGCCATAAAGCCACAAACCATCAATAATATAGCGTGCATTGTGAGGTATGCCATAAATCCACAAACCATCAATAATATAGCGTGCATTGTGAGGTTCCGTATGCCATAAAGCAACAAACCATCAGTAATATAGCGTGCATTGTGAGGTATGCCATAAATCCACAAACCATCAATAATATAGTGTGCATTGTGAGTTTCAGTAGGCCATAAAGCCACAGACCATTAATAATATAGCGTGCATTGTGATGTATGCCATAAATCCACAAACCATCAATAATATAGCGTGCATTGTGAGGTATGCCATAAAGCCACAAACCATCAATAATATAGCGTGCATTGTGAGTTTCAGTATGCCATAAAGCCACAAACCATCAATAATATAGCGTGCATTGTGAGGTATGCCATAAAGCCACAAACCATCAATAATATAGCGTGCATTGTGAGGTTCAGTAGGCCATAAAGCCACAAACCATCAATAATATAGCGTGCATTGTGAGGTTCAGTAGGCCACAAACCATCAATAATATAGTGTGCATTGTGAGGTATGCCATAAAGCCACAAACCATCAATAATATAGCGTGCATTGTGAAGTATGCCATAAAGCCACAAACCATCAATAATATAGCGTGCATTGTGAGGTTCAGTATACCATAAAGCCACAAACCATCAATAATATAGCGTGCATTGTGAGGCATGCCATAAAGCCACAAACCATCAATAATATAGCGTGCATTGTGAGGTTCAGTATGCCATAAAGCCACAAACCATCAATAATATAGCGTGCATTGTGAGGTATGCCATAAAGCCACAAACCATCAATAATATAGCGTGCATTGTGAGGTTCAGTATGCCATAAAGCCACAAACCATCAATAATATAGCGTGCATTGTGAGGTTCAGTATGCCATAAAGCCACAAACCATCAATAATATAGCGTGCATTGTGAGGTTCAGTATACCATAAAGCCACAAACCATCAATAATATAGCGTGCATTGTGAGGTTCAGTATGCCATAAAGCCACAAACCATCAATAATATAGCGTGCATTGTGAGGTATGCCATAAAGCCACAAACCATCAATAATATAGCGTGCATTGTGAGGTTCCGTATGCCATAAAGCAACAAACCATCAGTAATATAGCGTGCATTGTGAGGTATGCCATAAATCCACAAACCATCAATAATATAGTGTGCATTGTGAGTTTCAGTAGGCCATAAAGCCACAGACCATTAATAATATAGCGTGCATTGTGAGGTATGCCATAAATCCACAAACCATCAATAATATAGCGTGCATTGTGAGGTATGCCATAAAGCCACAAACCATCAATAATATAGCGTGCATTGTGAGTTTCAGTATGCCATAAAGCCACAAACCATCAATAATATAGCGTGCATTGTGAGGTTCAGTCGGCCATAAAGCCACAAACCATTAATAATATAGCGTGCATTGTGAGGTATGCCATAAAGCCACAAACCATCAATAATATAGCGTGCATTGTGAGGTATGCCATAAAGCCACAAACCATCAATAATATAGCGTGCATTGTGAGTTTCAGTATGCCATAAATCCACAAACCATCAATAATATAGCGTGCATTGTGAGGTTCAGTAGGCCATAAAGCCACAAACCATCAATAATATAGCGTGCATTGTGAGGTATGCCATAAAGCCAAAAACCATCAATAATATAGCGTGCATTGTTAGGTTCAGTATACCATAAAGCCACAAACCATCAATAATATAGTGTGCATTGTGAGGTTCAGTATACCATAAAGCCACAAACCATCAATAATATAGCGTGCATTGTGACGTTTGCCATAAAGCCACAAACCATCAATAATATAGTGTGCATTGTGAGGTTCAGTATGCCATAAAGCCACAAACCATCAATAATATAGTGTGCATTGTGAGGTTCAGTATGCCATAAAGCCACAAACCATCAATAATATAGTGTGCATTGTGAGGTTCAGTAGGCCATAAAGCCACAAACCATCAATAATATAGCGTGCATTGTGAGGTTCAGTATGCCATAAAGCCACAAACCATCAATAATATAGCGTGCATTGTGAGGTATGCCATAAAGCCACAAACCATCAATAATATAGCGTGCATTGTGAGGTTCAGTATGCCATAAAGCCACAAACCATCAATAATATAGCGTGAATTGTGAGGTATGCCATAAAGCCACAAACTATCAATAATATAGCGTGCATTGTGAGGTTCAGTATACCAAAAAGCCACAAACCATCAATAATATAGCGTGCATTGTGAGGTTCAGTATGCCATGAAGCCACACACCATCAATAATATAGCGTGCATTGTGAGGTTCAGTATACCATAACGCCACAAACCATCAATAATATAGAGTGCATTGTGAGGTATGCCATAAAGCCACAAACCATCAATAATATAGCGTGCATTGTGAGGTATGCCATAAATCCACAAACCATCAATAATATAGCGTGCATTGTGAGGTTCCGTATGCCATAAAGCAACAAACCATCAGTAATATAGCGTGCATTGTGAGGTATGCCATAAATCCACAAACCATCAATAATATAGTGTGCATTGTGAGTTTCAGTAGGCCATAAAGCCACAGACCATTAATAATATAGCGTGCATTGTGAGGTATGCCATAAATCAACAAACCATCAATAATATAGCGTGCATTGTGAGGTATGCCATAAAGCCACAAACCATCAATAATATAGGGTGCATTGTGAGTTTCAGTATGCCATAAAGCCACAAACCATCAATAATATAGCGTGCATTGTGAGGTTCAGTCGGCCATGAAGCCACAAACCATTAATAATATAGCGTGCATTGTGAGGTATGCCATAAAGCCACATACCATCAATAATATAGCGTGCATTGTGAGGTATGCAATAAAGCCACAAACCATCAATAATATAGCGTGCATTGTGAGGTTCAGTAGGCCATAAAGCCACAAACCATCAATAATATAGCGTGCATTGTGAGGTATGCCATAAAGCCAAAAACCATCAATAATATAGCGTGCATTGTTAGGTTCAGTATACCATAAAGCCACAAACCATCAATAATATAGTGTGCATTGTGAGGTTCAGTATACCATAAAGCCACAAACCATCAATAATATAGCGTGCATTGTGACGTTTGCCATAAAGCCACAAACCATCAATAATATAGTGTGCATTGTGAGGTTCAGTATGCCATAAAGCCACAAACCATCAATAATATAGTGTGCATTGTGAGGTTCAGTATGCCATAAAGCCACAAACCATCAATAATATAGTGTGCATTGTGAGGTTCAGTAGGCCATAAAGCCACAAACCATCAATAATATAGCGTGCATTGTGAGGTTCAGTATGCCATAAAGCCACAAACCATCAATAATATAGCGTGCATTGTGAGGTATGCCATAAAGCCACAAACCATCAATAATATAGCGTGCATTGTGAGGTTCGTATGCCATAAAGCCACAAACCATCAATAATATAGCGTGCATTGTGAGGTATGCCATAAATCCACAAACCATCAATAATATAGTGTGCATTGTGAGGTTCAGTAGGCCATAAAGCCACAAACCATCAATAATATAGCGTGCATTGTGAGGTATGCCATAAAGCCAAAAACCATCAATAATATAGCGTGCATTGTTAGGTTCAGTATACTATAAAGCCACAAACCATCAATAATATAGCGTGCATTGTGAGGTTCAGTATACTATAAAGCCACAAACCATCAATAATATAGCGTGCATTTTGACCTTTGCCATAAAGCCACAAACCATCAATAATATAGTGTGCATTGTGAGGTTCAGTATGCCATAAAGCCACAAACCATCAATAATATAGTGTACATTGTGAGGTTCAGTATGCCATAAAGCCACAAACCATCAATAATATAGTGTGCATTGTGAGGTTCAGTAGGCCATAAAGCCACAAACCATCAATAATATAGTGTGCATTGTGAGGTTCAGTAGGCCAAAAGCCACAAACCATCAATAATATAGCGTGCATTGTGAGGTTCAGTAGGCCATAAAGCCACAAACCATCAATAATATAGTGTGCATTGTGAGGTTCAGTAGGCCATAAAGCCACAAACCATCAATAATATAGTGTGCATTGTGAGGTTCAGTAGGCCATAATGCCACAAACCATCAATAATATAGCGTGCTTTGTGAGGTTCAGTAGGCCATAAAGCCACAAACCATCAATAATATAGCGTGCATTGTGAGGTAGGCCATAAAGCCACAAACCATCAATAATATAGCATGCATTGTGAGGTATGCCATATATCCACAAACCATCAATAATATAGAGTGCATTGTGAGGTTCAGTAGGCCATAAAGCTACAAGCCATCAATAATATAGCGTGCATTGTGAGGTTCAGTAGGCCATAAAGCCACACGCCATCAATAATATAGCGTGCATTGTGAGGTTCAGTAGGCCATAAAGCCACACGCCATCAATAATAGAGCGTGCATTGTGAGGTTCAGTAGGCCATAAAGCCACACGCCATCAATAATATAGCGTGCATTGTGAGGTTCAGTATGCCATAAATCCACAAACCATCAATAATATAGTGTGCATTGTGAGGTTCAGTAGGCCATAATGCCACAAACCATCAATAATATAGCGTGCATTGTGAGGTTCAGTATGCCATAAAGCCACAAACCATCAATAATATAGGGTGCATTGTGAGGTTCAGTAGGCCATAAAGCCACAAACCATCAATAATATAGTGTGCATTGTGAAGTTCAGTAGGCCATAATGCCACAAACCATCAATAATATAGCGTGCATTGTGAGGTTCCGTAGGCCATAAAGCCACAAACCATCAATAATATAGCGTGCATTGTGAGGTAGGCCATAAAGCCACAAACCATCAATAATATAGGGTGCATTGTGAGGTTCAGTAGGCCATAAAGCCACACGCCATCAATAATATAGCGTGCATTGTGAGGTTCATTAGGCCATAAAGCCACACACCATCAATAATATAGCGTGCATTGTGAGGTTCAGTAGGCCATAAAGCCACAGGCCATCAATAATATAGCGTGCATTGTGAGGTTCAGTAGGCCATAAAGCCACACGCCATCATAATATAGCGTGCATTGTGAGGTTCAGTAGGCCATAAAGCCACACGCCATCAATAATATAGCGTGCATTGTGAGGTTCAGTAGGCCACAAACCATCAATAATATAGCGTGCATTATGAGGTATGCCATAAAGCCACAAACCATCAATAATATAGCATGCATTGTGAGGTATGCCATATATCCACAAACCATCAATAATATAGCGTGCATTGTGAGGTTCAGTAGGCCATAAAGCCACACGCCATCAATAATATAGCGTGCATTGTGAGGTTCAGTAGGCCACAAACCATCAATAATATAGTGTGCATTGTGAGGTATGCCATAAAGCCACAAACCATCAATAATATATATCGTGCATTGTGAGGTATGCCATAAATCCTCAAATCATCAATAATATAGCGTGCATTGTGAGGTTCAGTATACCATAACGCCACAAACCATCAATAATATAACGTGCATTGTGAGGCATGCCATAAAGCCACAAATCATCAATAATATAGCGTGCATTGTGATGTTCAGTATACCATCAAGCCACAAACCATCAATAATATAGCGTGCATTGTGAGGTATGCCATAAAACCACAAACCATCAATAATATAGAGTGCATTGTGAGGTTCAGTAGGCCATACAGCCACAAACCATCAATACTATAGTGTGCATTGTGAGGTTCAGTATGCCATAAAGCCACAAACCATCAATAATATATCGTGCATTGTGAGGTTCAGTATGCCATACAGCCACAAACCATCAATAATATAGTGTGCATTGTGAGGTTCAGTATGCCATAAAGCAACAAACCATCACTAATATAGCGTGCATTGTGAGGTTCAGTATGCCATAAAGCCACAAACCATCAATAATATAGCGTGCATTGTGAGGTATGCCATAAAGCCACAAACCATCAATAATATAGCTTGCATTGTGAGGTATGCCATAAAGCCACAAACCATCAATAATATAGCGTGCATTGTGAGGTATGCCATATCGCCACAAAACATCAATAATATAGCGTGCATTGTGAGGTTCAGTGTGCCATAAAGCCACAAACCATCAATAATATAGTGTGCATTGTGATGTTCAGTATGCCATAAAGCCACAAACCATCAATAATATAGCGTGCATTGTGAGGTTCAGTATACCATAACGCCACAAACCATCAATAATATAACGTGCATTGTGAGGCATGCCATAAAGCCACAAACCATCAATAATATAACATGCATTGTGAGGTTCAGTAGGCCATAAAGCCACAAACCATGAATAATATATCGTGCATTGTGAGGTTCAGGATGCCATAAAGCCACAAACCATCAATAATATAGCATGCATTGTGAGGGTCAGTATACCATAAAGCCACAAACCATCAATAATATAGCGTGCATTGTGAGGTTCAGTATACCATAAAGCCACAAACCATCAATGATATAGCGTGCATTTTGAGGTATGCCATTAAGCCACAAACCATCAATAATATAGTGTGCATTGTGAGGTTCACTATGCCATAAAGCCACAAACCATCACTAATATAGCGTGCATTGTGATGTATGCCATAAAGCCACAAACCATCAATAATATAGCGTGCATTGTGAGCTTCAGTATGCCATAAAGCCACAAACCATCAATAATATAGCGTGCATTGTGAGGTTCATTAGGCCATAAGCCACAAACCAACAAAAAATATAGTTTGCATTGTGAGGTTCAGTATGCCATAAATCCACAAACCATCAATAATATAGCGTGCATTGTGAGATTCAGTAGGCCATAAAGCCACAAACCATCATTAATATAGCGTGCATTGTGAGGTATGCCATAAAGCCACAAACCATCAATAATATAGTGTGCTTTGTTAGGTTCAGTATACCATAAAGCCACAAACCATCAATAATATAGCGTGCATTGTGACGTTTGCCATAAAGCCACAAACCATCAATAATATAGCATGCATTGTGAGGTTCAGTATGCCATAAAGCCACAAACCATCACTAATATAGTGTGCATTTTGAGGTTCAGTATGCCATAAAGCCACAAACCATCAATAATATAGTGTGCATTGTGAGGTTCAGTAGGCCATAAAGCCACAAACCATCAATAATATAGTGTGCATTGTGAGGTTCAGTAGGCCAAAAAGCCACAAAACATCAATAATATAGCGTGCATTGTGAGGTTCAGTAGGCCATAAAGCCACAAACCATCAGTAATATAGCGTGCATTGTGAGGTTCAGTAGGCCATAATGCCACAAACCATCAATAATATAGCGTGCATTGTGAGGTAGGCCATAAAGCCACAAACCATCAATAATATAGCGTGCATTGTGAGGTAGGCCATAAAGCCACAAAGCATCAATAATATAGCATGCATTGTGAGGTATGCCATATATCTACAAACCATCAATAATATAGCGTGCATTGTGAGGTTCAGTAGGCCATAAAGCCACAAACCATCAATAATATAGCGTGCATTGTGAGGTCAGTAGGCCATAAAGCCACAAACCATCAATAATATAGCGTGCATTGTGAGGTTCAGTAGGCATAAAGCCACAAACCATCAATAATATAGCGTGCATTGTGAGGTAGTGGCAAAAGCCACAAACCATCAATAATATAGCGTGCATTGTGAGGTTCAGTAGGCCATAAAGCCACAAACCATCAATAATATAGCGTGCATTGTGAGGTAGGCCATAAAGCCACAAACCATCAATAATATAGCGTGCATTGTGAGGTTCAGTATGCCATAAAGCCACAAACCATCAATAATATAGCGTGCATTGTGAGGTTCAGTATGCCATAAAGCCACAAACCATCAATAATATAGCGTGCATTGTGAGGCATGCCATAAAGCCACAAACCATCAATAATATAGTGTGCATTGTGATGTTCAGTATACCATCAAGCCACAAACCATCAATAATATAGCGTGCATTGTGAGGTATGCCATAAAGCCACAAACCATCAATAATATAGAGTGCATTGTGAGGTTCAGTGCCATACAGCCACAAACCATCAATAATATAGGTGCATGTGAGGTTCAGTATGCCATAAAGCCACAAACCATCAATAATATAGCGTGCATTGTGAGGTTCAGTATGCCATAAAGCCACAAACCATCACTAATATAGCGTGCATTGTGAGGTTCAGTATGCCATAAAGCCACAAACCATCAATAATATAGCGTGCATTGTGAGGTATGCCATAAAGCCACAAACCATCAATAATATAGCGTGCATTGTGAGGTATGCCATAAAGCCACAAACCATCAATAATATAGCGTGCATTGTGAGGTATGCCATAACGCCACAAACCATCAATAATATAGCGTGCATTGTGAGGTCAGTGCCATAAAGCCACAAACCATCAATAATATAGAGTGCATTGTGATGTTCAGTATGCCATAAAGCCACAAACCATCAATAATATAGCGTGCATTGTGAGGTTCAGTATACCATAACGCCACAAACCATCAATAATATAACGTGCATTGTGAGGCATGCCATAAAGCCACAAACCATCAATAATATAGTGTGCATTGTGATGTTCAGTATACCATCAAGCCACAAACCATCAATAATATAGCGTGCATTGTGAGGTATGCCATAAAGCCACAAACCATCAATAATATAGAGTGCATTGTGAGGTTCAGTAGGCCATACAGCCACAAACCATCAATAATATAGAGTGCATTGTGAGGTTCAGTATGCCATAAAGCCACAAACCATCAATAATATAGTGTGCATTGTGAGGTTCAGTATGCCATAGAGCCACAAACCATCACTAATATAGCGTGCATTGTGAGGTTCAGTATGCCATAAAGCCACAAACCATCAATAATATAGCGTGCATTGTGAGGTATGCCATAAAGCCACAAACCATCAATAATATAGCGTGCATTGTGAGGTATGCCATAAAGCCACAAACCATCAATAATATAGCGTGCATTGTGAGGTATGCCATAACGCCACAAACCATCAATAATATAACGTGCATTGTGAGGCATGCCATAAAGCCACAAACCATCAATAATATAGCGTGCATTGTGATGTTCAGTATGCCATAAAGCCACAAACCATCAATAATATAGCGTGCATTGTGAGGTATGCCATAAAGCCACAAACCATCAATAATATAGCGTGCATTGTGAGGTTCAGTATGCCATAAAGCCACAAACCATCAATAATATAGCGTGCATTGTGAGGTATGCCATAAAGCCACAAACCATCAATAATATAGCGTGCATTGTGAGGTATGCCATAAAGCCACAAACCATCAATAATATAGCGTGCATTGTGAGGTTCAGTGTGCATAAAGCCACAAACCATCAATAATATAGTGTGCATTGTGATGTCAGTATGCCATAAAGCCACAAACCATCAATAATATAGCGTGCATTGTGAGGTTCAGTATACCATAACGCCACAAACCATCAATAATATAACGTGCATTGTGAGGCATGCCATAAAGCCACAAACCATCAATAATATAGTGTGCATTGTGATGTTCAGTATACCATCAAGCCACAAACCATCAATAATATAGCGTGCATTGTGAGGTATGCCATAAAGCCACAAACCATCAATAATATAGAGTGCATTGTGAGGTTCAGTAGGCCATACAGCCACAAACCATCAATAATATAGAGTGCATTGTGAGGTTCAGTATACCATAAAGCCACAAACCATCAATAATATAGTGTGCATTGTGAGGTTCAGTATGCCATAGAGCCACAAACCATCACTAATATAGCGTGCATTGTGAGGTTCAGTATGCCATAAAGCCACAAACCATCAATAATATAGCGTGCATTGTGAGGTATGCCATAAAGCCACAAACCATCAATAATATAGCGTGCATTGTGAGGTATGCCATAAAGCCACAAACCATCAATAATATAGCGTGCATTGTGAGGTATGCCATAACGCCACCAACCATCAATAATATAACGTGCATTGTGAGGCATGCCATAAAGCCACAAACCATCAATAATATAGTGTCCATTGTGATGTTCAGTATGCCATAAAGCCACAAACCATCAATAATATAGCGTGCATTGTGAGGTTCAGTATACCATAACGCCACAAACCATCAATAATATAACGTGCATTGTGAGGCATGCCATAAAGCCACAAACCATCAATAATATAGCGTGCATTGTGATGTTCAGTATACCATCAAGCCACAAACCATCAATAATATAGCGTGCATTGTGAGGTATGCCATAAAGCCACAAACCATCAATAATATAGTGTGCATTGTGAGGTTCAGTAGGCCATAAAGCCACAAACCATCAATAATATAGTGTGCATTGTGAGGTTCAGTATGCCATAAAGCCACAAACCATCAATAATATAGCGTGCATTGTGAGGTTCAGTATGCCATAAAGCCACAAACCATCACTAATATAGCGTGCATTGTGAGGTTCAGTATACCATAACGCCACAAACCATCAATAATATAACGTGCATTGTGAGGCATGCCATAAAGCCACAAACCATCAATAATATAGTGTGCATTGTGATGTTCAGTATACCATCAAGCCACAAACCATCAATAATATAGCGTGCATTGTGAGGTATGCCATAAAGCCACAAACCATCAATAATATAGAGTGCATTGTGAGGTTCAGTAGGCCATACAGCCACAAACCATCAATAATATAGAGTGCATTGTGAGGTTCATTATGCCATAAAGCCACAAACCATCAATAATATAGTGTGCATTGTGAGGTTCAGTATGCCATAAAGCCACAAACCATCACTAATATAGCGTGCATTGTGAGGTTCAGTATGCCATAAAGCCACAAACCATCAATAATATAGCGTGCATTGTGAGGTATGCCATAAAGCCACAAACCATCAATAATATAGCGTGCATTGTGAGGTATGCCATAAAGCCACAAACCATCAATAATATAGCGTGCATTGTGAGGTATGCCATAACGCCACAAACCATCAATAATATAACGTGCATTGTGAGGCATGCCATAAAGCCACAAACCATCAATAATATAGCGTCCATTGTGATGTTCAGTATGCCATAAAGCCACAAACCATCAATAATATAGCGTGCATTGTGAGGTTCAGTATACCATAACGCCACAAACCATCAATAATATAACGTGCATTGTGAGGCATGCCATAAAGCCACAAAACCATCAATAATATAGCGTGCATTGTGATGTTCAGTATACCATCAAGCCACAAACCATCAATAATATAGCGTGCATTGTGAGGTATGCCATAAAGCCACAAACCATCAATAATATAGTGTGCATTGTGAGGTTCAGTAGGCCATAAAGCCACAAACAATCAATAATATAGTGTGCATTGTGAGGTTCAGTATGCCATAAAGCCACAAACCATCAATAATATAGCGTGCATTGTGAGGTTCAGTATGCCATAAAGCCACAAACCATCACTAATATAGCGTGCATTGTGAGGTTCAGTATACCATAACGCCACAAACCATCAATAATATAACGTGCATTGTGAGGCATGCCATAAAGCCACAAACCATCAATAATATAGTGTGCATTGTGATGTTCAGTATACCATCAAGCCACAAACCATCAATAATATAGCGTGCATTGTGAGGTATGCCATAAAGCCACAAACCATCAATAATATAGAGTGCATTGTGAGGTTCAGTAGGCCATACAGCCACAAACCATCAATAATATAGAGTGCATTGTGAGGTTCAGTATGCCATAAAGCCACAAACCATCAATAATATAGTGTGCATTGTGAGGTTCAGTATGCCATAAAGCCACAAACCATCACTAATATAGCGTGCATTGTGAGGTTCAGTATGCCATAAAGCCACAAACCATCAATAATATAGCGTGCATTGTGAGGTATGCCATAAAGCCACAAACCATCAATAATATAGCGTGCATTGTGAGGTATGCCATAAAGCCACAAACCATCAATAATATAGCGTGCATTGTGAGGTATGCCATAACGCCACAAACCATCAATAATATAACGTGCATTGTGAGGCATGCCATAAAGCCACAAACCATCAATAATATAGCGTCCATTGTGATGTTCAGTATGCCATAAAGCCACAAACCATCAATAATATAGCGTGCATTGTGAGGTTCAGTATACCACAACGCCACAAACCATCAATAATATAACGTGCATTGTGAGGCATGCCATAAAGCCACAAACCATCAATAATATAGCGTGCATTGTGATGTTCAGTATACCATCAAGCCACAAACCATCAATAATATAGCGTGCATTGTGAGGTATGCCATAAAGCCACAAACCATCAATAATATAGTGTGCATTGTGAGGTTCAGTAGGCCATAAAGCCACAAACCATCAATAATATAGAGTGCATTGTGAGGTTCAGTATGCCATAAAGCCACAAACCATCAATAATATAGTGTGCATTGTGAGGTTCAGTATGCCATAAAGCCACAAACCATCACTAATATAGCGTGCATTGTGAGGTTCAGTATGCCATAAAGCCACAAACCATCAATAATATAGCGTGCATTGTGAGGTATGCCATAAAGCCACAAACCATCAATAATATAGCGTGCATTGTGAGGTATGCCATAAAGCCACAAACCATCAATAATATAGCGTGCATTGTGAGGTATGCCATAACGCCACAAACCATCAATAATATAACGTGCATTGTGAGGCATGCCATAAAGCCACAAACCATCAATAATATAGCGTGCATTGTGATGTTCAGTATGCCATAAAGCCACAAACCATCAATAATATAGCGTGCATTGTGAGGTTCAGTATGCCATAAAGCCACAAACCATCAATAATATAGCGTGCATTGTGAGGCATGCCATAAAGCCACAAACCATCAATAATATAGCGTGCATTGTGAGGTTCAGTATACCATAAAGCCACAAACCATCAATAATATAGCGTGCATTGTGAGGTATGCCATAAAGCCACAAACCATCAATAATATAGCGTGCATTGTGAGGTTCAGTATGCCATAAAGCCACAAACCATCAATAATATAGCGTGCATTGTGAGGTTCAGTATGCCATAAAGCCACAAACCATCAATAATATAGCGTGCATTGTGAGGTTCAGTATGCCATAAAGCCACAAACCATCAATAATATAGCGTGCATTGTGAGGTTCAGTATACCATAACGCCACAAACCATCAATAATATAACGTGCATTGTGAGGCATGCCATAAAGCCACAAACCATCAATAATATAGTGTGCATTGTGATGTTCAGTATACCATCAAGCCACAAACCATCAATAATATAGCGTGCATTGTGAGGTATGCCATAAAGCCACAAACCATCAATAATATAGAGTGCATTGTGAGGTTCAGTAGGCCATACAGCCACAAACCATCAATAATATAGAGTGCATTGTGAGGTTCAGTATGCCATAAAGCCACAAACCATCAATAATATAGTGTGCATTGTGAGGTTCAGTATGCCATAAAGCCACAAACCATCACTAATATAGCGTGCATTGTGAGGTTCAGTATGCCATAAAGCCACAAACCATCAATAATATAGCGTGCATTGTGAGGTATGCCATAAAGCCACAAACCATCAATAATATAGCGTGCATTGTGAGGTATGCCATAAAGCCACAAACCATCAATAATATAGCGTGCATTGTGAGGTATGCCATAAAGCCACAAACCATCAATAATATAGCGTGCATTGTGAGGCATGCCATAAAGCCACAAACCATCAATAATATAGCGTGCATTGTGAGGTTCAGTATGCCATAAAGCCACAAACCATCAATAATATAGCGTGCATTGTGAGGTTCAGTATACCATAACGCCACAAACCATCAATAATATAACGTGCATTGTGAGGCATGCCATAAAGCCACAAACCATCAATAATATAGCGTGCATTGTGATGTTCAGTATACCATCAAGCCACAAACCATCAATAATATAGCGTGCATTGTGAGGTATGCCATAAAGCCACAAACCATCAATAATATAGAGTGCATTGTGAGGTTCAGTAGGCCATACAGCCACAAACCATCAATAATATAGTGTGCATTGTGAGGTTCAGTATGCCATAAAGCCACAAACCATCAATAATATAGCGTGCATTGTGAGGTATGCCATAAAGCCACAAACCATCAATAATATAGAGTGCATTGTGAGGTTCAGTAGGCCATACAGCCACAAACCATCAATAATATAGTGTGCATTGTGATGTTCAGTATGCCATAAAGCCACAAACCATCACTAATATAGCGTGCATTGTGAGGTTCAATATTCCATAAAGCCTCAAACCATCAATAATATAGCGTGCATTGTGAGGTTCAGTATACCATAAAGCCACAAACCATCAATAATATAGCGTGCATTGTGAGGTATGCCATAAAGCCACAAACCATCAATAATATAGCGTGCATTGTGAGGTATGCCATAAAGCCACAAACCATCAAAAATATAGCGTGCATTGTGATGTTCAGTATGCCATAAAGCCACAAACCATCAATAATATAGCGTGCATTGTGAGGTTCAGTAGGCCATAAGCCACAAACCATCAATAATATAGTGTGCATTGTGAGGTTTAGTATGCCATAAATCCACAAACCATCAGTAATATAGCATGCATTGTGAGGTTCAGTATGCCATAAAGCCAAACACCAGAATCACAAGAGGCAGAACGTAAACCAGAACCACAAGAAGCAGAATGTAAACCAGAACCACAAGAGGCAGAACGTCTAACAAGAGGTAGAACGTAAACCAGAACGAACCACTAGAGGCAGAACGTACACCAGAACCACAAGAAACAGAACGTAAACCAAAACAACAAGAGACAGAACGTAAACCAAAACAACAAGAGACAGAGCGTAAACCAGAACAACACGAGACAGAACGTAAACCAGAACCAACCACTAGAGGCAGAATGTAAACCAGAACCACTAGAGACAGAATGGTATACCAGAACAACAAGAGGCAGAACGTAAACCAGAACAACAAGAGGCAGAACGTAAACCAGAACAACAAGAGGCAGAACGTAGACCAGAACAACAAGAGGCAGAACATCCAACAAGAGGCAGAACGTAAACCAGAACGAACCACTAGAGGCAGAACGTGCACCAGAACCACAAGAAACAGAACGTAAACCAAAACAACAAGAGACAGAACGTAAACCAAAACAACAAGAGACAGAGCGTAAACCAGAACAACACGAGGCAGAACGTAAACCAGAACAAACCACTAGAGGCAGCATGTAAACCAGAACCACTAGAGACAGAACGGTATACCAGAACAACAAGAGGCAGAACGTAAACCAGAACAACAAGTGGCAGAACGTAAACCAGAACAACAAGAGGCAGAACATCCAACAAGAGGCAGAACGTAAACCAGAACGAACCACAAGAGGCAGAACGTAAACCAGAACAACAAGAGGCATAACGTAAACCAGAACAACAAGAGGCAGAACGTAAACCAGAACCACAAGAGGCAGAATGTAAACCAGAACAATAAGAGACAGAGCGTACACCAGAACCACAAGAGGCAGAACGTAAACCAGAACAACAAGAGACAGAACGTCCAACAAGAGGCAGAACGTAAAGCAGAACGAACCACAAGAGGAAGAACGTAAACGAGAACCACAAGAGGCAGAACGTCCAACAAGAGGCAGAACGTAAACCAGAACCACTCGAGGCAGAACGTAAACCAGAACAACAAGAGGCAGAACATAAACCAGAACAACAAGAGGAAGAATGTAAACCAGAACAACAATAGGAAGAATGTAAACCAGAACAACAAGAGGCAGAACGTAAACCAGAACAACAAGAGGAAGAACATAAACCAGAACAACAAGAGGCAGAACATAAACCAGAACAACAAGAGGCAGAACATAAACCAGAACAACAAGAGGCATAACGTAAACCAGAACCACAAGAGGCAGAATGTAAACCAGAACAACAAGAGACAGAGCGTACACCAGAACCACAAGAGGCAGAACGTAAACCAGAACAACAAGAGACAGAACGTCCAACAAGAGGCAGAACGTAAAGCAGAACGAACCACAAGAGGAAGAACGTAAACGAGAACCACAAGAGGCAGAACGTCCAACAAGAGGCAGAACGTAAACCAGAACCACTAGAGGCAGAACGTAAACCAGAACAACAAGAGGCAGAACATAAACCAGAACAACAAGAGGAAGAATGTAAACCAGAACAACAAGAGGAAGAATGTAAACCAGAACAACAAGAGGCAGAACGTAAACCAGAACAACAAGAGGCAGAATGTAAACTAGAACAACAAGAGGAAGAACATAAACCAGAACAACAAGAAGCAGAACATAAACCAGAACAACAAGAGGCAGAACATAAACCAGAACAACAAGAGGCAGAACGTAAACCAGAACAACAAGAGGCAACACGTAAACCAGAACCACTAGAGGCAGAATGTAAACCAGAACCACAAGAGGCAACACGTAAACCAGAACCACTAGAGGTAGAACGTAAGCCAGCATTAGTCACCTTTTACATCAATAGACTTGTCCAGTGAAGCGTTCAGCTTATTGCTCTTTAATTTATTTAGCTTTCCAGCACGCCTTTTTCTGCTTCGTTCGTGTTTGTTCCTTTCCTGTTTCGTCCGTTTTCCTTCTTCCGCTTGTTTCTTTCTACTAAGTTTGTTTGGATCCAGCGGTGTCCCTAAAACATTACAAAGATGATAATAACGCTCATCCAAAGAACTTGCTCATATGGGTCGCTGGGTGCTCGAACATTACCAATTAGCTGTAATTCCCGCTAGGAGAATTTCATGAGTGCACCGTATAATAGACAACGTTCATGCCGATCTGAACTTGTACCCATGTGTTTATTTGCTGCGAAGCCGGTAATTATATTACATGTATATAATTGTGAGTAAGACAACACTAATAGCTGTGGTGTTAGTGGCCGTAGTAGTTATGGTATCAGTAGTCGCAGCTGTGGTATAGTGGTTGCCGTAGCGGTAGTTGTGATAGCACTAGTGGTGGTATCAGTAGTTGCAGCAGTGGTATAGTGGTTGCCGTAGCGGTAGTTGTGATAGCACTAGTGGTGGTATCAGTAGTCGCAGCTGTGGTATAGTGGTTGCCGTAGCGGTAGTTGTGATAGCACTGGTGGTGGTATCAGTAGTCGCAGCCGTGGTATAGTGGTTGCTGTAGCGGTAGTTGTGATAGCACTGGTGGTGGTATCAGTAGTCGCAGCCGTGGTATAGTGGTTGCTGTAGCGGTAGTTGTGATAGCACTGGTGGTGGTATCAGTAGTCGCAGCTGTGGTATAGTGGTTGCTGTAGCGGTAGTTGTGATAGCACTAGTGGTGGTATCAGTAGTCGCAGCCGTGGTATAGTGGTTGCCGTAGCGGTAGTTGTGATAGCACTGGTGGTAGTATCAGTAGTCGCAGCTGTGGTATAGTGGTTGCCGTAGCGGTAGTTGTGATAGCACTGGTGGTAGTATCAGTAGTCGCAGCCGCGGTATAGTGGTTGCCGTAGCGGTAGTTGTGATAACACTGGTGGTGGTATCAGTAGTCGCAGCTGTGGTATAGTGGTTGCCGTAGCGGTAGTTGTGATAGCACTGGTGGTGGTATCAGTAGTCGCAGCCGTGGTATAGTGGTTGCTGTAGCGGTAGTTGTGATAGCACTGGTGGTGGTATCAGTAGTCGCAGCTGTGGTATAGTGGTTGCCGTAGCGGTAGTTGTGATAGCACTAGTGGTGGTATCAGTAGTTGCAGCAGTGGTATAGTGGTTGCCGTAGCGGTAGTTGTGATAGCACTAGTGGTGGTATCAGTAGTCGCAGCTGTGGTATAGTGGTTGCCGTAGCGGTAGTTGTGATAGCACTGGTGGTGGTATCAGTAGTCGCAGCCGTGGTATAGTGGTTGCTGTAGCGGTAGTTGTGATAGCACTGGTGGTGGTATCAGTAGTCGCAGCCGTGGTATAGTGGTTGCTATAGCGGTAGTTGTGATAGCACTGGTGGTGGTATCAGTAGTCGCAGCTGTGGTATAGTGGTTGCTGTAGCGGTAGTTGTGATAGCACTAGTGGTGGTATCAGTAGTCGCAGCTGTGGTATAGTGGTTGCCGTAGCGGTAGTTGTGATAGCACTGGTGGTGGTATCAGTAGTCGCAGCTGTGGTATAGTGGTTGCCGTAGCGGTAGTTGTGATAGCACTGGTGGTAGTATCAGTAGTCGCAGCCGCGGTATAGTGGTTGCCGTAGCGGTAGTTGTGATAACACTGGTGGTGGTATCAGTAGTCGCAGCTGTGGTATAGTGGTTGCCGTAGCGGTAGTTGTGATAGCACTGGTGGTGGTATCAGTAGTCGCAGCCGTGGTATAGTGGTTGCTGTAGCGGTAGTTGTGATAGCACTGGTGGTGGTATCAGTAGTCGCAGCTGTGGTATAGTGGTTGCCGTAGCGGTAGTTGTGATAGCACTAGTGGTGGTATCAGTAGTCGCAGCCGTGGTATAGTGGTTGCCGTAGCGGTAGTTGTGATAGCACTGGTGGTGGTATCAGTAGTCGCAGCTGTGGTATAGTGGTTGCCATAGCGGTAGTTATGATAGCACTAGTGGTGGTATCAGTAGTCGCAGCCGTGGTATAGTGGTTGCCGTAGCGGTAGTTGTGATAACACTGGTGGTGGTATCAGTAGTCGCAGCTGTGGTATAGTGGTTGCTGTAGCGGTAGTTGTGATAGCACTAGTGGTGGTATCAGTAGTCGCAGCTGTGGTATAGTGGTTGCTGTAGCGGTAGTTGTGATAGCACTAGTGGTGGTATCAGTAGTCGCAGCCGTGGTATAGTGGTTGCCGTAGCGGTAGTTGTGATAACACTGGTGGTGGTATCAGTAGTCGCAGCTGTGGTATAGTGGTTGCTGTAGCGGTAGTTGTGATAGCACTAGTGGTGGTATTAGTAGTCGCAGCCGTGGTATAGTGGTTGCCGTAGCGGTAGTTGTGATAGCACTAGTGGTGGCCCTGTTCAGCATATCGTCCCTATTAATTCTTCAAAAGGTGCCCCATATTTCCGGTACTCCTCTTGCCATTGGTCAATGAAACATATTAACATTGACACTGTATAATTAGTGTATGTAATATACTCACTCGATATACTAAAATATGTACATGTATATGTAATTGGTTTAGACATGTTGGCAATTTTCAGGTGGCAGGTTTTACACATACCTGTTGGATTCCTGAGAACATTTGTTTTGTCGATATAATTTAGTATCGCTGCGTTACTGGCTGTTGCATCATGCATTGCGTTACTATGACGAAGTAGAGAGAATATACCACGGTGGCCATCTTTTGATTGAGTCCACCTTTGTTGTGCACTTCTACCCTGATCTGACAAGAATAAAAAGCGAATAATACGTTCAATGAGTTTGTATTAACAATAAATGTGATTATGTTTGTGTGTGTTTAGTCAAAACATATTTCCTGTCAGGACAAACATATGATGTTTCCTGAATACGACACAATAATGTTAACATGCATTTCGTTAATTGATGTAACTGCAAGCAACACCAACCAGGGTTTCCCACTGGAGACAATAAACATTTCGAGGAAAGCCGTGACTATGAAAAATCCTTTTTCCGGTTTGGAATAGGCGTTGACTTCATCAATCTGTGGTCAAACCGAGGAAATATCCGTGATAATGAATGTAGACATCGTCTTACAGCAGCGAGGTTACTGGCATTAAACTAAAGTTTAAACTAGTTGTGAGAATACGGATAGTCCGCATCTATTTTTAGACGTGCACCTGTTATGAGAAGTTTCGTAGCGGTTACTTCCCTTACAACTGTACATGTAGTTTCGTTTTGGCATCACATTGCAGCCATTCCCTACCAACCTTCCAACAGACGGATCTGTAGACCAGTGGTAACACGCTGGACTGGTAATACAGGTGTCGGTGTTTTACATCGTGAACATAAAAGAACCGGAGAGTCTGGAATGGGTCTCTTCAGGAGGCGTCGCTCATATGGGCAACCAATACCAAGCTTCCATTCCGGTCGGAATTTACGGCCTGTGGTTGGTGTCGATGGTTTGATACATTGTTTTTGGTGATGTGTATGTCAAAGGCAGAGTTTTCATTGGGTGTCAACGGTACTTCGTTTACACACCCTATCCGGTAGAAAACTACGGAATTATGGTATATTTAGCCTACAACTTACATATAGAACATGTTATTTGGTAGAAAACTACGGAATTATTGTATAGTTTGCCTACAACTTACATATAGAACATGTTATTGGTAGAAAACTAACGGAATTATGGTATATTTAGCCTGCCACTTACATATAGAACATGTTATTTGGTAGAAAACTACGGAATTATGGTATATTTAGCCTACAACTTACATATAGAACATGTTATTGTGTAGAAAACTACGGAATTATGGTATATTTTGCCTACAACTTACATATAGAACATGTTATTTGGTAGAAAACTACGGAATTATGGTATATTTAGCCTACAACTTACATATAGAACATGTTATTTGTTAGAAAGCTACGGAATTATGGTATATTTAGCATACAACTTACATATAGAACATGTTATTGTGTAGAAAACTACGGAATTATGGTATATTTTGCCTACAACTTACATATAGAACATGTTATTTGGTAGAACACTACGGAATTATGGTATATTTAGCCTACAACTTACATATAGAACATGTTATTTGGTAAAAGCTACGGAATTATGGTATATTTAGCCTAAAACTTACATATAGAACATGTTATTGAGTAGAAAACTACGGAATTATGGTATATTTTGCCTACAACTTATATATAGAACATGTTATTGGGTAGAAAACTACGGAATTATGGTATATTTAGCCTACCACTTACAAATAGAACATGTTATTGTGTAGAAAACTATGGAATTATTGTATATTTAGCCTGCCACTTACATATAGAACATGTTATTTGGTAGAAAGCTACGGAATTATGGTATATTTAGCCTACAACTTACATATAGAACATATTATTGGTAGAAAACTACGGAATTATCGTATATTTAGCCTACAACTTACATATAGAACATGTTATTTGGTAGAAAGCTACGGAATTATGGTATATTTAGCCTACAACTTACATATAGAACATGTTATTTGGTAGAAAACTACGGAATTATGGTATATTTAGCCTACCACTTACATATAGAACATGTTATTTGGTAGAAAACTACGGAATTATGGTATATTTAGCCTACAACTTACATATAGAACATGTTAGTTGGTAGAAAACTACAGAATTATGGTATATTTAGCCTACAACTTACATATAGAACATGTTATTTGGTAGAAAACTACGGAATTATGGTATATTTTGCCTACAACTTATATATATAACATGTTATTGGGTAGAAAACTACGAAATTATGGTATATTTAGCCTACAACTTACATATAGAGCATGCTATTTGGTAGAAAACTATGGAATTGTGGTATATTTAGCCTGCCACTTACATATAGAACATGTTATTTGGAAGAAAACTACAGAATTATGCTATATTTAGCCTACAACTTACATATAGAACATGTTATTTGGTATAAAACTACGTAATTATTGTATATTTAGCCTACATCTTACATATAGAACATGTTATTTGTTAGAAAGCTACGGAATTATGGTATATTTAGCCTACCACTTACAAATAGAACATGTTATTGTGTAGAAAACTATGGAATTATGGTATATTTAGCCTGCCACTTACATATAGAACATGTTATTTGGTAGAAAACTAAGGAATTATGGTATATTTAGCCTACAACTTACATATAGAACATGTTATTTGGTAGAAAACTACGGAATTATGGTATATTTAGCCTACCACTTACATATAGAACATGTTATTTGGTAGAAAACTACGGAATTATGGTATATTTAGCCAACAACTTACATATAGAACATGTTATTTGGTAGAAAACTACGGAATTATGGTATATTTAGCCTACAACTTACATATAGAACATGCTATTGGTAGATAACTACGGAATTATGGTATATTTAGCCTACAACTTACATATAGAACATGTTATTGGTAGAAAACTACGGAATTATGGTATATTTTGCCTACAACTTACATATAGAACATGTTATTTGGTAGAAAACTACGGAATTATGGTATATTTAGCCTACAACTTACAATAGAACATGTTATAGTGGAGAAAACTACGGAATTATGGTATATTAGCCTACAACTTACATATAGAACATGTTATTTGGTAGAAACTACGGAATTATGGTATATTTAGCCTACAACTTACATATAGAACATGTTATTTGGTAGAAAACTACGGAATTATGGTATATTTAACCTACAACATACATATAGAACATGTTATTGGGTAGAAAACTACGGAATTATGGTATATTTAGCCTACAACTTACATATAGAACATGCTATTGGTAGATAACTACGGAATTATGGTATATTTAGACTACAACTTACATATAGAACATGTTATTGGGTAGAAAACTACGGAATTATGGTATATTTAGCCTACAACTTACATATAGAACATGTTATTGGGTAGAAAACTACGGAATTATGGTATATTTAGCCTACCACTTACAATTAGAACATGTTATTGTGTAGAAAACTATGGAATTATGATATATTTAGCTTGCCACTTACATATAGCACATGCTATTTGGTAGAAAACTAAGGAATTATGGTATATTTATCCTACAACTTACATATTGAACATGTTATTGGGTAGAAAAATACGGTTGCCTACAACTTACATATAGAACATGTTATTGGGTAGAAAACTACGGAATTATGGTATATTTAGCCTACAACTTACATATAGAACATGTTATTGTGTAGAAAACCACGGAATTATGGTATATTTAGCCTGCCACTTACATATAGAACATGTTATTTAGTAGAAAACTACGGAATTATGGTATATTTAGCCTGCCACTTACATATAGAACATGTTATTGGTAGAAAACTACGGAATTATGGTATATTTAGTCTACAACTTACATATAGAACATGATATTGGTAGAAAACTACGGAATTATGGTATATTTAGCCTACAACTTACATATAGAACATGTTATTAGGTAGAAAGCTACGGAATTATGGTATATTTAGCCTACAACTTACATATAGAACATGTTATTTGGTAGAAAA
>CM026402.1:55128017-55210535 GCA_014843695.1 Archivesica marissinica
CGTGCAATGTTACACTTCCCCGCCCCTGCAACACCACCAAAATGGGTGTACTCACAAATGACGTCGAGTACAACACCCACTTCAGAAGTATTGTTATTCATTAAACTAAATGTTGCAGTTTATGAAATATAATCGTAGTTTTCTATACAAAGACGCCTACTCTTTCAGGAAATGTCAGCGTAGACATAACACAGTTGTGTCCCTTTTATCAAAACGACGACATTTGTATATAGGAATTGAAGAATGCACAAATGCGCAGGGCACATATGGGCAGGTATACATCCGGCACCATGGTAAGTAGTTCAACTAACTTGTATTCATTATTCGTTTTAAAATTAGTTATAATTCCTAATAGCTTATTGGTTAATATATTTAAAACTACAATGTCAGTGTCCATGGAATTGTTATAAATATGTAATATAGAGCACCAGTAGCATTCGGCAGCTTTCAAGAAGCCAGCGTTTGAGTTTTGAGTCAACTATGATATGTATTGCGATAGGAAACCAACCCTGCTGCTATGTCATTATTACATACAACCAAACCAGTGTTCTTGGTCACCTCCATTAAGCAGCAAACCTGTATTAAGCAGCCAGTTTCCAGGTTTCCAATATGTAGTTTTATTATACATTTGCCCTTTATTAAGCAGCCTCCTGTACTCAGCAGACATTTTCTGTGATTCTCTTGGCAGACTGCTGAAGACAGGTGTTCCTGTACATGTTTTACCTCTTCAGTGTAAGCGACCTGATATGTTCCCGATTTACGCCATATTTTATAATAGTCAATAAAATATATATTAATATATGAAAAGGTCGCAGATAAACGGAACCGGGAACCTCTTTATAATGTTTCAGTGTATCTTGGATAGGTTCTATGTTCGTCCGATTATTCCCAATATCTGACGTTGTCTAATGACGTATTTCAATGGTTTGAGGGCTTGGTTGTATTTTAAAGAAATATACTTTACTATGTACATTGTTTAACCATCATATGTATTGTTATTGTTTGACATTAAATGGCATTCGTCATCACTATGTTGATGTAACATGTTGTACATTTTGTGTAGTTGAGTCGATCTAGGAATATATAAATATAAATTATATATATCTTTGATATAATATGTTCAATGTCCTGCTGATCCGAAAGGACCCACGCCCTCAAAGGTAACACATAGTTGCCACGTATATCTGGCTGTGGCCAGAGCAGTAAAGTGTTAGGGTTGATTATATGTGTTTATTAAACAATAAACGATTACAAGTATATAATAAATAATAAATAAAATAAAGTTATCACGCGTGTTGTTTTTTCATTTAATTAACCACCCTTTAATGCAGGTATTGGAAATAATCTAGAAATTATTGTCCAGTTATGCAGAACACATAATTATACATATTTGACCACCTGTTATAGACTAATGCAATGCTTCGTTGCTTCGCCATCAACATGGGGGGATGTAACATGATATATATTTTGTGTATTCGAGTCGATCTAGGAATAAATACATGTATATATATATATATATATATATATATATCTCTTTCATATAATGTTTGCAGTGTTCTGCTGATCCGAATGGATCCATGTCCTCAAACGAAACAAATAGTTTACAACGTAAATCTGGCTGTGGCCAAAGCAGTAACGTCTCTACGACTGAGCAGGCCGTGATACAGGCGCAACTTCGAAGAAAGTCGTACACATGGTGGTGATAAATGCTGGAACATCCGTACATCAGTAATGTGTTGCATTAATATTCAGGACCGGATGGAGAGGCCATTTGAGACATATTGGACACTGTTATTCCTTCCCGATATCGCAGGATGAGGCTAAGGTTTGCCTTGCTTGTTGGTATTGTGGGGACTGACTTGGAAAAGGGAAGACTCGTTGTCAGTCGATACCCGTTTTGATACAGGTAATATTGATATTATGGTAGCTCAGGTCTTATTTATATGTTGGTACAACATAATAATATATTATATTGCGGACTTACTATTGTACTGCAAGTATTGCTCTCGTAGTGCATATGTGCGGTAGTTGTTCTTTCCTCTTCTATGATAGTTACACGGGACGATAATCTACAACAAAAGTGTAGTTAAACAGCTCGGCTAACCAACAATCCTCTGTGACGTCCAACATAGCCGTTGTGTTGGTGTACGTCAAGGGAATGTTATCCGTCTTGACAACAAAGTAATGACCGTACAAATAATCTTAAATATGTCGGTGAGCTGGATAGTTCCTCTGGCTCGATCTAAGATTTCGACTAGTGTAAGCACGTACTCGTTCCACGCCATCCTTAGTATGCAGGAGTACTGTGCTTAGTTCTAAAGAGCTTACATACAGACATGGCTTATGGGGTAAATATTGAGCTCACAAAGCATGTCTAGACCATAATTTAACTATATTATTCAATAGCTTATTAGCTACTCTTAGTTGTAAATCTGATCCGACGTTAATGGCCATGAAACTGTGCTCTCTACATTGACCGAAATCAAATTCTGCAATAAAATACACACCACTAATTAACTTCTATTAAATTAAATATTGGCCCAACTGCTTAGAAATAGAAACCTGAGTTTGAAAAGGTATGGTTAATCTCTAAAATATCATATTTTTATTGAGCGTCATATCGACCAAAGGGAATGGAATTTTATGTCATTATTGTACACATTTATGTATGCATATCTATAGAACTTCTAGAGTTGTACATGTACATATGCACTGCTTGCGGGAGGGAGGGTGAGCGATCAGACAAACAGGCAGGCATTATGGTTAGGAGCTTATTAGAAACGCATATATCCTGTTTGGACCATTAATTTAACTCGTATATCTCAATGTTGCTCCGTATGTCCGTCTGTCTGTCTGACTGGGTTATTATAATAGAACACTAAATGGGATTCTGAGAATACATGTTTTATTCTGAAGCAGCAGCACAATGATTAATACAACAAAAGCTCAGACTCAGAATAGCATTCGAAAGGAAAATAATACCAGACTGATGAAATGGTATGTAAAAGGGTTTTATAAAGATAACTAATACAGATTTAAAGAAGATTCCAAAGGTTTTTCCTTCAAACGAATGTTTCTCTACATAGGCCACACTGCAGGAAACAATGCGGTGAATTCAATGAGATAAATTACACATACGATGTCGCTTAGCCTGACACCTGACTTATACAGCTACACACATTATTGACAGCTTGGCTTGTCTGGACAGCCGGGTCGGCCTGAAACATGACTGACAGAGCTACCGGTCTGTACCAACAGCCAGTCACAAGATGGACATGATATGCCATTCTAAAGCGCCGGGCGGTAACAAGACTGACAAAGGTGATGATCTGGATTGATTAACCAACCCAGTTGTCGGTCTGAACCGATATCCTGAAATGTGACTAACAGTGTCACCGGTCGAACTGTCTATCTGACACGTGACTGAATAAGACACATATTTTAGAACACTTATTATTAAATAATCAGCACAAGCAACTGAATTTATATTGTATGACCCTACTATCCCCGTAAGGGTCATACTGAATAATTACAGGCCATGACACTAATCCTACATGTTCATTTTATAATTATATACTTGACTATGTTAAGAAAGAGATATTGCTTAAAGTAAGATGATAGAATGCAGGTGTTGTAGCAACTCAAACACACAACCATTAGCACAAGTATTAATCAGGAAGAAAATGGAGTAGACACAATTCAATCAACTATCAAACGACACGATATAATTAACACACCGATAGCAAAGAGTGGTGATTTAATACCATATTGTATGTTTTGGAATGTTGCTATTAAGCTGAGTTTTGGGATGTTGCTATTTAGCGAGCTTTTTCCAAAATGAGTGTCGTAAAATATTGTATGAAATCACAGCTCAATGACATGAAAGATCCGTTTTACCATATTACCACAGTAACAACCACACATTTTAAATTAAGTTACTTCTGTTGCCAGTATATTTTTCAACATTTATTACATCTCAAGGAAATCAGTAATGTGGATTCGTACGCAGTAGTAAATTATCCCTAATAATCAAACAACTCCACGTAAATTATGAAACAATCAACACAATAGTTTTAATCTCTATATCCCGCTTGTGCACATTTAGCACGTTATTGATCTAAGCAGTTGATTTTCAACAAATAAAGCATGAACACAAACTGCATGTATATTTCGAATGTGTATTGCAAGCAGTCATGCCGTGACAATTCAAGTAGGATTTTATTTGATTACTTGTATTGGACCGTTTAATAAGATTTGTACTAATATATTAATTGGTTTAAGCATATTATTTTTTTCGGATTCAGCAGATGATAATTTATTCACAATGTACGTACTAGGATTAGATTAAAGTTATATTACTGTCCAGAAAGTCGAAATTGCGTTTTGTGCGAGTGTCCAGGCTTGGAGGTTATACAACTTTTCTCCAAACTCAAACTCAGTCTCAAGCTTCTGATTGGTTGAGCCATTAGTCAATAACCAATAACCAATCATATTTCTTGAGCTCGAGTTTGAGATCTGAGAAAAGTTTTATAACCTCGGGCTCAGTATGTTATGCCAGCAATTTTAATAACGCATGGTAATGTATCTTATCCAAAATTAGATCATATATTTTGCAACGATGTTCAAGTACATTAAAAATGTTAAAAAGTTTGATTTGTTTTACTACAAAACTTGGGTAATACTGGGTTTGTAACAAATACAATTCAATGATAGGAACATTTCTAGAAATTGTGTCAGTTTTAAAAAAATAGTTTGTATAGAATAGAATTTTATTTTATTTTTTTTCATTTTTTTAACTTTTATTTATCCCAATTCTTCAATGAAAGCACATATGTCTTTCTATAAAACACATCAAGCCCATTCCTGATACCAGGTTACGTTCTGTTTCGAGCTTTGTTTATATTTTCAACAGTTGATTTTAACATGCAGGCTTTCCGTCTTTGCTTGTGCATGTGTTGAGTACCCTGTGTTGACCATTTGTCGGTGTCGGGAAGTGATTATGATGTAAAAAGTTGTGGCACTCCCTAGTTGGCTAACGTATGCTGAAAACATGTCACCGATGCTCACTTATCTGAACGTGTGTCGTTTATGAAAACATTTCACCAATGTTCACTTATCTGAACGTGTGTCGTTTATGAAAACATGTCACCGATGCTCACTTATCTGAACGTGTGTCGTTTATGAAAACATGTCACCGATGTTCACTTATCTGAACGTGTGTCGTTTATGAATACATGTCACTGATGTTCACTTATCTGAACTTGTGTCGTTTATGAAAACATGTAGCCGATGTTCACTTATCTGAACGTGTGTCGTTTATGAAAACATTTCACCGATGTTCACTTATCTGAACGTGTGTCGTTTATGAAAACATGTAGCCGATGTTCACTTATCTGAACTTGTGTCGTTTATGAAAACATTTCACCGATGTTCACTTATCTGAACGTGTGTCGTTTATGAAAACATGTAGCTGATGTTCACTTATCTGAACTTGTGTCGTTTATGAAAACATGTCACCGATGTTCACTTATCTGAACGTGTGTCGTTTATGAAAACATGTAGCCGATGTTCACTTATCTGAACTTGTGTCGTTTATGAAAACATGTCACCGATGTTCACTTATCTGAACTTGTGTCATTTATGAAAACATATAGCCGATGTTCACTTATCTGAACGTGTGTCATTTATGAAAACATGTCACCGATGTTCACTTATCTGAACGTGTGTCATTTATGAAAACATGTAAGCGATGTTCACTTATCTGAACGTGTGTCATTTATGAAAACATGTAACCGATGTTCACTTATCTGAACTTGTGTCATTTATGAAAACATGTAGCCGATGTTCACTTATCTGAACGTGTGTCATTTATGAAAACATGTAACCGATGTTCACTTATCTGAACGTGTGTCATTTATGAAAACATGTAACCGATGTTCACTTATCTGAACGTGTGTCATTTATGAAAACATGTAACCGATGTTCACTTATCTGAACGTGTGTCATTTATGAAAACATGTAGCCGATGTTCACTTATCTGAACTTGTGTCGTTTATGAAAACATGTCACCGATGTTCACTTATCTGAACTTGTGTCATTTATGAAAACATATAGCCGATGTTCACTTATCTGAACGTGTGTCATTTATGAAAACATGTAGCCGATGTTCACTTATCTGAACGTGTGTCATTTATGAAAACATGTAACCGATGTTCACTTATCTGAACGTGTGTCGTTTATGAAAACTTTTCACCGATGTTCACTTATCTGAACGTGTCGTTTATGAAAACATGTCACCGATGTTCACTTATCAGAACGTGTGTCGTTTATGAAAACATGTAGCCGATGTTCACTTATCTGAACTTGTGTCGTTTATGAAAACATGTAGCCAATGTTCACTTATCTGAACGTGTGTCGTTTATTTACACGTGCATGGTAATTTACTTACATGTGTCTTTATGCACGTGCAGCTACTGAACAACTCCACCTATTCAAGAATCTAGTACGTTTTTCCTCCAACCATTGGTGAAACACAGGTCACATAATCCCAATTCATTTTCATCGGTATAACACATACTACCGCCAAGCATCGGCATGTATACGTATTTGTTCTGTTACTGCATACTTGTTAACCGCCGAAGTCTTCCAAGGACAGATGTTGTTATGTCAGTTTTGGTAAGTTTTATTTCACAAACGTCGATATAGACCAGTTTGGTCCATGAGGCAACATAATTACAAAACATTTACACATTGTTACAGTCACATGATTGGTGAACATGTTCACTGATATAGGTTATTTATCAACAATATTGTACATAATATACACACATATACAGCTATTCAACCTTGACAAATCCGCCTCCGTGGTCGAGTGGTTAAGGTCGCTGACTTGTATACCACTGTAACCTATCATCACTGATGGTCACGGGTTCGAGCCACGCTCTTGCCCTGTTTCATTTATATGAAAAAGGTTGGCAGTTTCTTACGGAGGTTGGTGCACCCAAGTACTGGTTAACCGCTGGAGCCTGCCCAGGATAGGTTTTGTTAAGTAAACTGCCCGCCGGCGACATAGCCCGAAATGGTGCTGATGCAGGCGTAAAACCCGAAATATAACATAACATAGCTCAACCGTGACAATTCAACATATCAGTCTGCGTTGGTTTAATTCACGTGTTTAAAATACATGTACATACTTGTTCACACAATTATTTCAAGTCTCACTTTCCCCGACACTATTAAATTGTTTAGATTGTTTTATTTCACGTGCTCTATTAAAACTACAACAAACTGCATGTAACGTTCGCGATAGGGGTTGGCAGTATACAGAGATAGGTAGTATCTACCAGTTGGAATATGCAATAACGTAATTATGGTAGCTATTATGGAAAGCATTGAAGTCCAACATGAATCATACTTCATCATATGTAATTAGTTGGAACAGAGAATAGTGTAGCGTGACTGTTTGATAATAACTTGAAAAGAACGAATTCAAGTGTCTCTTCCGCATCATATTTAATTATTACTTCCTCAACATGCTAATGAATGAGATGAGAATACTGCTATATAGGAGTATACCATTACCACTGCCATCTTGATCCAACGATACAGAGAAAGCGACACTCGTGATGCTGTGGTATTTAACTTTGTTTGCTGCCGTATGTGCTGTGTTCTCAGGTAGGTGTTTCAGTTTATTAGTGTAATGTGATATTTGGTATATTTAGGTGGAGAATTAGGAGAAATAGAGTAGGTACAATTGGGTAATATTCAGCAATATTTTGATTGCTTGGGGTGCATTGACCTGCATTTCGTCCTAGATGATCCAATTTTCCGTGATCGAACAGCATAACTGTTTAGCTAACATACACTAATGTTGAAGTTACTGTTGTTGCCATTCGCATACTCAATAATTAGGAGAGGGGTGTTGTCCCGTCAAATCCCAATGCCTATCAACTATTATTTTTCTTTACGATTAGGGCGAACAAGTTTATATACTAATTCTATACTAATTAATTACATTTCTGTTATTTGAAAGCTAAGAGTTCTTCGCAACATACATATACGCAAAGAACAAACCATCGTGGCCCCAATATGTGTATTTAATTTCAACCTTTCTCATTTTTCTAGCGAAATATGAAGACTTCTTTTCTAAATACAGTCTGCAGATATTCTGTATACAATAATATAAATAGTTGTGTAATATAACCTTTTAATACCAATATATCCAAATAACATACACTACTATACCTTGTCAATACGTACAATATGGAGGAACCTGACGACTGTTCAACCCTATAGTCTGGAGCAATAATTGTATCGGGTCGGATCAAAAGGTCTTAAATAAGACGATTTGTTTACCAATATAGAATATCACTTTCTAAGCACAACCATTGATGTACGAGATAGTTACAATGATCTAAAACAAGGATTGTCTATTACATGTATGGTCAAGTAACTAATTACTGTGTGTTCCAATTTCTCACAACGCCATTGTTCTCTGCTGACGTATTGGCAGTAGTTCAAAACCTATCTCCAGTATAACATAACTGAAGTTCCGTTTATGAACTATATAGTCTGGAAATCAATATACAGTATGTATGATCGTATTATTTGTTATGTTATATTTGAGCTGTAAACCACAACCTCAGCAGCCTATTGTATTGGCTACAATTTTCCAACAATATAGCCACTCGCAGGTTGCCAGCCCTGGCTATCGTAGAATGAACCTCTATGTAGATGGGCCTGCTAGTAATATAAGCTCGAAATATGCGTGTTCCATCTTACGCCGAGCGATCCTGTATGCACTACTAGCTACGTAGCATCAATATAGCCACTCGCAGGTTACCATCCCTGGCTATCGTGGAATGAACCTCTATGTAGATGGGCCTGCTAGTAATATAAGCTCGAAATATGCGTGTTCCATATTACGCCGAGCGATCCTGTATGTACTACTAGCTATGTAGCATCAATATAGCCACTCGCAGGTTACCAGCCCTGGCTATCGTGGAATGAACCTCTATGTAGATGGGCCTGCTAGTAATATAAGCTCGAAATATGCGTGTTCCATATTACGCCGAGCGATCCTGTATGCACTACTAGCTACGTAGCATCATCTCCTGTATAAGTGCAATGCTTTCGACAGAGAATAAACACAATGTTATAGTGGTTAGACAAACAGTTTTCGGCTGTATTGTGTGTGGTTTGTCTTTATTTATCGTCGCTATGATACAGACAGACGACCATTCCTAAGTGTTCTCTTGTTCTTTTAAGCACCGACACGACCACTCATTCTAAAGTTCTACATGAAAGACTTAATATTAGTGTCAATGCCTTTCTTCGAAATATGATATATCATCAACCGTATTAAAATAATAGTACTTTGGACTATTTCATAGCTTGAAATAGAAAGAAACTCCAGACCTGCTCACATTCGACTCTTTAGTTCCGGTTGTTAACATATTCCAATCCCAATTATCTTCATGACATGTTCCAACAAAAATCAGTAACTAATAATGCATTCTTAATTCTTTGTTCAAATACAAATCTAAATTTGTGTATACCCAATTCAAATTGTGAGATGATTATGGGTAGCCTTTTATACTTGGAACCACTTATTTGGAACTGTCTACCTTTTGAAATAAAGAATTCAATCTCAGGTACATTGCCTAGATATAATTGTTTAAAATGATTGGATGTCTAGTATTACACAATTTGTTTAGATGCGTTCTTACTTTTATAATTCTAATACCACAGACCTTTTATTTCTAATGTGTGTGTATGCTATGTGTGTATAAATTTTTTTATATTTAATGGGCCCCACGGAAGATGAGCCTTACTAAATGGGCTACCCGCTCTAAATAGAGTTTACTTACTTACAATACAATATTGCCAAATGTTACTGAACTGTAAATGGGTGGAATAATCACACATTCGTTATACATATTGAACAAATGTGACACAATTATATGGATACTTTAAACATATTCTATACATACATCAATACACATCAAATATGTACATGAATTCTTATGCAGTGACATTTCATATCATAATTATGCACATATTTATACATATTAAATCACATATACATATTTACATAATTATGCACATATTTATACCTATTAAATCACAATTTTACAGGTCCAAGAGTAATATGAATATGAACATGTTATACAATATATCAAGGATACTGTGCACTATTTCCTCACCATCGTATACGTTATAGTAACTATTTAATTCCTCACAAATCATGCACTATTTGAAAGTCGGACTTTTTAATGTGAAATTATAAAATACATTAATATCATTAATGTTAATAACTTTTGATCACAGAACGTGTCTCAACGTATGATTTCTGAAGTCATGATAGCCCCTGGTACTGCGTTCACTTCAGCTGCGAAAGGTCTGAAGTGCGAGTCCCACTTGAGCTGTCACGAGTGTGCTCTTAGACAATGTACAATGCACACAGTCCACGTTTCCTCTTCTGTCACCCACGTGGCGATGGATTCCATCAGGTATGATGATGGTGATTAATATAAGTTGTACGAACTAAATCGAGCTAAAATAAATGTGCATAAACTAAAGTATGATTTATGATGACAATAATGCGCAAAGTGAACATTTGCGACTTATATTAAATGTTTGACAGTATTTTCATATCTGCGATTTTATACTGAGACACGTATTGTATGTTCAGTACATATTCGTAACGTAGCAGTCTTCACCGGACATGCACTACATCGTTTCAGTCGCTTACCACCACCACCACCAACAACAACAACAACAATAAAAACAACAATGACAACAACAACAATATTGTATTGGTTACACATTAATGACAACATACGTCATAAATGATATTATAAACTAAATATGGAGCAGAAAACATATAACAGACGCTACAATCCAATTTAATACCATACTAAACAATAGGAGGGGAGTGAAAATTATATGTTGTGTGTTTTACGTTTATTTATCGTCGCTACCGGTTGCCCATATGAGCGACGCCTCCTGAAGAGATTAGTCATTCTATTGTTTGGAGGATAGTGCAATGATACAGACAGAGACCCATTCCAAAGTCTCCTCTGGTTCTTTTGCGTACACGGTGTACAGCACCGACACGAGACCTCGATATAAAGTCCCATCTGAAAGACTGTTAATTTTATTAGGGTCAGACGGGGGATCGAACCTGCGATCCCTGAATTACCAGTCGAGCGTGTTACCACTGGACTACAGATCCTATATATTTATGTGTTGCTGTTTTATTTGTTGGAGCTTACAACTTTATGACGTTTTGTTGTTTGCATTCGAACGTTTCTGGAATAAGTAGGCTGTACTAGATGCAGGTGTGTGGATCGTTCAACCTAGTTAATACTAATTGATAAGTGATTGGTTGAAATCGGATTAGAATTTATTACAATTATGGAAGGCTCGTGGAAAGTGTGTATACAGCTCACACATAACGCACGTGTTTCATTCACCAAAATGCACTGGAATGTCATCCTACTTCAAGTACCATATCATTCTAACATACGAATGTACTAGTAGTGTCTATATTTCCACACTACTCAATGGGCGTGGTTAATGTATGTAATTCAATGACACAGAGAAATATAGCACACTTTGCATTTAACAGACGGATCTGTAGTCCAGTGGTAACACGCTGGACTGGTAATCCAGGGATCGCAGGTTCGATCCCCCGTCTGACCCTAATAAAGTAACAGTCTTTCAGATGGGACATTAAACCGAGGTCTCGTACCGGTGCTTTACACCGTGCACGTAAAAGAACCAGAGGAGATTCTGGAATGGGTCTCTCTCTGTATCATGCACTATCCTCCACAATCTAAAATAACTAATCTCTTCAGGAGGCGTCGCTCATATGGGCAACCGGTTGCGACGATAAATAAACGTAAAACACACACACTTTGCATTTACTATGAATTTAGTCCAGATTTGCATCTTACCATGGGCCGGAACAGGTAAATAGATCATCCTTGGAACAGAGTAAACTGCAAGACACGCCTTTTCTCGCGACGAACGCTGTCTAACACTGCGAATACACATGCCCGTAACGTCGAGTGCGCATGTCCGTTGCATATCATTAGTTGGGAACCCACATAGGAAAATGTATGCAATCTGTTTACATAGGTTCATCGAACGAAATGGAATAGCGATGTAAATATTGACATATGGGTACACATGATATTTATGTTTGTTGCTTCCATTTCCAGATCCAACCACACCGGCTAGCTATTCAGACTTGATTGGCACTGGATTTGCAACAAACTGGTTCAAGGCAAAGAATCCGCTTAACAAATACAATATTAGCAATATTGAAGACATCTACAATGCCGGTTTCCGAAACGTAAGACTTCGATGCAGGGCAGATGTACACCCGGGTGATAAGCCGATTGACAGTTAAGAATTCAATTTGTTTCTAGAGCAGTTAGAGGAAGTAGTAGATGATTGTATTGCAACTGGAGTAGTTCCAATAGTATCGTGGGTCCATCATGAAGACGAAGCTAATGCAACTGAACAAGCCCGACAAAATTACGTTGCCTGGTGGACAGCAGTGGCAACCCACTTGAAGAACAAGGACCATTCGCTTGGTATGAATCTATTCACAGAACTGGGAGTTGATAATTGTGATCGAAGTATTCCAGGGTCTTGCAACATGACTCTTCGCAGAAACCCAGACTTGTATAATATCTGGACAGCGGATGTAGTAAATGCAATTCGTTATATTTATGGTATATTTAGTCTACCACTTACAAATAGAACATTCAATTCAAAATCTTTATTTCCTCCATCAAGAAGATATGCATGGTATATACAAATATAGACAATGATACAATATTACTATAATATAACTACAATATACATACATCGCACATATATAGTATATATGCGTAAGTTAGATTATGCTACCAATACACATGTGTGTATCATGCTGACGACCTGGGCTCCTTGCAGGATAGTTTAAGTCGTTTTATATAGTTTTGGTATGCAGTTCACCAGTATCAGTCGGATTGTTCACATACAGGTAATGAATCTGTTCATACATTCAAACACGTATCGGTATGAACGCTTTAGGAATTGTATTTGGTTATCACAATCGAGTATTGCTCCAATAGGCGCCCCTAATAGCTTAAGGGTCCACGTTTCTTTATCCAGTATGAGCAAGTTATTAATAAATAAGCTATTATGTGTGCAAAATAGATCGTTGACAAAGCAGGAACGCAGATGGTAAGTACCCTTGCAATCACTTACCACGTGCGTCACCAGGTCCATACATATTCTATCACACATTAGACACACAGATAAGTCATTAGTCATGGATCTGGCCCATATGTTGGCTACTGAGCGCATTATATGCCTTGACGTACTATCTCTATATACGGTATATACAATAGCAGGACTAATGACTGGGTGTAGTATACTGAAATAGCGAAATTCGTCATCAGCTGTAACACGCCGAGTCCACTTGTCTGATTCTCGAGAATAAACTAACGACTTAATTAAATTTTTCCAGCAATGTTTAGATGGAAGGGCCATAGGGTTAACTAGTACATCGTTGATAATGTGCCCGATGCCATATATATGTAAGATCCGGATAATATCAGGAATGAACCCCAACATACTTTGTCTAGCACGTTTGTCTGAAGCAAATGATATATATCTCAATATAAAGATGCTCTTAGAGGAACAGTTGTTGCTTAGGCTCAGTAGTTTATGTAGAAACATGAGCTTCCTAATTTCAATATCTGCTGAGAGTTTATGTAATCCTGCCATTGATTCACATATATCCGATCTGGTGCGTGTAGTGAATCCTTGTATTCTCTTGACTATAAAGTGTTGGAGTTTATTAACCGAATACGTTTGAGGATTAGGCATATTGTTCCAAAGTTCGCATCCGTATAAAGCGGTGGGTACTACTATTCGTTTGTACAAATTAATTGCTGTAAGCGGGTTAATGCCATTAGGGTGAACACCTTGCACTGACATGGCAAAGAATGCATTTTTAGCTTTTTGCAATCTCTCGTCGATTCTGTGCTGCAGTTTGAGGTCTGCGTCCTGGCGGATTCCCAAATGAGGTGCACTTGTCGTTTGTTCAATAAATGAGTCACCGTATAAAATGCCAACCCTAGGTGAATTACGCTTTTTGCTGAACACTACAACATTGGACTTTTCTACATTGATTGCCATTTTCCACTCGTTACAGTACTTATATGTTGTATCTATCATGTTTTGGAGTTTAAGTGGAGATAGTGCGATTAGTGTTATATCGTCCGCAAACGAGGGATTACCACTCTTTGTAAGCATGACTGAGCAGCCGTCGGTACTATTTTCAAGGTCAACAAGTAACTGATTCACGTAAACTAGGTAGTACAGGGTTGATAGCGTACCCCCCTGACGAACTGATCGTTCTACGCTAATGGCGTCAGCCGATTTGCCGTTGTGTCTAACAACACATTTTAGGTCAGTGTATGAGTTTCGTATGAGTCGGAGTATCTTGCCGGTGATGCCCAGTAGGCCAAGCTTAATGAATAGGCCGTCGTACCATACACAGTCGAACGCTGATTTCTGGTCTAAGAAGGCGACGTACACGTGGCTATTACGTTCGATCTGGTGAAATATCGTTTCCTGTAGGTTAAATGCAGCGGTAGTGCAGCTTAGCTGTTTGCGAAATCCATGTTGTTGCGAGTTTGGGAATGGCGGTTGTATCGACTCGAGTTGTTTATCTATGCGGTTAAGCAACACTTTCTCGAATATCTTGCAGAAACAAGGGATGAGCGAGATTGGTCTGTAATTATTTGCATCCGTTTTGCTTTTACCCTTGCCTTTGTAGATCGGTACAAGTATACTTGTTTTCCATTGAATTGGAATCATTTCATGCCTCAGGATAGAGTTGAATAACTTGGTTAAAACACTGTCTATCACGTGTTTTGCGCTAAATACATGTTCATTCAATACATTGTCACATCCTGGGCTTTTACGTTGCTTGAGCGTTTTAGTTGCTAGGGAGATTTCATTGGTTGTGATAGAGGCTAAGAGTTCAGGGAAGCGCGTAGACGGTAAATCACTTAATAGATGCTTGAGTTGTTGTTTTTTGGCCATGTCTTGCAGTGTGTTGCTTTGCTCCATTTTAAACACATTCGTGAAGAGCTTAGCGACTACGGAATTATGGTATATTTAGCCTACCACTTACAAATAGAACATGTTATTGTGTAGAAAACTATGGAATTATGGTATATTTAGCCTACACTTTACATATAGAACATGTTATTTGGTAGAAAACTAAGGAATTATGGTATATTTTGCCTACAACTTACATATAGAACATGTTATTTGGTAGAAAACTACGGAATTATGGTATATTTAGCCTACAACTTACATATAAAACATGTTATTGGTAGAAAACTACGGAATTATGGTATATTTAGCCTACAACTTACATATAGAATATGTTATTGGGTAGAAAACTACGGAATTATGGTATATTTTGCCTACAACTTATATATAGAACATGTTATTGGGTAGAAAACTACGGAATTATGGTATATTTTGCCTACAACTTATATATAGAACATGTTATTGGGTAGAAAACTACGGAATTATGGTATATTTAGCCTACCACTTACAAATAGAACATGTTATTGTGTAGAAAACTATGGAATTATGGTATATTTAGCCTGCCACTTATATATAGAACATGTTATTTGGTAGAAAACTACGGAATTATGGTATATTTAGCCTACAACTTACATATAGAACATGTTATTTGGTAGAAAGCTACGGAATTATGGTATATTTAGCCTACAACTTACATATAGAACATGTTATTTGGTAGAAAACTACGGTATTATGGTATATTTTGCCTACAACTTATATATAGAACATGTAATTGGGTAGAAAACTACGGAATTATGGTATATTTAGCCTACAACTTACATATAGAACATGTTATTTGGTAGAAAACTAAGGAATTATGGTATATTTTGCCTACAACTTACATATAGAACATGTTATTTGGTAGAAAACTACGGAATTATGGTATATTTAGCCTACAACTTACATATAGAACATGTTATTTGGTAGAAAACTACGGAATTATGGTATATTTAGCCTACATTACATATAGAACATGTTATTTGGTAGAAAGCTACGGAATTATGGCATATTTAGCCTACAACTTACATATAGAACATTTTGGTAGCATTTTAATAGGAACTATAGATTGGTAGAGAAGCGACATTGGTTTGCTAACGATTACGCAAAAGTTTAAGGACGGATTTTCATGAAATATTGTGGAAGGGTAGGTATCGGGTAAAGGACGAACCCATTAGAATTTGGCTGGGATCCGGAGCTGGTTTTAAACGTATTTTACGCACTATCTGGTTACGGCCAACATATTTCAAATGGAACTGGTTGTGAGAAGCACATTATAATACTGATGAAGGTTATGAGTATACATATTTACTAGATTCCTCGGGGTTACGTTTAAGAGTATTTGTTTGGGCGGTGCAATAACGCTACCGGACGTTGCATCACGGCTTAAGGTGTTGTTCTGGCGAAGCGCTGAAGTGGCGAACCTGTCACTAATGCAGGTATCCCACCTTCCGTGCACATGTCTACTACCACCTGGCAAAGCAAGGAATCCGCTGTATTAACACGGGATCCCAGATGTAGGCCGGTGTTTGTGGCATGATTGGGGTATAACCGTGGATATAATTAGCAATGTGCAGTCATAGTGTACACCATTTGCTAACGGAATGGATGTTGTTTGTTTTTGTGGTTTAAAGTCGCTTCTATATGATGACGTCATATACGACTCTATATCAGTTATTATATTGGATGAGGAAGGCCTTGGGTGTCGAGCAGTACTTCGGGCGCAGAACGCCACCCGGGTAGAACCACCGATCATCGTCTAGCAAACTGTACTGCTTCCTCACATGAAATAAGTATACACTCCCAGTGGGATCCCAACCTACAGCAGACGGATACGTAGTCCAGTGGTTAACACGATGGACTGGGAATCCATGGATCGATCCCCCGTCTGACCATAATAAACAATCTTTTAGATGGGACTTTAAACCGAGATCTCGTGTCGGTGCCTTACATTGTGCACGTACAAGAACCAGGAGGAGAGTCTACAATGGGTCTCTGTCTATACAATTGCACAACTTAATCAATGTGTGGTAACGTATTTCTTTTGGGAATGTTTTAATAGGAAGCTTGTACAACGAAGAAAACATAAGCACAACGAGTAGGTAACTATTATACTATTAGTTTAATATACTATTATATCTCCACACAAACGACAGCCATTTAGCTATCGTGCAGTGGATATGCAGTCGCCATATCTATCCCACCTCCATAGATATTACTGGGACTTCATAGAGATTTAGTTTAATATACTATTATATCTCCACACAAACGACAGCCATTTAGCTATCATGCAGTGGATATGCAGTCGCCATATCTATCCCACCTCCATAGATATTACTGGGACTTCATAGAGATTTAGTTTAATATACTATTATATCTCCACACAAACGACAGCCATTTAGCTATCATGCAGTGGATATGCAGTCGCCATATCTATCCCACCTCCATAGATATTACTGGGACTTCATAGAGATTTAGTTTAATATACTATTATATCTCCACACAAACGACAGCCATTTAGCTATCATGCAGTGGATATGCAGTCGCCATATCTATCCCACCTCCATAGATATTACTGGGACTTCATAGAGATTTAGTTTAATATACTATTATATCTCCACACAAACGACAGCCATTTAGCTATCATGCAGTGGATATGCAGTCGCCATATCTATCCCACCTCCATAGATATTACTGGGACTTCATAGAGATTTAGGTTAATATACTATTATATATCCTCACAAACGATAGCCATTTAGCTATCATACAGTGGATAAGTAGTCACCATATACTATATTGTGTATATGTACATGTATGCCACATGGGTCTGAGACCTTCTGGATTTAAACAAATAAAACTTTGAAAAAACTTTGAATATATCCCATCTCCATAGATATTACTGGGACTACATAGAGATATAGGTTAATATATTACATGTATTATATCTCCAGACAAACGACAGCCATTTAGCTATCATGCAGTGGATAAGTAGTCGCCATATCTATCCCACCTCCATAGATATTACTGGGACTACATGATATTCTGGCCTTAATTATTAACATTGGTTTGGCTACTACATTGTCTATGTTTGTTGTATTGGTAATGGCCTCAAGAGGTGATTCTATGAGGGAAAGGTTAAGGTGTTCCTGTTCATATCTTACCGTGCCCCCGCTGTGCGTCCACCAAGTACCTTGTATAGAATAATGCAACACATGCTAGCACAACCACGTCCCTATATTTCATATTCACTCCGAGTTAGCTGCTTTGTTTCACTGTAGGTACTTCCACTATTAGTATTCCGTATGGTATTCCTTCACTATAATACCCTGTTTCGCTGTATTAGTATTCCGTATGGTATTCCTTCACTATAATACCCTGTTTCGCTGTATTAGTATTCCGTATGGTATTCCTTCACTATAATACCCTATTTCGCTGTATTAGTATTCCGTATGGTATTCCTTCACTATAATACCATGTTTCGCTGTATTAGTATTCCGTATGGTATTCCTTCACTATAATACCCTGTTTCGCTGTATTAGTATTCCGTATGGTATTCCTTCACTATAGTACCCTGTTTCGCTGTATTAGTATTCCGTATTGTATGCCTTCACTATAATACCCTGTTTCGCTGTATTAGTATTCCGTAGTATATGCCTTCACTATAGTACCCTGTTTCGCTTTAACACGTTCACTATTAGTATTCCGTTGAGTATTTTTATTCACTCTAATTCTCTGTTTCGATGTAATGCATTCACTATTGGTATTCCAATTTCGATATAATTCATTCACTCTGAAAGTAACTATTTTGATCCACTCTTAAGTATTGAATTCCGCTTGGTATACTTTATAAAAAATAATTATATTTTCAGCACAGACATACAACAACGAAATGCATAAAATCCATAAATATTAGAATAAACACATTGCAATCGTAACTACGTAATACGTGTGTCATTATGGTAATTAAATTAGAGACGATCAGTCAATGAACGTCAGCAAGTGTACATTTACATGTATATAGTGTTTAAAGTACTACGAGTTTGTTTCATGGTGTTGTTTCATGGTGTTGTTTCATGGTGTTGTTTCATGGGTTGTTTCATGGTGTTGTTTCATGGTGTTGTTTCATGGTGTTGTACACCGACATCAATTGTTTGTGTAGGATTACTTTGTTGGAAACACTATAATGATGATGTGGTGGTGATTATGTTGATGCGTGATGCTCATTATGATGATGATGATGATGATGATGATGATATGTCAGCATTAGTATAAACCCTCCCTTGGTGTAATAGAGTGTAGTATATGTAATACAGAATTAAATGTACCAAACTACCAATGGCATATTTTATTTATACTTTTGTCTTGCTGAAAAGAAATGAATGTGACTTGTCCACAGTAAATATATGACACTTTATACAGTATATGTGCATATTGAAATACACGAGAGTTCCTCGTGCTACATTACTGTTTCATCACGGATGCGCGAATTCAAAACTCAGCGAATTAATTGAAAATGCTTAAAACCATGAAAATCGCGAAATGATAGTGTTGATAGTGCCCTCTAACTCGAAATCCTGGAATGTTGAGCCCCCTCTAACTCGAAATCCTGGAATGTTGAGCCCCCTCTAACCCGAAATCCTGGAACAGACATTAGTAGCTACATTGTGTGGCATATTGTATGCAACAAGCAAACGTTGAACAGCAAGTTGATGGATTGCTAGCCATGCCTTTCATTTACTAACTACATAACACTTAATATGTGAAAGTAAGTGGTGCAATACGTGACGCGTGACGCGTGACGCTCCATGCAACGCATCATGTAACGCTGTCTCATCTCGATCACACATGAAGTCATAATAGGTGAGCACATTCGGTCAAGTCTGTCTGTCTGTCTGTCTGTCTGTCTGTCTGTCTGTCTGTCTGTCTGTCTGTCTGTCTGTCTGTCTGTCTGTCTGTCTGTCTGTCTGTCTGTCTGTCTGTCTGTCTGTCTGTCTGTCTGTCTGTCTGTCTGTCTGTCTGTCTGTCTGTCTGTCTGTCTGTCTGTCTGTCTGTCTGTCTGTCTGTCTGTCTGTCTGTCTGTCTGTCTGTCTGTCTGTCTGTCTGTCTGTCTGTCTGTCTGTCTGTCTGTCTGTCTGTCTGTCTGTCTGTCTGTCATCCATCCATCCATCCATCCATCCATCTATCTATCTATCTATATATCTATCTATCTATCTATCTATCTTCCTCTAATGTCGAACCCCTCGCGGGGATGTAGACATGTTGCGCGTCAAAAACCGCAAAGAAGTATGAGTAGTTAAAAGCATAATTATAAGAAAGTAATGAAAAATAAATTGTGGTAAAAGTTTAAAAGCAACTGCGCAGAACAACTAGGGACTGGCATTATCAATATGGCAAACTGTCGTATTGAATTGCTCTATGGTAGGGAGATGGACAATGTCAGGAGGGAGTTTGTTCCAATGGTAGATTGTTCTTGGAAAAAAGGAAAACTTGCAGTATTCTGTAATTAACATATAGCTTGAGGAATGACAATGACGAGCAGAACAGGAGCGGGGAACTAGGTAATGTTCAATGGGGGATAGCAACACGATCATATGGGATAACCTATTGTCAATACGCCGTTGATCAAGTCTGTGTAGATTTAGAGAATGTAGCATGTCTGTAAGGTACGATAGAAGTCAGCCTTTATCCAACGGGCTGCTCTTCGCTGGATACCTTCAATTTGGTATATCGTGTTTGGGTATGGGGTGACCAGATATCTGAGCCATATTCAAGCCGGGGTCTAGTGTCTGGTAAGCCATGGACTTAAGGGGTTCGGATTTGACCTGGAGGTTTCTACGTAGAAATCCTAATGTTTGGTTTGCTTTCTTAGTTGACCTTTTTATGTTAGTGTCCCACGACAGGTTATTTAAGATATCCACGCCAAGGTATTTGGCTGAGGTGACCGACTCAAGTAGGACTCCATGGAGTTTATATTGACTGGGAATAGGATGTTTTCTTCTGGTAACGTGGATAACTTGACATTTGGAGGGTTTAAATTCCATGTCCCACTCTTCTAATCTCTTAAGATCGTTTTGGAGTGTGACCGATTCATTTGCAGATGTCAGTGATAGGTAGACTGCAGTATCATCTGCAAAGATAGGCTACGGACTTTGGAACTGATGTTTTGTGGGAGGTCGTTTATATAGGAAAAGCAGGGGTCCAAGTATGGATCCCTGTGGGACTCCAGAGGACGCCAGAATGGCCTCTGAACTAATCTATCTATCTTCCGTTAATGTCGAACCCCTCGCGGGGACGTAGACATGTTGCGCGTCAAAAACCGCAAAGAAGTTAAAAGTATGAGTAGTTAAAAGTATAATTTGAGAAAGTAATGAAAATAAGTTGTGTAAAAGTTTAAAAGCAGCTGCACAGAACAACTAGGGTCTGGCATGATCAATATGGCAAACTGCCGTATTGAATTTCTCTATGGTAGGGAGATGGACACTGTCAGGAGGGAGATGGTTCCAATGGTAGATTGTTCTTGAAAAAAAGGAAAACTTGTAGTAGTCTGTAGTTGCTAGTTGCTAGTTGCTGTAATTAACCTATAGCTTAAGGAATTGCAATGGCGAGCAGGGCGGGAGAGGGGATCTAGGTAATTTTCAATGGGAATAGCAACAGGATCATTATGAATGTTATACATAAGGGATAACCTATTGTCAATACGCCGTTGATCTAGTCTACGTATATTTAGGGAATGTAGCATGTCTGTAACACTAGAGGTACGATAGAAGTCAGCCTTTATCCAACGGGCTGCTATTCGCTGGACACCTTCAATTTGGTCTATCAATGTGTGGGTATGGGGCGACCAGATATCTGAGCCATATTCAAGCTGGGGTCTCACTAGTGTCTGGTAAGCCATGGACTTAAGGGGTTCGGATTTGACCTGGAGGTTTCTACGTAGAAATCCTAATGTTTGGTTTGCTTTCTTTGTTGACCTTTTTATGTGGGTGTCCCACGACAGGTTATTTGAGATATCCACGCCAAGGTATTTGGCTGAGGTGACCGACTCAAGTAGGACTCCATGGAGTTTATATTTGCTGGGAATAGGATGTTTCCTTCTGGTGACGTGGATAACTTGACATTTGGAGGGGTTAAATTCCATGTCCCACTCCAACTCCCACTCTTCTAATCTCTTAAGATCGTTTTAGTTTAAACATATTTTATTTCCAAAGATCGTTTTGGAGTGTGACCGATTCATTTGCAGATGTCAGTGATAGATATACTGCAGTATCATCTGCAAAGATACGGACTTTGGAACTGATGTGTTGTGGGAGGTCGTTTATGTAGGCTAGGAAAAGCAGGGGTCCAAGTACGGATCCCTGTGGGACTCCAGAGGACACCGGAATGGCCTCTGAACTAATACCATTAAGGACAACTGACTGGAGTCTATTATCTAGAAAACTCTTAATCCACCTTAATGTTTGACCTCTGACTCCATAGTCATGCATTTTTAGTAGTACTTTCTCGTGATTGACCTTATCGAAAGCCGTACTGAAGTCTAATAGGATGAGATCTACCTGATGCCTATTGTAGACAGAGGTAACCAAGGCATTGACTAGCATTACTAGTTGGGTCACGCATGACCGTTTTTCTCTAAAACCATGCTGCAAATGGTACAGAATACTGTAGTTAGTGAAGTGTTTTACTATCGAGGAGGAAACTATATGTTCTAGTACCTTGCATAGAACACATGTCAGTGAGATAGGCCTATAGTTGGCGGGGTTTGACTTGCCCCCTTTTTGTAAATGGGAGCAACATTTGCTGACTTCCACTGGGCCGGCAGTGATCCTTCGTTGAGGGATTTTTGGAATAACACTTCAAGGATATGTGAGAGTTCTTTAGACAGGGTTTTAAGTATGATTGGCTTAATTTGGTCAGGACCACTAGCCTTATGGGGGTTCAGGTTATTGAGAAGTTTCTCTATGCCATTTGAACTTAGTGTGATCTCATTCATGTTTGGCGTGGATTGACCATTCAGGTTTCCATTTGTGTCCTGAATTTTCACTTTACAAATGGAGGTAAGTCTTAGTGGGGATTTGGAGCTGAAGACAGACTGAAACTGTTTGTTCAGTGCTGTGGCTTTAGCAGCTTCTTCATGATGACATTTGTTTTCATATTTTATGGGTGGCATTGATGTGGAGTCTTGCTTGGAATGCATAAGGATGGAATAAAGTTTCTTGGTGTTTGGTCTGTAAGGATGGGAGGCATCAGCACTGTTTAGATTTAGAATGTTTTCCAGATATTGGTGATAAGCCTCTTTTGACCTTTTCCGCACTAAATGTTTTAGATCCAGGAATTTCTTCCGATTTGAAGGCGTAGACTTCCTAGTATTTCTAAAGGCCCTATTTCGCCTTCTAATCATTCGCTTAACACTCTGATTGATCCAGGGTATGTGATCTCTAATCGATGACTGTTTGGATGGAATCCATTTATCTGTAAGGGTGTTTAGAGCATGAGAGAAATGTTCCCATAGCTCTTCAGTGTTTAGTGCGTTATATTTACATTCGGTGATCATAACCTGATGATAGTCACATAATGATTGTCTAATGGCCTGCCAGTTTGCTTTCTTATAGAGTGGAATCCTGCGAGGCTTTTGATAACATATCCTTGTGGATGTGTTGACTTTTATTTCGATTACATTATGACCACTGATGCCAGGTAGAATATTGACCTGATTTACTAAAGTGGGGTTAGTTGTAAGGAATAAATCCAGGATGTTGTTTTCACGGGTGGGGAGGTTAACCATTTGGGTGAGGTTTGTATCATTAAACGTGTCAACGACCTTCCTATAGAAGGATGGGTGTTTGCAGTCGGTGGATGGGCTGGTAGTGTCCCAGTCCATATTTGGTAGGTTTAGGTCCCCAGCCACCCAGAGGTTGGAGAAACCTTTATTTAACCTTTTCAATAGACTTACATAATTGATTGAAACTGTCTATATCAAAATACCTGATGCTTATTGTAGAGAGAGGTAACCAAGTCATTGACTACATCAATTGAATCATCTACAGCAGTGAGTGGCTATGCTAAGCTACACGGCCACGTAGGCACCGATACATATGATGTACACATTTATATATACTGAGTCAAAAAAGAAACGATACCAAACTAAAAATGACGTAAAACGGATAAAACCATAGAAAGGTTTAATATATTATTATGTATCAGTACCGGGTATCTTATTGCAACGTCAGCCAACCATAAACACAGGTAAATAAACACCCGATAATCCTGGAACGCCGAATTTCCGATTTGCACGTGCTCCTCAACAAAGACAACTTCCTACACATGTACAAATCGGAAAACCGGTTTATTGTACTGGTATTGCATTATCATCGAGGAAAAACACCTTACATACCCATTGTTACCTCTAACAAAATGCCTAGGCTAAACCGCAATCAGAGAATGCGTGCCATTGGCATGATTGACGGTGGTTTACGTCAGCGTGACGTCGCAAATCGACTCGGGGTTACGCGGATCATGATAACACGTCTACTTCGACGTTATCGAACACATGGATCGATGGACGACCGTCCAAGATCTGGACGACCACGTGTGACGACGCGTGAACAGGACCGTCACATTCGGACGTCACATTTACGTGACCGGTTCCTACCTGCTACGCACACAGCTGCCGTTACTCCTGGGATGACCAACAATCGCATCAGTGCACAAACAGTCAGGAACCGGCTCGGTGAACGTGGCATTCGTGCCTATCGGCCATACGTTGGACCCATCCTGACACGACGTCACCGTGACGTACGGCGGGAATGGACGACGGAACGTGCTCGCTGGACTCGGTTACAGTGGAATTCGGTGATGTTTAGCGATGAATCGCGGTTCTGTTTGCGTCGAGCGGATGGCAGAGAGCGGGTATATCGCAGACGCGGTGAACGTTACGCCGACGCATGTGTACGTCAGGTCGATCTGTTCGGGGGCGGAAGCGTTATGGCGTGGGGCGGTATCACCTTCGGCAGTCGCACTGAACTGTTAGTGGTGGACGGGAACCTAAACGCCCAGCGGTACTGTGATGAGATCCTTGCGCCAGTTGTTGTGCCGTTCTTTAACGCCAACAGAAACGTCACACTGTTCCAACAGGACAACGCCAGGTGTCATACTGCTCGGATTTCCACCACATTATTGGAGCAGAACAATATTGAAACCCTGCCGTTGCCTGCTTTGTCACCAGACTTGTCACCCATAGAACATTTGTGGGATACGTTAGATCGCCGCGTCAGACGACGTCAGCCGGTAACGTTAAACCAACTGAGGGATGTTTTGCGTCAGGAGTGGACAAATATTGACCAGCAAGAGATTCAGACACTCTTCCGTTCGATGCGACGGCGGTGCATTGCAGTGAGAGACGCAAATGGTGCCCATACTCGGTATTGACGTCTGTGTGAAAACTCCATTAGACCCCTGTCCGACGAATTACGTCATCACGCAGCAGACAGTTTCGGAGGCTCATTATGCTTTATGTGCTCCTCTTTCAAACATGTTGGACTATCATCTTATGAATTTTCAAAGAATTTTCTTAATAAATGTTGAAATTATAGACACATAAACACCAGGTATCGTTTCTTTTTTGACTCAGTATGTATACAGTTATTCCCAAACAATACTGAATACAACATACAATAGCACTTCTACACCTGGTCACGGCGCTCAGCATCACTTGAATTGTGAATGTTTTTGTTGGGTGTCATGTTTTTGTTGGGTGTCATCTTGAAAGTGATTATTTCCAGCATATCATAATACATGATCGTTTCAGTAAAACCAAGGGAGGCTATTCATATCCAACGAATACTCACAGAGAACAACACAGTTACTTCGCTGTGACCTTAACCTTTGACTGACACCCCCAAATGACGTCATTATGTTGACAGTGTCCGCCATATTGTCAGAAGACTGGACGTTGTTTCTTCGCAAAATGTGTAAAAATGAAGTTCAAAGAATGCTTTGAATTCCCGGTATTGCTTGTGTTTGTCTATTAAATGAAATTATATTTTCTAAATTTATTATATAAACGCAAAGTTAGTCTTAAAGCTTTACAAAACTGTCAATTTCGCAAAATTGTGAGCAGATGATCAGATCTTGACTTTCGTTTTTCACTTTTTGGGCATTATTTTATGTAGTTGTCAAATTTACAGATAAACATTATACATTTCCACACAGATCTATGCTATATATACTCAATATTTATACATATGTTAATCTTTAATTGTGCAGACTTGAGTATCCAGAAACTCTGATTCATAACAAAATTTAATGAACATTTTGATCAAAAAGTGTGACATCCGTAGTCCAGTGGTAGAGCGTCGGATACTCGGTCAGGCCATGTATGTAGTGTCATTGAGCAAGGCACCTCACACACATTGCTTAGTACTGGTTAACCACTTAGGTTGGCTAAGCTTGCCCAGGAAAACATGTCTACGTCCCCGCAAGGGGTTTGACATTAATGGAACATACATACATACAAAAACTGAAAAAGACAATTTTTGTTATTTATTGTGAGAGTTGTATTCTATAACTTAAACGTACAATTATAAATATATACATTTATTCATAAGCAATGAATGGCTTTAGACTGACACTGCTGGCTTCACCTTTCCAGATTGTGTCGATACACCCCAGCACTGATAACGAACACTTATCAATTTGATTCCATATAAAAGACCTTACCCTGACATTGTCTCGCATATATCAACCCAGTTGACCATTGAAAACCCTGTTCTAAAACTACAGTTCATTGACCAATCTCGATACAGAAGCTAGCATAAAGATCATTCAAAGTCAACATTCATCTTATAGTACTTATTATTTTTTATTAAACATTTCTTGTATGGGTTAATGATTTATATGGCAAATATAATGATATCTTATAGTGGCGTATCCTTTTATCTCGTAAAGAGATCTATAGATAACTTCTTATGTAGTAATAATCATTGTCCCAAAGCCTGTCTGTCCTGTTTATGAAGCAGTTTAATACCTTTGCTGATATAGCGTCATACATGTGTGTATATATAGATATGGTAAATGGGTTGAAAGATGCCAACAGTGGCCATCCAGTACAATGTATGTGAGGTTTATTAATGTTAGCCATCCAGTACAATGTGTGTGAGGTTTATTAATGTTGCCACCCAGTACAATGTGTGGGAGGTTTAATAATGTTGACCATCCAGTACAATGTATGTGAGGTTTATTAATGTTGACCACCCAGTACAATGTATGTGAGGTTTATTAATGTTGACCATCCAGTACAATGTATGTGAGGTTTATTAATGTTGACCACCCAGTACAATGTGTATGAGGTTTATTAATGTTGACCACCCAGTACAATGTGTGTGAGGTTTATTAATGTTGCCACCCAGTACAATGTGTGGGAGGTTTATTAATGTTGCCACCCAGTACAATGTGTGGGAGGTTTATTAATGTTGACCATCCAGTACAATGTGTATGAGGTTTATTAATGTTGACCACCCAGTACAATGTGTATGAGGTTTATTAATGTTGACCATCCAGTACAATGTGTGTGAGGTTTACTAATGTTGACCACCCAGTACAATGTGTGTGAGGTTTACTAATGTTGACCACCCAGTACAATGTGTGGGAGGTTTATTAATGTTGCCACCCAGTACAATGTGTATGAGGTTTATTAATGTTGACCATCCAGTACAATGTGTGTGAGGTTTATTAATGTTGACCACCCAGTACAATGTGTATGAGGTTTATTAATGTTGACCATCCAGTACAATGTGTGTGAGGTTTATTAATGTTGACCACCCAGTACAATGTGTATGAGGTTTATTAATGTTGACCACCCAGTACAATGTGTATGAGGTTTATTAATGTTGACCATCCAGTACAATGTGTGTGAGGTTTATTAATGTTGACCACCCAGTACAATGTGTGTGAGGTTTATTAATGTTCACCATCCAGTACAATGTGTGTGAGGTTTATTAATGTTGACCACCCAGTACAATGTGTGTGAGGTTTATTAATGTTCACCATCCAGTACAATGTGTGTATGTACCATATATGACACACCCCGGGGCACTAGAAGCGTGGGTTGTATTAGGGTGGTATCATATATGACACACCCCGGGGCACTACAAGCGTAACATTGTACATGTAGCATCGTTTTCTATCACAAAAATAAGCATTTCTCAGTTTTAAAGAAAGATAAATGCGTCCCTATGTGATAATGTCCCCAGAGCGCCCTGCCTCCCTATGTCCCCGGAGCGCCCTGCCATTCCACTATAGAAATAACCCTACTTTGTCAAACTTATTTCATAAAATTTTACTCGACAACATAATGTACACTTCTATTCGTTACAAACATTCTTCAGGCTACTCACTTTTGTTAGGACGTTAGCATTAAAGAACATATTTATGTTCACTTCTGTTAGGACGTGAACGTTCAAGAACATAACGTTAATGTTTTTCAGTAAAGAAATCCAGGTCATGTGTTCGAGCCCCACTCAGGCCGTGTCTGTTTATATGAAAAAGTTGGCAAAGGAAGTTTCTTACAGAGGTTGGTGCACCAAGTACTGGATATCCGCTGGAGCATGCCCAGGAAAGGTGTTGTTACATAAACTGCCCATCCGCTGGAGCATGCCCAGGAAAGGTGTTGTTACATAAACTGCCCATCCGCTGGAGCATGCCCAGGAAAGGTGTTGTTACATAAACTGCCCATCCGCTGGAGCATGCCCAGGAAAGGTGTTGTTACATAAACTGCCCATCCGCTGGAGCATGCCAGGAAAGGTGTAAGGTGTTGTTACATAAACTGCCCATCCGCTGGAGCATGCCCAGGAAAGGTGTTGTTACATAAACTGCCCATCCGCTGGAGCATGCCCAGGAAAGGTGTTGTTACATAAACTGCCCATCCGCTGGAGCATGCTCAGGAAAGGTGTTGTTACATAAACTGCCCATCCGCTGGAGCATGCCCAGGAAAGGTGTTGTTACATAAACTGCCCATCCGCTGGAGCATGCCCAGGAAAGGTGTTGTTACATAAACTGCCCATCCGCTGGAGCATGCTCAGGAAAGGTGTTGTTACATGAACTGCCCATCGGCACTATAGCCCATAATAGCCAGTAAAACTACATGTAGACAAACAAACAGAAATCCAACCCGCTTAACATTTTTGATGTACTTGAACATTGATGAAATATATTTTATTTTGACTACATTTTATCATTTGACATAATTTAGCTCTGTTTCTCGGTAACAAACCATAATTACAAAGATATTATATGAGTAAATGACTTAACATGTGTTTATTAATATTGATAAGCAGTGGGATATGACAGGACAGACAAGACATAGGGACACTCACATACAGCCGGACACTCACATACATAGGGACACTCACATACATTGGGACACTCGCATACATTGGGACACCCACATACATCAGGACACTCGCATACATTGGGACACCCACATACATCGGTACACTCACATACATAGGGACACTCACATACAGCTGGACACTCGCATACATCGGGACACTCACATACAGTTGGACACTCACATACATCGGGACACTCACATACATAGGGACACTCACATACATTGGGCCACCCACATACATCGGGACACTCGCATACAGCCGGACACTCACATACATCGGGACACTCGCATGCATAGGGACACTCGCATACATAGGGACACTCACATACATTGGGACACCCACATACATTGGGACACTCGCATACATCAGGACACTCACATACATCGGGACACTCGTATACATCGGGACACTCACATACATAGGGACACTCGCATACATCGGGACACCCACATACATCGGGGCACCCACATACATCGGGGCACTCGCATACATCGGGACACCCACATACATCGGGACACCCACATACATCGGGACACTCGCATACATCGGGATACCCACATACATCGGGACACTCAGTGACACTCGCATACATAGGGACACTCCCATACAGCGGGACACTCACATACAGCGGGACACTCACATACAGCGGGACACTCACATACACCGGGACACTCACATACAGTGGGACACTCACATACATCGGGACACTCGCATACAGCGGGACACTCACATACAGTGGGACACTCACATACAGCGAGACACTCACATACAACGGGACACTCGCATACATCGGGACACTCACATACAGCGGGACACTCACATACAACGGGACACTCACATACAGCGGGACACTCACATCTGGGGTATTCCAATAATATCTGGATATTGCCATGTGACCTAAGCTGTTGGTGTGGCTTTCAACTCACCCCCTTCAAAAGACAAACAACGTATTAAACATTAAAATAGTGCAGACAAGATTTTCCCCAGATACCAGCTCAGTTAAAAGGTCATATACAAATGTGCATTTAATTTGATGATTGAAATGGAGATAATCTATATTTAGTTGTAAATAATCAAAGTACACAATCGTAGGTGTGCATTTTAAATATTGTAATCTAAAGTACACACTAGTCAGGGTTCAACATTAAGTCCAGTAGTCCTGTGTTAGTACTGCAGCTATGATCTTGATGTGGCTAGTTGTTTGTTGTCCTGTTGTCTGTTCGATTAGCGCAGTAGTAAACGTACTTGCTTCTTACCAATGAAACCTGGGTTCGAACCGGGAAGTATGTGAGATGGTACGATGGTCGCCAGATCGGACAGGTGGGATTTCTCCGGGTACTCCGGTTTCCTCCCATACGAATGACAACATATGCACTTTAATCCTAGCCAACGAGAGTGATTAATATAACTTTCTAACAATATTTTCTTGAAAAGAATAAACGTACAAAACAGAATATATTTATGACATATACCATTACAGTCTTGTATATTGTTGATCTATCATGTTATACAGTGAATACATAAAATTGATAAAACCTTGAGTTTGCTATGAATAGATATACCCAGAGTATAATACCCCGTGCTGGCAAGCGGCCAATTTATAAATTTCTATCTCATTCATGGTAATACCCACGAACCATTGGACAATTTATTGCAATATATCCTGGACATAACTTGTGTCACCTCGTTTATTTAATACTAGCTGGCAGTTGGTTCAAATTTATTTCGGATATGTTGGATGTCACGTTGTCGAATTCTTCAATGTAATTATGTATGTGTTTTTGTGGATGTCAAGTTCAGCTACATGTAAATCTACCTGTATTTATTAATTAAAAAAACGAAGTGTCAGCAAATATTTTTGTTCCATATTTGGGAATTTGAACAAGATTCTTGTGAAAGGTGAGTGCGTGCAGGTATAATGGTGAATACATATGACTTCCTTTGTATGTTTGGAGTACTTGTATGTTTAGAGTACTTGTATGTTTGGAGTACTTGTATGTTTGGAGTACTTGTATGTTTGGAGTACCTGTATGTTTGGAGTACTTGTATGTTTGGAGCACTCGTATGTTTGGAGTACTTGTATGTTTGGAGTACTTGTATGTTTGGTGTACTTGTATGTTTGGAGTACTTGTATGTTTGGAGTACTTGTATGTTTGGAGTACTTGTATGTTTGGTGTACTTGGAGTACTTGTATGTTTGGAGTACTTGTATGTTTGGTGTACTTGTATGTTTGGTGTACTTGGAGTACTTGTATGTTTGGAGTACTTGTATGTTTGGTGTACTTGGAGTACTTGTATGTTTGGTGTACTTGGAGTACTTGTATGTTTGGTGTACTTGGAGTACTTGTATGTTTGGAGTACTTATATGTTTGGTGTACTTGGAGTACTTTGTATGTTTGGAGTACTTGTATGTTTGGCGTACTTGGAGTACTTGTATGTTTGGTGTACTTGTATGTTTGGAGCACTCGTATGTTTGGAGTACTCGTATGTTTGGAGTACTTGTATGTTTGGAGTACTTGTATGTTTGGAGTACTTTGTATGTTTGGAGTACTTGTATGTTTGGAGTACTTGTATGTTTGGAGTACTTATATGTTTGGAGTACCTGTATGTTTGGAGCACTCGTATGTTTGGAGTACTTGTATGTTTGGAGCACTCGTATGTTTGGAGTACTTGTATGTTTGGAGTACTTGTATGTTTGGTGTACTTGTATGTTTGGAGCACTTGTATGTTTGGAGTACTTTGTATGTTTGGAGTACTTGTATGTTTGGTGTACTTGTATGTTTGGAGTACTTGTACTTATAGGGAAGAATTATTATATTTATTGAGCAAGTTAGGGTATATGTGTGTAATGGGTTAGGGTATATGTGTGTAAAGGGTTAGGGTATATATCATATGTGTAATGGGTTAGGGTATATATGTGTAATGGGTTAGGGTATATGTGTGTAAAGGGTTAGGGTATATATCATATGTGTAATGGGTTAGAATATATATGTGTAATGGGTTAGGGTATATGTGTGTAATGGGTTAGGGTATATATGTGTAATGGGTTAGGGTATATGTGTGTAATGGGTTAGGGTATATATGTGTAATTGATTAGGGTATAAATGTGTGTAATGGGTTAGGGTATATATGTGTAATGGGTTAGGGTATATATGTGTGTAATGGGTTAGGGTATATATGTGTAATGGGTTAGGGTATATGTGTGTAATGGGTTAGGGTATATATATGTGTAATGGGTTAGGGTATATATGTGTAATGGGTTAGGGTATATATGTGTAATGGGTTAGGATATATGTGTGTAATGGGTTAGGATATATGTGTGTAATGGGTTAGGGTATATATGTGTAATGGGTTAGGGTATATATGTGTAATGGGTTAGGGTATATATGTGTAATGGGTTAGGATTAGAGTATATATGTGTGTAATGGTCTGTATTTTGTAATGTTGCATTGTGGTATTGAACATATAGATGGAGTCTACTGTAACTACAGCCTGGGTATTGGTGCGGCACAGACTGGGTATTGGTGCGCCACAGACTGGGTATTGGTGCGCCACAGACTGGGTATTGGTGCGCCACAGACTGGGTATTGGTGCGCCACAGACTGGGTATTGGTGCGCCACAGACTGGGTATTGGTGCGCCACAGACTGGGTATTGGTGCGCCACAGACTGGGTATTGGTGCGGCACAGACTGGGTATTGGTGCGTCACAGGCTGGGTATTGGTGCGCCACAGGCTGGGTATTGGTGCGCCACACACTGGGTATTGGTGCGCCACAGACTGGGTATTGGTGCGCCACAGACTGGGTATTGGTGCGCCACAGACTGGGTATTGGTGCAGCACAGACTGGGTATTGGTGCGGCACAGACTGGGTATTGGTGCGGCACAGACTGGTATTGGTGCGGCATAGACTGGGCATTGGTGCGGTACAGACTGGGTATTGGTGCGGTACAGACTGGGTATTGGTGCGGCACAGGCTGGGAATTGGTGCACCACAGACTGGGTATTGGTGCAGCACAGACTGGGTATTGGTGCAGCACAGACTGGGTATTGGTGCGCCACAGACTGGGTATTGGTGCACCACATACTGGGTATTGGTGCACCACATACTGGGTATTGGTGCACCACAGACTGGGTATTGGTGCACCACATACTGGGAATTGGTGCACCACAAACTGGGCATTGGTGCACCACAGACTGGGCATTGGTGCACCACAGACTGGGTATTGGTGCACCACATACTGGGTATTGGTGCACCACATACTGGGTATTGGTGCACCACAGACTGGGTATTGGTGCGACACAGACTGGGTATTGGTGCGACACAGACTGGGTATTGGTGCGGCACAGACTGGGTATTGGTGCGGCACAGACTGGGTATTGGTGCGGCACAGGCTGGGTATTGGTGCGGCACAGGCTGGGTATTGGTGCGCCACAGACTGGGTATTGGTGCGGCACAGGCTGGGTATTGGTGCGCCACAGACTGGGTATTGGAGCACCACAGGCTGGGTATTGGTGCACCACAGGCTGGGTATTGGTGCACCACAGGCTGGGTATTGGTGCGCCACAGACTGGGTATTGGTGTGACACAGACTGGGTATTGGTGCGCCACAGATTGGGTATTGGTGTGACACAGACTGGGTATTGGTGCACCACAGACTGGGTATTGGTGCAGAACAGACTGGGTATTAGTGCGGCACAGACTGGGTATTAGTACGGCACAGACTGGGTATTGGTGCACCACAGGCTGGGTATTGGTGCACCACAGACTGGGTATTGGTGCAACACATACTGGGTATTGGTGCGACACAGACTGGGTATTGGTGCGCCACAGACTGGGTATTGGTGTGCCACAGACTGGGTATTGGTGCACCACAGACTGGGTATTGGTGCAACACATACTGGGTATTGGTGCGACACAGACTGGGTATTGGTGCGCCACAGACTGGGTATTGGTGTGCCACAGACTGGGTATTGGTGCGACACAGACTGGGTATTGGTGCGCCACAGACTGGGTATTGGTGCGCCACAGACTGGGTATTGGTGTGCCACAGACTGGGTATTGGTGCGACACAGACTGGGTATTGGTGCGCCACAGACTGGGTATTGGTGCGCCACAGACTGGGTATTGGTGCGCCACAGACTGGGTATTGGTGCACCACAGACTGGGTATTGGTGCGGAACAGACTGGGTATTAGTGCGGCACAGACTGGGTATTAGTGCGGCACAGACTGGGTATTGGTGCACCACAGGCTGGGTATTGGTGCACCACAGACTGGGTATTGGTGCACCACAGACTGGGTATTGGTGCACCACAAGCTGGGTATTGGTGCACCACAGGCTGGGTATTGGTGCACCACAGGCTGGGTATTGGTGTGGCACAGACTGGGTATTGGTGCACCACAGACTGGGTATTGGTGCGACACAGACTGGGTATTGGTGCGACACAGACTGGGTATTGGTGCACCACAGACTGGGTATTGGTGCACCACAGACTGGGTATTGGTGCGGCACAGACTGGGTATTGGTGCGACACAGACTGGGTATTAGTGCGGCACAGACTGGGTATTGGTGCGGCACATACTGGGTATTGGTGCGACACAGACTGGGTATTGGTGCACCACAGACTGGGTATTGGTACGCCACAGACTGGGTATTGGTGCGGCACAGACTGGGTATTGGTGCGACACAGACTGGGTATTGGTGCGCCACAGACTGGGTATTGGTGCACCACAGGCTGGGTATTGGTGTACCACAGACTGGGTATTGGTATGACACAGACTGGGTATTGGTGCACCACAGACTGGGTATTGGTGCGTCACAGACTGGGTATTGGTGCGGCACAGACTGGGTATTGGTGCGACACAGACTGGGTATTGGTGCGCCACAGACTGGGTATTGGTGCGACACAGACTGGGTATTGGTGCACCACAGACTGGGTATTGGTGAGGCACAGACTGGGTATTGGTGCGGCACAGACTGGGTATTGGTGCGCCACAGACTGGGTATTGGTGCGCCACAGACTGGGTATTGGTGCGCCACAGACTGGGTATTGGTGCGCCACAGACTGGGTATTGGTGCGCCACAGACTGGGTATTGGTGCGCCACAGACTGGGTATTGGTGCGGCACAGACTGGGTATTGGTGCGCCACAGACTGGGTATTGGTGCGGCACAGGCTGGGTATTGGTGCGGCACAGGCTGGGTATTGGTGCGCCACAGACTGGGTATTGGAGCACCACAGGCTGGGTATTGGTGCACCACAGGCTGGGTATTGGTGCACCACAGGCTGGGTATTGGTGCGCCACAGACTGGGTATTGGTGTGACACAGACTGGGTATTGGTGCGCCACAGATTGGGTATTGGTGTGACACAGACTGGGTATTGGTGCACCACAGACTGGGTATTGGTGCAGAACAGACTGGGTATTAGTGCGGCACAGACTGGGTATTAGTACGGCACAGACTGGGTATTGGTGCACCACAGGCTGGGTATTGGTGCACCACAGGCTGGGTATTGGTGCACCACAGACTGGGTATTGGTGCAACACATACTGGGTATTGGTGCGACACAGACTGGGTATTGGTGTGCCACAGACTGGGTATTGGTGCGACACAGACTGGGTATTGGTGCGCCACAGACTGGGTATTGGTGCGGCACAGACTGGGTATTGGTGCGCCACAGACTGGGTATTGGTGCGGAACAGACTGGGTATTAGTGCGGCACAGACTGGGTATTAGTGCGGCACAGACTGGGTATTGGTGCACCACAGGCTGGGTATTGGTGCACCACAGACTGGGTATTGGTGCACCACAGACTGGGTATTGGTGCACCACAAGCTGGGTATTGGTGCACCACAGGCTGGGTATTGGTGCACCACAGGCTGGGTATTGGTGTGGCACAGACTGGGTATTGGTGCACCACAGACTGGGTATTGGTGCGACACAGACTGGGTATTGGTGCGACACAGACTGGGTATTGGTGCACCACAGACTGGGTATTGGTGCACCACAGACTGGGTATTGGTGCGGCACAGACTGGGTATTGGTGCGACACAGACTGGGTATTAGTGCGGCACAGACTGGGTATTGGTGCGGCACATACTGGGTATTGGTGCGACACAGACTGGGTATTGGTGCGCCACAGACTGGGTATTGGTGCGCCACAGACTGGGTATTGGTGCGCCACAGACTGGGTATTGGTGCGCCACAGACTGGGTATTGGTGCACCACAGACTGGGTATTGGTGCGACACAGACTGGGTATTGGTGCGACACAGACTGGGTATTGGTGCACCACAGACTGGGTATTGGTGCACCACAGACTGGGTATTGGTGCGGCACAGACTGGGTATTGGTGCGACACAGACTGGGTATTGGTGCGCCACAGACTGGGTATTGGTGCGCCACAGACTGGGTATTGGTGCGACACAGACTGGGTATTGGTGCGCCACAGACTGGGTATTGGTGCGGCACAGACTGGGTATTGGTGCGGCACAGACTGGGTATTGGTGCGGCACAGACTGGGTATTGGTGCGCCACAGACTGGGTATTGGTGCGCCACAGACTGGGTATTGGTGCGCCACAGACTGGGTATTGGTGCGCCACAGACTGGGTATTGGTGCCACAGACTGGGTATTGGTGCGCACAGACTGGGTATGGTGCGCACAGACTGGGTATTGGTGCGCCACAGACTGGGTATTGGTGCGCCACAGACTGGGTATTGGTGCGCCACAGACTGGGTATTGGTGCGCCACAGACTGGGTATTGGTGCGCCACAGACTGGGTATTGGTGCACCACAGGCTGGGTATTGGTGCACCACAGACTGGGTATTGGTGCACCACAGACTGGGTATTGGTGTGACACAGACTGGGTATTGGTGCGCCACAGACTGCGTATTGGTGCACCACATACTGGGTATTGGTGCACCACAGACTGGATATTGGTGCGCCACAGACTGGGTATTGGTGCAGCACAGACTGGGTATTGGTGCGACACAGACTGGGTATTGGTGCACCACAAGCTGGGTATTGGTGCACCACAGGCTGGGTATTGGTGCACCACAGACTGGGTATTGGTGCGGCACAGACTGGGTATTGGTGCGCACAGACTGGGTATTGGTGTGCACAGACTGGGTATTGGTGCGCCACAGACTGGGTATTGGTGCGACACAGACTGGGTATTGGTGCGACACAGACTGCGTATTGGTGCACCACATACTGGGTATTGGTGCACCACAGACTGGATATTGGTGCGCCACAGACTGGGTATTGGTGCAGCACAGACTGGGTATTGGTGCGACACAGACTGGGTATTGGTGCAGCACAGACTGGGTATTGGTGCACCACAGACTGGGTATTGGTGCACCACAAGCTGGGTATTGGTGCACCACAGGCTGGGTATTGGTGCACCACAGGCTGGGTATTGGTGTGGCACAGACTGGGTATTGGTGCACCACAGACTGGGTATTGGTGCGACACAGACTGGGTATTGGTGCGATACAGACTGGGTATTGGTGCACCACAGACTGGGTATTGGTGCACCACAGACTGGGTATTGGTGCGGCACAGACTGGGTATTGGTGCGACACATACTGGGTATTGGTGCGACACAGACTGGGTATTGGTGCACCACAGACTGGGTATTGGTACGCCACAGACTGGGTATTGGTGCGGCACAGACTGGGTATTGGTGCGACACAGACTGGGTATTGGTGCGCCACAGACTGGGTATTGGTGCACCACAGGCTGGGTATTGGTGTACCACAGACTGGGTATTGGTATGACACAGACTGGGTATTGGTGCGCCACAGACTGGGTATTGGTGTGACACAGACTGGGTATTGGTGCACCACAGACTGGGTATTGGTGCAGAACAGACTGGGTATTAGTGCGGCACAGACTGGGTATTAGTACGGCACAGACTGGGTATTGGTGCACCACAGACTGGGTATTGGTGCGCCACAGACTGGGTATTGGTGCGCCACAGACTGGGTATTGGTGCGCCACAGACTGGGTATTGGTGCGCCACAGACTGGGTATTGGTGCACCACAGACTGGGTATTGGTGCGCCACAGACTGGGTATTGGTGCGACACAGACTGGGTATTGGTGCGCCACAGACTGGGTATTGGTGCACCACAGACTGGGTATTGGTGCGCCACAGACTGGGTATTGGTGCACCACAGACTGGGTATTGGTGCACCACAGACTGGGTATTGGTGCGCCACAGACTGGGTATTGGTGCGCCACAGACTGGGTATTGGTGCGCCACAGACTGGGTATTGGTGCACCACAGACTGGGTATTGGTGCAGCACAGACTGGGTATTGGTGCACCACAGGCTGGGTATTGGTGCACCACAGGCTGGGTATTGGTGTGGCACAGACTGGGTATTGGTGCACCACAGACTGGGTATTGGTGCGACACAGACTGGGTATTGGTGCGACACAGACTGGGTATTGGTGCACCACAGACTGGGTATTGGTGCACCACAGACTGGGTATTGGTGCGGCACAGACTGGGTATTGGTGCGACACAGACTGGGTATTGGTGCGACACAGACTGGGTATTGGTGCACCACAGACTGGGTATTGGTGCGCCACAGACTGGGTATTGGTGCGGCACAGACTGGGTATTGGTGCGACACAGACTGGGTATTGGTGCGCCACAGACTGGGTATTGGTGCGCACAGACTGGGTATTGGTGCACCACAGACTGGGTATTGGTGCGACACAGACTGGGTATTGGTGCCCACAGACTGGGTATTGGTGCGCCACAGACTGGGTATTGGTGCACACAGACTGGGTATTGGTGCACCACAGACTGGGTATTGGTGCGCCACAGACTGGGTATTGGTGCGACACAGACTGGGTATTGGTGCACCACAGACTGGGTATTGGTGAGGCACAGACTGGGTATTGGTGCGGCACAGACTGGGTATTGGTGCGGCACAGACTGGGTATTGGTGCGCCACAGACTGGGTATTGGTGCGCCACAGACTGGGTATTGGTGCGCCACAGACTGGGTATTGGTGCGCCACAGACTGGGTATTGGTGCGCCACAGACTGGGTATTGGTGCGCCACAGACTGGGTATTGGTGCGCCACAGACTGGGTATTGGTGCACCACAGGCTGGGTATTGGTGCACCACAGGCTGGGTATTGGTGCGCCACAGACTGGGTATTGGTGTGACACAGACTGGGTATTGGTGCGCCACAGATTGGGTATTGGTGTGACACAGACTGGGTATTGGTGCACCACAGACTGGGTATTGGTGCAGAACAGACTGGGTATTAGTGCGGCACAGACTGGGTATTAGTACGGCACAGACTGGGTATTGGTGCACCACAGGCTGGGTATTGGTGCACCACAGGCTGGGTATTGGTGCACCACAGACTGGGTATTGGTGCAACACATACTGGGTATTGGTGCGACACAGACTGGGTATTGGTGCGCCACAGACTGGGTATTGGTGTGCCACAGACTGGGTATTGGTGCACCACAGACTGGGTATTGGTGCAACACATACTGGGTATTGGTGCGACACAGACTGGGTATTGGTGCGCCACAGACTGGGTATTGGTGTGCCACAGACTGGGTATTGGTGCGACACAGACTGGGTATTGGTGCGCCACAGACTGGGTATTGGTGCGCCACAGACTGGGTATTGGTGCACCACAGACTGGGTATTGGTGCGGAACAGACTGGGTATTAGTGCGGCACAGACTGGGTATTAGTGCGGCACAGACTGGGTGGTATTGGTGCACCACAGGCTGGGTATTGGTGCACCACAGACTGGGTATTGGTGCACCACAGACTGGGTATTGGTGCACCACAAGCTGGGTATTGGTGCACCACAGGCTGGGTATTGGTGCACCACAGGCTGGGTATTGGTGTGGCACAGACTGGGTATTGGTGCACCACAGACTGGGTATTGGTGCGACACAGACTGGGTATTGGTGCGACACAGACTGGGTATTGGTGCACCACAGACTGGGTATTGGTGCACCACAGACTGGGTATTGGTGCGGCACAGACTGGGTATTGGTGCGACACAGACTGGGTATTAGTGCGGCACAGACTGGGTATTGGTGCGGCACATACTGGGTATTGGTGCGACACAGACTGGGTATTGGTGCACCACAGACTGGGTATTGGTACGCCACAGACTGGGTATTGGTGCGGCACAGACTGGGTATTGGTGCGACACAGACTGGGTATGGTGCGACAGACTGGGTATTGGTGCACAGACTGGGTATTGGTGCCACAGCTGGGTATTGGTGGCACAGACTGGGTATTGGTGCACCACAGACTGGGTATTGGTGCACCACAGACTGGGTATTGGTGCGCCACAGACTGGGTATTGGTGCGGCACAGACTGGGTATTGGTGCACCACAGACTGGGTATTGGTGCACCACAGACTGGGTATTGGTGCGCCACAGACTGGTATTGGTGCACACAGACTGGGTATTGGTGCGCCACAGACTGGGTATTGGTGCGACACAGACTGGGTATTGGTGCGGCACAGACTGGGTATTGGTGCGACACAGACTGGGTATTGGTGCGACACAGACTGGGTATTGGTGCGCCACAGACTGGGTATTGGTGTGCCACAGACTGGGTATTGGTGCGGCACAGACTGGGTATTGGTGCGGCACATACTGGGTATTGGTGCGCCACAGACTGGGTATTGGTGCGCCACAGACTGGGTATATATATATTATAACAACACTTCAGGAAAATGTATTACATTTGGACTATCACTAGTACCTACTGATAAATGGAAGGTCATTCATGAAATGTGTCAGTCTAATCTGACATTTATAGTTACAAGCATTACATCATTCCATGTCATACCTGTTACATACAAGAACTAGACAAGCATTACATCAGTCCATGTCATACCTGTTACATACAAGAACTAGACAAGCATTACATCAGTCCATGTCATACCTGTTACATACAAGAACTAGACAAGCATTACATCAGTCCATGTCATACCTGTTACATACAAGAACTAGACAAGCATTACATCAGTCCATGTCATACCTGTTACATACAAGAACTAGACAAGCATTACATCAGTCCATGTCATACCTGTTACATACAAGAACTAGACAAGCATTACATCAGTCCATGTCATACCTGTTACATACAAGAACTAGACAAGCATTACATCAGTCCATGTCATACCTGTTACATACAAGAACTAGACAAGCATTACATCAGTCCATGTCATACCTGTTACATACAAGAACTAGACAAGCATTACATCAGTCCATGTCATACCTGTTACATACAAGAACTAGACAAGCATTACATCAGTCCATGTCATACCTGTTACATACAAGAACTAGACAAGCACTACACCATTCCATGTCATACCTGTTACATACAAGAACTAGACAAGCATTACATCATTCCATGTCATACCTGTTACATACAAGAACTAGACAAGCACTACACCATTCCATGTCATACCTGTTACATACAAGAACTAGACAAGCATTACATCATTCCATGTCATACCTGTTACATACAAGAACTAGACAAGCACTACACCATTCCATGTCATACCTGTTACATACAAGAACTAGACAAGCATTACATCATTCCATGTCATACCTGTTACATACAAGAACTAGACAAGCATTACATCATTCCATGTCATACCTGTTACATACAAGAACTAGACAAGCACTACACCATTCCATGTCATACCTGTTACATACAAGAACTAGACAAGCATTACATCATTCCATGTCATACCTGTTACATACAAGAACTAGACAAGCACTACACCATTCCATGTCATACCTGTTACATACAAGAACTAGACAAGCATTACATCATTCCATGTCATACCTGTTACATACAAGAACTAGACAAGCATTGGATCATTCCATGTCATACCTGTTACATACAAGAACTAGACAAGCATTGGATCATTCCATGTCATACCTGTTACATACAAGAACTAGACAAGCATTACATCATTCCATGTCATACCTGTTACATACAAGAACTAGACAAGCACTACACCATTCCATGTCATACCTGTTACATACAAGAACTAGACAAAATCTAATTGATTGTTTGATAGCCATAAAAGGGAGAAGTTTATTACCCTCTCTGTGTGTCTATATACATGTACATATATATGTGTGTCTATATACATGTACATATATATGTGTGTCTATATGTATGTACATATATAGGTATGTCTATATGTATGTACATATATATGTGTGTCTATATGTATGTACATATATATGTGTGTCTATATACATGTACATATATATGTTTGTCTATATGTATGTACATATATATGTGTGTCTATATGTATGTACATATATATGTGTGTCTATATATATGTACATATATATGTGTGTCTATATGTATGTACATATATATGTGTGTGTCTATATGTATGTACATATATATGTTTGTCTATATTTGGCTTGTGGGAGGTCAGTGGTTCTACACGGATACCCACATGATGCACAGAAGCTATCTCTGTCACTGAAAAGCTGATATATGGCCTTATGTTTCAGTGTGACAAACGTGACCTTATGTTTCGGTGTGACAAACGTGTCCTTATGTTTCAGTGTGACAAACGTGACCTTATGTTTCGGTGTGACAAACGTGTCCTTATGTTTCAGTGTGACAAACGTGTCCCTATGTTTCAGTGTGACAAACATGTCCTTATGTTTCGGTGTGACAAACGTGTCCTTATGTTTCAGTGTGACAAACGTGTCCTAATGTTTCAGTGTGACAAACGTGTCCTTATGTTTCAGTGTGACAAACGTGTCCATATGTTTCAATGTGACAAACGTGTCCTTATGTTTCACTGTGACAAACGTGTCCTTATGTTTCAGTGTGACAAACGTGTCCTTATGTTTCAGTGTGACAAACGTGTCCTTATGTTTCAGTGTGACAAACGTGTCCATATGTTTCAATGTGACAAACGTGTCCTTATGTTTCACTGTGACAAACGTGTCCTTATGTTTCAGTGTGACAAACATGTTCTTATGTTTCAGTGTGACAAACGTGTCCTTATGTTTCAGTGTGACAGATGTTTGTCTGGTTGTGGATGATGTTTGTCTAGTGTAATGTTTGTCTAGTGTAATCCCGTTTCGGTTGGATGATGTTTGTCTGGTTGTGGATGATGTTTGTCTGGTTGTGGATGATGTTTGTCTGGTTGTGGATGATGTTTGCCTAGTGTAATCACGTTTCGGTTGGATGATGTTTGTCTAGTGTAATCCCGTTTCGGTTGGATGATGTTTGTCGGATTTACGGCCATTTGAACATTGTCGTAACACAAAGCTTGTCCAGGCTTCATCCCCAAAACTTCATAAACTACATAGGACTTTTTATTGCAATGATCTTCATAATCCTGCATGCTTTTATTACTGAAGAAACAGTGAATGTGGAGACATACAATTTGTTCAAAAACAATTTCTAGTTTATATTTATTTTTGTTCACTTTCAGGTGTGAATCCATGTTAGAATAGCATCGCAGTGCACGTGGTTTCTAGAATAGCATCGCAGTGCACGTGGTTTCTAGAATAGCATCGCAGTGCACGTGGTTTCTAGAATAGCATCGCAGTGCACGTGGTTTCTAGAATAGCATCGCAGTGCACGTGGTTTCTAGAATAGCATCGCGGTGCATGTGGTTTCTTGGATTGATCTGTCACGATGATACAAGAGGAGATTTACATGTAATAGCAAACTATTGTCTCCCTAGGAGGCGATTTCTCAATATTCGTCCAGACAGTTATTTGAATAGAGTGTATGGCCATTTTCACTGTTTGTCTGGATAAGAAAAAGACAACTCTACAAACTGCCAAACGATTTAATAATAGTTTTTGCAGTTGTATTAATATCAGAATCAGAAACGTATTTAGGTACGTGTGAATATAATATATTATTCTTTTGAATATAATGTAGGGCAATAGTTCATGTGAAGATATTTAAATATCGAGGTGTGTGTATTGGAGGATGTGTAGCTAAAAATCCTTGGCAACCGACATAGACAGTAGATGTCACTGGTTAACTAGTTCACTTTATACATCGTACTCAGTTCTCAACATTTAACATCTAGTTTCAGTTTCTATTTTTTGCATGTTTCATCATTGTGGTTAATAGTGGATACAGGGAATATCAAATATCTATAGATTTGTGAAGCAAGGTCACGAGGTGAATCTTGTCACAATTGAATATCTTTACAATTTACTTCACAATCACTTGAATGGCTGTCTGATGGCTATATGTGCAGAAAATTATATCAGGATGTAAATATAACTTAACATGTGACCAGATTGGATTTTCCCATGTTTAATTTCTGGGTTCTTATTTAATCCTTCAGTGAATTAATCATAACAAGTAATTGTGAAATTAACAAATCTGACAAAAACTTTAAGATAGATTTTTATCTGTAGGAGTGTAAAAAAACAGTGAAAAAAGTATTGATTTAGTGTAGCGAAAGACTAGTGTATTACGATGGAAGAGAATCCACCGAGGCCATGGTGGACCGTACATCCTTCAAGTTCTTCATCTCGGACAGATTGAAATAAATTCACCTGTGAACGAAATCCTCGTGGAAATATTGAGGGAGCCCGGGGATCTGTGGTTTCTGTCGTCAATATGCGCGAGCATAATCTTCTGGTAAGAAACTGTATTTTTCTTTAAACATTCTGCATGTATCTTCACATTGATTTGTGTATAGTTGTTATAGTGTGTGTGTGTGGTGTGTGTGTGTGTGGTGTGGTGTGTGTGGTGTGGTGTGTGTTGAAGTTGACAGCGTTAAACACTTGGCCACAGAGGCCCCTTCACGATATATTTATTGAAGTTGACAGCGTTAAACACTTGGCCACAGAGGCCCCTTCACGATATATTTATTGAAGTTAACAGCATTAAACACTTGGCCACAGAGGTCCCTTCATGATATATTTATTGAAGTTAACAGCATTAAACACTTGGCCACAGAGGTCCCTTCACGATATATTTATTGAAGTTGACAGCGTTAAACACTTGGTCACAGAGGTCCCTTCACGATATATTTATTGAAGTTGACAGCGTTAAACACTTGGCCACAGAGGTCCCTTCACGATATATTTATTGAAGTTGACAGCGTTAAACACTTGGCCACAGAGGTCCCTTCACGATATATTTATTGAAGTTAACAGCATTAAACACTTGGCCACAGAGGCCCCTTCACGATATATTTATTGAAGTTGACAGCGTTAAACACTTGGCCACAGAGGTCCCTTCACGATATATTTATTGAAGTTGACAGTGTTAAACACTTGGCCACAGAGGTCCCTTCACGATATATTTATTGAAGTTGACCGCGTTAAACACTTGGCCACAGAGGTCCCTTCACGATATATTTATTGAAGTTGACAGCGTTAAACACTTGGCCACAGAGGTCCCGTCACGATATATTTATTGAAGTTGACAGCGTGAAACACTTAGCCACAGAGGTCCCTTCACGATATATTTATTGTGTACAAGGGACAAGTTTGTAGGCTTATCCAACGTCTGTATGACAATACTTCTGCTGAGCTCTAGCATAGAGAGGGAAACATGGAGAAGTGAGGCCCTGAGCTCTAATATAGAGGGAAACATGGAGAAGTGAGGCCCTGAGCTCTAATATAGAGGGAAACATGAAGAAGTGAGGCCCTGAGCTCTAATATAGAGGGAAACATGGAGAAGTGAGGCCCTGAGCTCTAATATAGAGGGAAACATGGAGAAGTGAGGCCCTGTGCTCTAGTATAGAAGGAAACATGGAGAAGTGAGGCCCTGAGCTCTAATATAGAGGGAAACATGGAGAAGTGAGGCCCTGAGCTCTAATATAGAGGGAAACATGGAGAAGTGAGGCCCTGAGCTCTAATATAGAGGGAAACATGAAGAAGTGAGGCCCTGAGCTCTAATATAGAGGGAAACATGGAGAAGTGAGGCCCTGAGCTCTAATATAGAGGAAACATGGAGAAGTGAGGCCCTGTGCTCTAGTATAGAAGGAAACATGGAGAAGTGAGGCCCTGAGCTCTAATATAGAGGGAAACATGGAGAAGTGAGGCCCTGAGCTCTAATATAGAGGGAAACATGGAGAAGTGAGGCCCTGAGCTCTAGTATAGAGGGAAACATGGAGAAGTGAGGCCCTGTGCTCTAGTATAGAGGGAAACATGAAGAAGTGAGGCCCTGAGCTCTAATATAGAGGGAAACATGAAAAGAAAGGTAGAATAGTTCTCACAAAGCAACCTCTGGCTTCAGACATTTTTCATGGCACAAAACATAATTTTGTTTAAAGTGGTTTGTTTAATTCAATTTTAAGAGCACTTGTGATGTTTAGTATAAACGGAAATGTTTGCCTCATCATATATGACATTCTTCCTTACTGGTTAGATGCTCTTATATAGATGTGTAATTTCACAGTCCTTGTCCTCACTCACATTGAATGCATTGTGTTACATTTAACAACATTTAATGCTGTGTGTAATAATATGTAGTCGTTTGTTTAGCTTACCTTTTTTAAATCATGTATTTCGTGTACAATCTATTTCCGGATTTCCTCAAGGTAAAAGAAGAACTGCAGCTGAATATGTACATCATGTACAATACCGTATGTTTTCTGGATGGATGAGAGGTCTACTGGAGTTTGTCAATACACTCGTACATATTTCGGTTATTCCAAGACTACATGTATATAGTAACATGGAAAGTGTATAGTTGTTGGTGAAATGTTGGATTATTTAGCAGCACAAGGAAGATTGGGGAAATATAGAACTCAATGATAAGATCTTTGCTAGTCTAAAAATGTATATGTGTGAATGTAGTCGGTTACCTTATTTATGTTCATGTAGGAAGATGGCCGACCTATCGATACCGTATTTATGTTCATGTAGGAAGATGGCCGACCTATCGATACCGTATTTATGTTCATGTAGGAAGATGGCCGACCTATCGATACCGTATTTATGTTCATGTAGCAAGATGGCCGACCTATCGATACCTTATTTATGTTCATGTAGCAAGATGGCCGACCTATCGATACCGTATTTATGTTCATGTAGAAAGATGGCCGACCTATCAATACCGTATTTATGGTCATGTCAGAAGATGGCCGACCTATCGATACCGTATTTATGTTCATGTAGAAAGATGGCCGACCTATCGATACCGTATTTATGTTCATGTAGGAAGATGACCTATCGATACCTTATTTATGTTCATGTAGGAAGATGACCTATCGATACCGTATTTATGTTCATGTAGGAAGATGACCTATCGATACCGTATTTATGTTCATGTAGGAAGATGACCTATCGATACCGTATTTATGTTCATGTAGGAAGATGACCTATAGATACCGTATTTATGTTCATGTAGGAAGATGACCTATCCAATCGATACCGTATTTATGTTCATGTAGGAAGATGACCTATAGATACCGTATTTATGTTCATGTAGGAAGATGACCTATCCAATCGATACCGTATTTATGTTCATGTAGAAAGATGGCCTATAGATACCATATTTATGTTCATGTAGGAAGATGACCGACCTATCGATACCGTATTTATGTTCATGTAGCAAGATGGCCGACCTATCGCTACCGTATTTATGTTCATGTAGGAAGATGACCTATCCAATCGATACCGTATTTATGTTCATGTAGAAAGATGGCCGACCTATCGATACCGTATTTATGTTCATGTAGGAAGATGACCTATCGATACCGTATTTATGTTCATGTAGGAAGATGACCTATCGATACCGTATTTATGTTCATGTAGGAAGATGACCTATCCAATCGATACCGTATTTATGTTCATGTAGCAAGATGGCCGACCTATCGATACCGTATTTATGTTCATGTAGGAAGATTACCTATCGATACCGTATTTATGTTCATGTAGGAAGATGACCTATCCAATCGATACCGTATTTATGTTCATGTAGCAAGATGGCCGACCTATCGATACCGTATTTATATTCATGTAGAAAGATGACCTATCGATACCGTATTTATGTTCATGTAGGAAGATGACCGACCTATCGATACCGTATTTATGTTTATGTAGGAAGATGGCCGACCTATCGATACCGTATTTATGTTCATGTAGGAAGATGACCTATCGATACCTTATTTATTTTCGTGTAGAAAGATGACCTATCGATACCGTATTTATGTTCATGTAGAAAGATGACCTATCGATACCTTATTTATGTTCATGTAGAAAGATGACCTATCGATACCTTATTTATGTTCATGTAGGAAGATGACCGACCTATCGATACCGTATTTATGTTCATGTAGGAAGATGACCTATCGATACCTTATTTATTTTCATGTAGAAAGATGACCTATCGATACCGTATTTATGTTCATGTAGAAAGATGGCCGACCTATCGATACCGTATTTATGTTCATGTAGAAAGATGGCCGACCTATCGATACCGTATTTATGTTCATGTAGAAAGATGACCTATCGATACCATATTTATGTTCATGTAGAAAGATGGCCGACCTATCGATACCATATTTATGTTCATGTAGAAAGATGACCTATCGATACCTTATTTATGTTCATGTAGAAAGATGACCTATCGATACCTTATTTATTTTCATGTATGAAGATGACCTATAGATACCTTATTTATGTTCATGTAGAAAGATGACCTATCGATACCTTATTTATTTTCATGTATGAAGATGACCTATAGATACCTTATTTATTTTCATGTATGAAGATGACCTATTGATACCTTATTTATGTTCATGTAGGAAGATGACCTATCGATACCTTATTTATTTTCATGTATGAAGATGACCTATCGATACCATATTTATGTTCATGTAGAAAGATGACCTATCGATACCATATTTATGTTCATGTAGAAAGATGACCTATCGATACCATATTTATGTTCATGTAGAAAGATGACCTATAGATACCATATTTATGTTCATGTAGAAAGATGACCTATAGATACCATATTTATGTTCATGTAGGAAGATGACCTATCGATACCTCATCCATGCATTGCTCTGTTTGTCAATAAGAACTCGATGTCTCACAGATTTGTTTATTTTTTACTTATTTAATAAACCCATAATAAACAGTTTTTTTAAAAACTTGTTAAAATTCATTATTACATGTACGTCCCCTGGCCCGAAGGGATGGTTGATGTGAGATGGAAGTTACAATAGTATCCGATGTCCGTCAATAAATTGCATTCATTAATAACTGCATGAGGAAAAGGGTCTCCAGAGCATTTAATGTTGCAAGATTTTGTTTCTCAATGAAGATAACATATATATTTGTATAAACTATTTCACAAGATCCAGTTAGACAAGGAAACAAGTTCTTCTCATTAATCAATAGTTAGAATGTTGTCAAATTGGGCTCTAGTGTCCTTGCAATCATCCAAGTTGGTTTAAAATGAAGTAACTGATGTTAAGAACAAGGTCATTAGGTCAGCTGCATGGAAGACCTTCAAAATTAATTCTTCTCATTTATCCAAATGGGGTAACTATGGTACTACCGATACAATGTAGGTAACTATGGTACTACCGATACAATGTAGGTAACTATGGTACTACCGATACAATGTAGGTAACTATGGTACTACCGATACAATGTAGGTAACTATGGTACTACCGATACAATGTAGGTAACTATGGTACTACCGATACAATGTAGGTCAATGTAACAGAAAGCCTTTAAAGGAATTCTTCCCATGAACCAATAGTAGCAATGTTGCCCGTGTTTGTCCGTAGCATCCTGGCAACAGCCTTAAATCGGGGTCACTAGGGTAATAAAAACTCGGTCACTATTTCAAGAATGAAAACCGGTAAGCCTATTATCATGAAGCAGAACCAATTGTTGTATTATACATGTATAAACTTTATTTATTTAACAACAATTGGCAAACATGTGTAACAACTTATATTAATCACTCTTGTTGGCGCGAATGAAAGCATATAATTATGTGGTTATTCGTGTGGGAGGAAACCGGAGTACCGGAGAAAATCCATTACCTGTCCTGTCCGATCTGTCATCAAAGCTTACATTTCCAAACATATTTTGTCTTCATTTAAATTAATATTGTTAAGATATGTTTCCAGTAGAATGTTTTAGACAAGGCCACCATTAAAAAATTGTTTTTTGTTTGCCATTGCCGACCCAGGATATATAGAGGTGGGTCGATAGGTAGTGCCTTCGTGGTCAAGTGGTTACGGTCGCTGACTTGTATATACCACTGTAGCCTATCATCATTGATGGTCACAGGATCGAACTCCACTCAGAGGGTGTTTCTTTATATGAAATAATTGGCAGTTTCTTACGGAGGTTGGTGCACCAAGTACTGGTTAACCGTTGGAGCCTGCCTAGGAAAGGTAACCAGTAGCGGAAATAAAAAAACTTAAAAAAAGAAGGGATTTTGTTGTTGTTTGTGAATGAAGAGTCTTAAATATAAATCCTGAAAACATTTCAATTAACTTTTATTAATGTAGGTAAACAAAATGACTGAAACCCACAACCCACTTCACAATGTTCTATATTCCTGTAGCTTCACACAGCCCAGGACACTTCACAATGTTCTATATTCCTGTAGCTTCACACAGCCCAGGACACTTCACAATGTTCTATATTCCTGTAGCTTCACACAGCCCTGGACACTTCACAATGTTCTATATTCCTGTAGCTTCACACAGCCCGGGACACTTCACAATGTTCTATATTCCTGTAGCTTCACACAGCCCGGGACACTTCACAATGTTCTATATTCCTGTAGCTTCACACAGCCCAGGACACTTCACAATGTTCTATATTCCTGTAGCTTCACACAGCCCAGGACACTTCACAATGTTCTATATTCCTGTAGCTTCACACAGCCCGGGACACTTCACAATGTTCTATATTCCTGTAGCTTCACACAGCCCAGGACACTTCACAATGTTCTATATTCCTGTAGCTTCACACAGCCCAGGACACTTCACAATGTTCTATATTCCTGTAGCTTCACACAGCCCAGGACACTTCACAATGTTCTATATTCCTGTAGCTTCACACAGCCCAGGACACTTCACAATGTTCTATATTCCTGTAGCTTCACACAGCCCAGGACACTTCACAATGTTCTATATTCCTGTAGCTTCACACAGCCCAGGACACTTCACAATGTTCTATATTCCTGTAGCTTCACACAGCCCAGGACACTTCACAATGTCCTACATATATTCTGACAGTGGTTGTATTTGGTACCATAACTGTGACTAGAAAACACTTAAACAGGTGTACAATATTATTATCAACATACTCAAGAAGAGATATAGGCTAGAGATATGTGTCGGTATTTATAGCAAATCATAGGGATATAGGCTGTAGATACAGGTCTGTATTTATAGCAAATCATAGGGATATAGGCTGTAGATACATGTCTGTATTTATAGCAAATCATAGGGATTAGGCTGTAGATACATGTCTGTATTTATAGCAAATCATAGGGATATAGGCTGTAGATACATGTCTGTATTTATAGCAAATCATAGGGATATAGGTTAGAGATATAGGCTGTAGATACATGTCCGTATTTATAGCAAATCATAGGGATATAGGCTAGAGATACACGTCCGTATTTATAGCAAATCATAGGGATATAGGCTGTAGATACATGTCTGTATTTATAGCAAATCATAGGGATATAGGCTGTAGATACATGTCTGTATTTATAGCAAATCATAGGGATATAGGCTGTAGATACATGTCTGTATTTATAGCAAATCATAGGGATATAGGTTAGAGATATAGGCTGTAGATACATGTCCATATTTATAGCAAATCATAGGGATATAGGCTGTAGATACATGTCTGTATTTATAGCAAATCATAGGGATTAGGCTGTAGATACATGTCTGTATTTATAGCAAATCATAGGGATATAGGCTGTAGATACATGTCTGTATTTATAGCAAATCATAGGGATATAGGTTAGAGATATAGGCTGTAGATACATGTCCATATTTATAGCAAATCATAGGGATATAGGCTGTAGATACATGTCTGTATTTATAGCAAATCATAGGGATTAGGCTGTAGATACATGTCTGTATTTATAGCAAATCATAGGGATATAGGCTGTAGATACATGTCTGTATTTATAGCAAATCATAGGGATATAGGCTGTAGATACATGTCTGTATTTATAGCAAATCATAGGGATATAGGTTAGAGATATAGGCTGTAGATACATGTCCGTATTTATAGCAAATCATAGGGATATAGGCTAGAGATACACGTCCGTATTTATAGCAAATCATAGGGATATAGGCTGTAGATACATGTCTGTATTTATAGCAAATCATAGGGATATAGGCTGTAGATACATGTCTGTATTTATAGCAAATCATAGGGATATAGGCTGTAGATACATGTCTGTATTTATAGCAAATCATAGGGATATAGGTTAGAGATATAGGCTGTAGATACATGTCCATATTTATAGCAAATCATAGGGATATAGGCTGTAGATACATGTCTGTATTTATAGCAAATCATAGGGATTAGGCTGTAGATACATGTCTGTATTTATAGCAAATCATAGGGATATAGGCTGTAGATACATGTCTGTATTTATAGCAAATCATAGGGATATAGGTTAGAGATATAGGCTGTAGATACATGTCCATATTTATAGCAAATCATAGGGATATAGGCTGTAGATACATGTCTGTATTATAGCAAATCATAGGGATTAGGCTGTAGATACATGTCTGTATTTATAGCAAATCATAGGGATATAGGCTGTAGATACATGTCTGTATTTATAGCAAATCATAGGGATATAGGCTGTAGATACATGTCTGTATTTATAGCAAATCATAGGGATATAGGTTAGAGATATAGGCTGTAGATACATGTCCATATTTATAGCAAATCATAGGGATATAGGCTGTAGATACATGTCTGTATTTATAGCAAATCATAGGGATATAGGCTGTAGATACATGTCTGTATTTATAGCAAATCATAGGGATATAGGCTGTAGATACATGTCTGTATTTATAGCAAATCATAGGGATATAGGTTAGAGATATAGGCTGTAGATACATGTCCATATTTATAGCAAATCATAGGGATATAGGCTGTAGATACATGTCTGTATTTATAGCAAATCATAGGGATATAGGCTGTAGATACATGTCTGTATTTATAGCAAATCATAGGGATATAGGCTGTAGATACATGTCTGTATTTATAGCAAATCATAGGGATATAGGCTAGAGATACACGTCCGTATTTATAGCAAATCATAGGGATATAGGCTAGAGACACGGGTCCGTATTTATAGCAAATCATAGGGATATAGGCTAGAGATACAGGTCCGTATTTATAGCAAACCATAGGGATATAGGCTCCGTTTTGTCCGCTCAGACTGTGTCTCTTTATATGAAAAAGTTGACAGTTTCTTACGGAGGTTGGTGCACCCAAGTACTGGTTAACCGCTGGAGCCTGCCCAGGAAAGGTGTTGTTAGGTAAACTGCCCGCCGGCGATATAGCCCAAAATGGTGCTAAAACCCGAAATATAACAATTGTCCGCAAGACACACTAAAACATCTGCCCAAGTGTGGTTGGCTGTCGGACAACCAGGTTTTAATAGCAAAGCTCCCTCCAGTGACATGATCAGGGAGCAGCACAAGACCATCTCAATTACATCTAAGCAAAGCTGCTTACTATTGGAAACAGATGCGTCCTTCGTAATTATATTGTTGTTGCCTGATGATCACATTAAATTCATGCTTGTATTTAACACTCCCCTGCACGAAATATGATTTCCAAGCATTTGAATGACTTTAGCTAATGTACCACATAATGGATGCAAAAGAGTGTAAATGAGGCAAATGGAGAAGAAGTAAAAAAACAAAACAAAAAACCTCATTTTTGCCCATAAAAGACGGCAACGGCAAACATTTAATCTTTTATTTTAAGCCAAATATCGATTAATTTCCATGTGACAAGCCTCAAAAGACCGCCATGTTTGTTTACATTATTCATTTGAGGTTACCCTATTCTCAAGGTATTGCTATGAGGTCCTGGATGGTGTTACCCTATTCTCAAGGTATTGCTATGAGGCCCTGGATGGTGTTACCCTATTCTCGAAGTATTGCTATGAGGTCCTTGATGGTGTTACCCTATTCTCGAGGTATTGCTATGAAGCCCCGGATGGTGTTACTCTATTCTTGAGGTATTGCTATGAGGTCCTGGATGGTGTTACCCTATTCTCAAGGTATTGCTATGAGGTCCTGGATGGTGTTACCCTATTCTCGAGGTATTGCTACGAGGTCCTGGATGGTGTTACCCTATTCTCGAGGTATTGCTATGAGGTCCTGAATGGTGTTACCCTATTCTCGAGGTATTGCTAGGAGGTCCTGGATGGTGTTACCCTATTCTCGAGGTATTGCTATGAGGTCCTGGATGGTGTTACCCTATTCTCGAGGTATTGCTATGAGGTCCTGGGTGGTGTTAACCTATTCTCAAGGTATTGCTATGAGGTTCGTGGATGGTGTTACCCTATTCTCGAGGTATTGCTATGAGGTCCTGGGTGGTGTTAACCTATTCTCGAGGTATTGCTATGAGGTCCTGGATGGTGTTACCCTATTCTCGAGGTATTGCTATGAGGTCCTTGATGGTGTTAACCTATTCTCGAGGTATTGCTATGAGGCCCTGGATGGTGTTACCCTATTCTCGAGGTATTGCTATGAGGCCCTGGATGGTGTTACCCTATTCTCAAGGTATTGCTATGAGGTCCTGGATGGTGTTACCCTATTCTCATGGTATTGCTATGAGGTCCTGGATGGTGTTACCCTATTCTCAAGGTATTGCTATGAGGCCCTGGATGGTGTTACCCTATTCTCGAGGTATTGCTATGAGGTCCTGGATGGTGTTACCCTATTCTGGAGGTATTGCTATGAGGTCCTGGATGGTGTTACCCTATTCTTAAGGTATTGCTATGAGGTCCTTGATGGTGTTACCCTATTCTCGAGGTATTGCTATGAGGTCCTTGATGGTGTTACCTTATTCTCGAGGTATTGCTAATTTGCTAATGAGGTCCTGGATGGTGTTACCCTATTCTCGAGGTATTGCTATGAGGTCCTGGGTTGTGTTACTATAAGTGAACATACAACAGCAAACAAATGTGGCTAAATCTGTTATTAATGAGATTTTTACAGTATTTTCATGCCTTTTTGATCAACACCATAGGTTAGTGTTAAATTGACCTACATTCAGTGACCTTGTAATAGTATCATGTAGGACACACATTCAGTGACCTTGTAATAGTATCATGTAGGACCTACATTCAGTGACCTTGTATTAGTATCATGTAGGACCTACATTCAATGACCTTGTATTAGTATCATGTAGGACCTACATTCAGTGACCTTGTATTAGTATCATGTAGGACACACATTCAGTGACCTTGTAATAGTATCATGTAGGACATGCATTCAGTGACCTTGTATTAGTATCATGTAGGACCTACATTCAGTGACCTTGTATTAGTATCATGTAGGACCTACATTCAATGACCTTGTATTAGTATCATGTAGGACACACATTCAGTGACCTTGTATTAGTATCCTGTAGGACCTACATTCAATGACCTTGTATTAGTATCATGTAGGACCTACATTCAGTGACCATGTATTAGTATCATGTAGGACATACATTCAATGACCTTGTATTAGTATCATGTAGGTCCTACATTCAGTGACCTTGTATTAGTATCATGTAGGTCATACATTCAGTGACCTTGTATTAGTATCATGTAGGTCCTACATTCAGTGACCTTGTATTAGTATCATGTAGGACCTACATTCAGTGACCTTGTATTAGTATCATGTAGGACATACATTCAGTATACTTGTATTAGTATCATGTAGGACCTACATTCAGTGACCTTGTATTAGTATCATGTAGGACATACATTCAGTGACCTTGTATTAGTATCATGTAGGACCTACATTCAGTGACCTTGTATTAGTATCATGTAGGACCTACATTCAATGACCTTGTATTAGTATCCTGTAGGACCTACATTCAGTGACCTTGTATTAGTATCATGTAGGACATTCATTCAGTGACCTTGTAATAGTATCATGTAGGACCTACATTCAGTGACCTTGTATTAGTATCATGTAGGACCTACATTCAGTGACCTTGTATTAGTATCATGTAGGACATACATTCAGTGACCTTGTATTAGTATCATGTAGGACATGCATTCAGTGACCATGTATTAGTATCATGTAGGACCTACATTCAGTGACCTTGTATTAGTATCATGTAGGACATACATTCAGTGAACTTGTATTAGTATCCTGTAGGACCTACATTCAGTGACCTTGTATTAGTATCCTGTAGGACATGCATTCAGTGACCTTGTATTAGTATCATGTAGGACATGCATTCAGTGACCTTGTATTAGTATCATGTAGGACATGCATTCAGTGACCTTGTATTAGTATCATGTAGGACCTACATTCAGTGACCTTGTATTAGTATCATGTAGGACCTACATTCAGTGACCATGTATTAGTATCATGTAGGACATACATTTAGCTTCATACCCTGGAGCAACCAGGATGAGTTCACATGACCAAACAATGATGCAACCGATGTTAAATGAGTATGTCTGTCAATAAGAACCTCCAATGGGGTCATATCAGATAATCATATGATCCAAGTCATTAAGTCAACATACAGGGAACAGTGAAATAGTAAGAATATGTTACCAAATAGGTCAGTAACATCATTATAACACCAAGTCTGTTCAAACCGGGGGGGGGGCATTGTCTGACTCATTCCTTAATTAAAGCGAAACCTTCTCATGACTAATGGTAGGATTATAGCCAAATTTGGACAGTAACATCCTTACAAAAACCTAACCAAATCTGTTTGAATAGGCACTGAGGTATATACTAGGTCACTAAAAACCTAACCAAATCTGTTTGCATAGGCACTGAGATATATACTAGGTCACTAAAAACATAACCAAATCTGTTTGAATAGGCACTGAGATATATACCAGGTCACTAAAAACCTAACCAAATATGTTTGAATAGGCACTGAGATATATACTAGGTCACCAAAAACCTAACCAAATATGTTTGAATAGGCACTGAGATATATACCAGGTCACTAAAAACCTAACCAAGTCTGTTTGCATAGGCACTGAGATATATACTAGGTCACCAAAAACCTAACCAAGTCTGTTTGCATAGGCACTGAGATATATACTAGGTCACCAAAAACCTAACCAAATATGTTTGAATAGGCACTGAGATATATACTAGGTCACCAAAAACCTAACCAAATATGTTTGAATAGGCACTGAGATATATACTAGGTCACCAAAAACCTAACCAAATATGTTTGAATAGGCACTGAGATATATACCAGGTCACTACAAACCTAACCAAATATGTTTGAATAGGCACTGAGATATATACTAGGTCACCAAAAACCTAACCAAATCTGTTTGAATAGGCACTGAGATATATACTAGGTCACCAAAAACCTAACCAAATATGTTTGAATAGGCACTGAGATATATACTAGGTCACCAAAAACCTAACCAAATATGTTTGAATAGGCACTGAGATATATACTAGGTCACCAAAAACCTAACCAAATATGTTTGAATAGGTACTGAGATATATACCAGGTCACTAAAAACCTAACCAAATATGTTTGAATAGGCACTGAGATATATACTAGGTCACCAAAAACCTAACCAAATATGTTTGAATAGGCACTGAGATATATACCAGGTCACTAAAAACCTAACCAAATATGTTTGAATAGGCACTGAGATATATACTAGGTCACCAAAAACCTAACCAAATATGTTTGAATAGGCACTGAGATATATACCAGGTCACTAAAAACCTAACCAAATATGTTTGAATAGGCACTGAGATATATACTAGGTCACCAAAAACCTAACCAAATATGTTTGAATAGGCACTGAGATATATACCAGGTCACTAAAAACCTAACCAAATATGTTTGAATAGGCACTGAGATATATACTAGGTCACCAAAAACCTAACCAAATATGTTTGAATAGGCACTGAGATATATACCAGGTCACTAAAAATCTAACCAAATCTGTTTGAATAGGCACTGAGATATATACTAGGTCACCAAAAACCTAACCAAATATGTTTGAATAGGCACTGAGATATATACTAGGTCACCAAAAACCTAACCAAATATGTTTGAATAGGCACTGAGATATATACCAGGTCACTAAAAACCTAACCAAGTCTGTTTGCATAGGCACTGAGATATATACTAGGTCACCAAAAACCTAACCAAATATGTTTGAATAGGCACTGAGATATATACTAGGTCACCAAAAACCTAACCAAATATGTTTGAATAGGCACTGAGATATATACCAGGTCACTAAAAACCTAACCAAATATGTTTGAATAGGCACTGAGATATATACTAGGTCACCAAAAACCTAACCAAATATGTTTGAATAGGCACTGAGATATATACTAGGTCACCAAAAACCTAACCAAATATGTTTGAATAGGCACTGAGATATATACCAGGTCACTAAAAACCTAACCAAATATGTTTGAATAGGCACTGAGATATATACTAGGTCACCAAAAACCTAACCAAATATGTTTGAATAAGCACTGAGATATATACTAGGTCACCAAAAACCTAACCAAATATGTTTGAATAGGCACTGAGATATATACTAGGTCACCAAAAACCTAACCAAATATGTTTGAATAGGCACTGAGATATATACTAGGTCACCAAAAACCTAACCAAATATGTTTGAATAGGCACTGAGATATATACCAGGTCACTAAAAACCTAACCAAATATGTTTGAATAGGCACTGAGATATATACTAGGTCACCAAAAACCTAACCAAATATGTTTGAATAGGCACTGAGATATATACTAGGTCACCAAAAACCTAACCAAATATGTTTGAATAGGCACTGAGATATATACCAGGTCACCAAAAACCTAACCAAATATGTTTGAATAGGCACTGAGATATATACTAGGTCACCAAAAACCTAACCAAATATGTTTGAATAGGCACTGAGATATATACTAGGTCACCAAAAACCTAACCAAATATGTTTGAATAGGCACTGAGATATATACTAGGTCACCAAAAACCTAACCAAATATGTTTGAATAGGCACTGAGATATATATACTAGGTCACCAAAAACCTAACCAAATATGTTTGAATAGGCACTGAGATATATACCAGGTCACTAAAAACCTAACCAAATATGTTTGAATAGGCACTGAGATATATACTAGGTCACCAAAAACCTAACCAAATATGTTTGAATAGGCACTGAGATATATACTAGGTCACCAAAAACCTAACCAAATATGTTTGAATAGGCACTGAGATATATACCAGGTCACTAAAAACCTAACCAAATATGTTTGAACAGGCACTGAGATATATACTAGGTCACCAAAAACCTAACCAAATCTGTTTGAATAGGCACTGAGATATATACTAGGTCACCAAAAACCTAACCAAATATGTTTGAATAGGCACTGAGATATATACTAGGTCACCAAAAACCTAACCAAATATGTTTGAATAGGCACTGAGATATATACTTGGTCACCAAAAACCTAACCAAATATGTTTGAATAGGCACTGAGATATATACTAGGTCACCAAAAACCTAACCAAATATGTTTGAATAGGCACTGAGATATATACCAGGTCACCAAAAACCTAACCAAATCTGTTTGAATAGGCACTGAGATATATACTAGGTCACCAAAAACCTAACCAAATATGTTTGAATAGGCACTGAGATATATACCAGGTCACTAGGCTAATACTCTATAATCATGTACTTGCATTGTGCAATCAAACTTTGTTGGAGCTAGAGGGAGATTTGGGATTAGTCCACCTCAGCTACCTCACTTCTCCCTTCTTTGATCTCTGGCAGAAGTATTTTCATGTAGAATATATTATAGAAGACACTTTATCCAACAATGTTCTCCCTTGTGTTACCGTCCATGCTCACCTATAAGGCGATCTCACCTATAAGACGATCTCACCTATAAGACGATCTCACCTATAAGGCGATCTCACCTATAAGACGATCTCACCATTAAGAAGATCTCACCTATAAGTCGATCTCACCTATAAGACGACCCCCCTTCTTTGGTCCTGAAATCTGTGGGTTTTGGCATGCACTCGTATAAAAGACGGGTTTATAAAATGGACATCATGTATAAACTGCATGTTTGGCCAGTGCAAGTTGAAGTGTCCGAGTGCTTTCCTATCTCTAAAACATAATTATGGATATCATTTAACACCTTTTTTAGCACTCGCTTATAAGACGAGAATCCACTTTGAAGCCATACGCTTGTTGTAAAAAACTGGTGTAATGGGAGAGTATGTATGGTATGCTGAAGTCCTGGTGTGATGGGAGAGTATGTATGGTATGCTGAAGTCCTGGTGTGATGGGAGAGTATGTATGGTATGCTGAAGTCCTGGTGTAATGGGAGAGTATGTATGGTATGCTGAAGTCCTGGTGTGATGGGAGAGTATGTATGGTATGCTGAAGTCCTGGTGTGATGGGAGAGTATGTATGGTATGCTGAAGTCCTGGTGTGATGGGAGAGTATGTATGGTATGCTGAAGTCCTGGTGTGATGGGAGAGTATGTATGGTATGCTGAAGTCCTAGTGTGATGGGAGAGTATGTATGGTATGCTGAAGTCCTGGTGTAATGGGAGAGTATGTATGGTATGCTGAAGTCCTGGTGTGATGGGAGAGTATGTATGGTATGCTGAAGTCCTGGTGTGATGGGAGAGTATGTATGGTATGCTGAAGTCCTGGTGTGATGGGTGAGTATGTATGGTATGCTGAAGTCCTGGTGTGATGGGTGAGTATGTATGGTATGCTGAAGTCCTTGTGTGATGGGTGAGTATGTATGGTATGCTGTAGTCCTGGTGTGATGGGTGAGTATGTATGGTATGCTGAAGCCATATGCTGGTTGTAAAAAACTGGTGTGATGGGTGAAAGTATGTATGGTATGCTGAAGCCATACGCTGGTTGTAAAAAACTGGTGTGATGGGAGAGTATGTATGGTATGCTGAAGTCCTGGTGTGATGGGAGAGTATGTATGGTATGCTGAAGTCCTGATGTGATGGGAGAGTATGTATGGTATGCTGAAGTCCTGGTGTGATGGGAGAGTATGTATGGTATGCTGAAGTCCTGGTGTGATGGGAGAGTATGTATGGTATGCTGAAGTCCTGATGTGATGGGAGAGTATGTATGGTATGCTGAAGTCCTAGTGTGATGGGAGAGTATGTATGGTATGCTGAAGTCCTAGTGTGATGGGAGAGTATGTATGGTATGCTGAAGTCCTGGTGTGACGGGAGAGTATGTATGGTATGCTGAAGTCATACGCTTGTTGTAAAAAACTGGTGTGATGGGTGAAAGTATGTATGGTATGCTGAAGTCCTTGTGTGATGGGAGAGTATGTATGGTATGCTGAAGTCCTGGTGTGATGGGAGAGTATGTATGGTATGCTGAAGTCCTGGTGTGATGGGTGAGTATGTATGGTATGCTGAAGTCCTGGTGTGATGGGAGAGTATGTATGGTATGCTGAAGTCCTGGTGTGATGGGAGAGTATGTATGGTATGCTGAAGTCCTAGTGTGATGGGAGAGTATGTATGGTATGCTGAAGTCCTGGTGTGATGGGAGAGTATGTATGGTATGCTGAAGTCCTGGTGTGATGGGAGAGTATGTATGGTATGCTGATGTCCTGGTGTGATGGGAGAGTATGTATGGTATGCTGAAGTCCTGGTGTGACGGGAGAGTATGTATGGTATGCTGAAGTCATACGCTTGTTGTAAAAAACTGGTGTGATGGGTGAAAGTATGTATGGTATGCTGAAGTCCTGGTGTGATGGGAGAGTATGTATGGTATGCTGAAGTCCTAGTGTGATGGGAGAGTATGTATGGTATGCTGAAGTCCTGATTGAGCTGAACAATATTGTATTCTTGATCTACATTTCTGTATAAACATTTATATAAAAGCAATTGATTGAGGTTAGCAGAGAATATGTAACAGTAAGTATTGCTAACATAAGTTATTGTAGATTATTATTGGGTTTTTGCATACCTGTGGAGTAAAGCGTGAAATGTGTGACCCAATTGAGACATAAAACCTCTTTTATAAATGGAAAATACATTAAAATTGTTGAATATTGTAAACTACTAAGTGTTCATTAAGTAATGCTTTATTGCAACATTTTGTTTTCAATTTAAAAATGTCTGTTCTGTCTAAAAGGATTATTTGAACATTAATGTGGTCGATTGGTATAAACAAACAGTTTGTAAGGTGAATTTAAGTTGTCATTCCTGTGCTTTCTTTATACATTAATAAGAGAATATTTGTTTGTTCTTCGTTTTGCAATAAGCAAATTGCAGTTTAACCTTGAAGGTTCATATAGTATGTCCTCAAAAAGCTCTTTAGTTTAATAGTTTAGTTTAATAATATTTTATTTGCTCTATACATATATATAATCAACACATTCTACACAATTATTCATATATACAAGGAAATACAGGCAAAAAGGGTTGGACAACAAGTTCTGACAACATTAGTTTAAGTCCTCCCCCTCAAAAAGCTCTCTTTCGATTTAGTATTGTAATTTTATTCACTATACCGGGGTATAATGAAGATATTTACAAACATTAGTTAGCATTTGTCCATGTTGTTATCGTATAACCTTTGAGCTCAAGGTCGGCATATAATTATAAAAATTATGCTAATGATTCTATTGAAATCTGTATAACATCATGATTATATATTCGCATAATTTGCTGGTTTTAACAATAAGCTGTCAGAGAATTGTGATGCGGGAGCATGATTAAAATGTGCTGAGGTCAGCAGTTTTGGGGTTGGACAATTTGGAATATATGTGAACACACAAGTTTAACCTGGTCTACCAGAATGAGAAACTCGACCGGACCACATCTAGTAGTAGTCCTTCATTACTGGTGCATAAAATACTTTAATGGAACTGATATATATGGAAGTATCATCTAGTGAGCATCTGTTACCAGGAATGTGTAAATACAATACCATCTATGTTATGTTTTCATTTTGCAAATATCGAATTCATGATGGAGACAGACTTGAAAAATTGCAAAAAAACTATTATATAAATCTAATCCAGGCACATAGCTACTATAAGGCTGAAGGCCCTGAAGACCCCTAAAATGCAAAACAACTGCAGTGGGGTGGATGTGGGGGGGGGGACGTGACAAAGAATTGGGTTGTCAACTTGTAGATCACATACATTCTGCACAGCATAAAAAGTCCGATTCAAATCTCTGGAAATATCGCAATTTGAACATCCAAGACGTAAAGGTGTCAGGATGCTCTATTGACGTTCTATGATTCATCGTGGGTGCCCGCCCACTCTAGCAATGTCACATCCTTTGATGTTCAATATATAATTAGGGCATGCAAATTCAAAATCGCTAGCTATGCCCTTGTAATCTATCATTTATAGTACATGGCTCACACTTGTCATCATTTTCTGAAACAAAAGATTACAACTCAAACCCACCAAATTGTGCTGTCTTTTAAAACCCTCATTGTGCATTAACTTAGAACATTTGTGCATTTACTTAGAACATGTGTGCATTTACTTAGAACATGTGTGCATTTACTTAGAACATGCTTGCATTTACTTAGAACATGTGTGCATTTACTTAGAACATGCTTGCATTTACTTAGAACATGTGTGTATTTACTTAGAACATGTGTGTATTTACTTAGAACATGTGTGCATTTACTTAGAACATGCTTGCATTTACTTAGAACATGTGTGCATTTACTTAGAACATGCTTGCATCAAGATATTCCTAGGAGTGGATTATTGACATCTACTATAAATTATTCACATTTGAAGCAAAAGTGTTAAAATCTGTCTTTTTGTGTGAAATTATTATTAAATTGCTTCCCATTATGGACACAAATTGTGCTTACAAATTATATCTTTATTTTTCTTTTTGAGAAGAAAAAACGCATAGAGATATTTAAACGTACATACTTAAATGCATACATGCTGTTAAATGCACACATGCCGTTAAATGCACACATGCTGTTAAATGCACACAGACTGTTAAATGCATGCATGCTGTTAAATACACACATACTGTTAAATGCACACAGGCTGTTAAATGCACACAGGCTGTTAAATGCAAACAGGCTGTTAAATGTACACAGGCAGTTAAATGCACACACGACTGTTAAATGCACACATGCTGTTAAATGCAAACAGGCTGTTAAATGCACACACGTTTTTAAAATCAGTTGATGACTGCTCGGAAATTAATTAAAATTAATTAAATTTTGTACCCAACTGTCAAGAAGAAGTGGACAATTAATTTGAATGAGAAGTTTGAAATAGAGAGCCGAATACGTTAATATTTCCAATTGTTGTTGTTATAAACCTAAAGTTCAGAATAAAGATTGGTGGTCTAAATGGATTTTCAATAACTCCAGTGTCTATAGTCCTGATATAGTATATAGCAGTAGTCCCGGTAGGGTAATTGATGACATGTATGTAATATACTGTTGTGGCTAGCCTAACATTCTAAAATGTAACATTGCATTGCTTAAATGCCATATTTCTTGTCACCCAGCCAAAATGTGTTTAAGTGTAAATGTTATTCAGTGTGTACACATGCTACAAGCTTTGTTGAATGTAAATTCTACTGCCATAAATGTATGCACTGGAGCAATATAAACAGATTATACAATACGTTATTGCTGTGACGTTAAATGATATTAAAATTGTTTGTAATGAAGTTATCCTAGAGCGATTATATAAGTAATTACCATAAACAATTTAAATCTGAACCCCAATTTATACTTGGCAAATCCCTATTTAGTTGAAACAGAATTTAATTTCACTGTGAAACTATTGGACCATATTAATGTGGCAGCTAATGATAGCTCTCCTTTCTTTGTATTTGGTGTGGGAGTATCGCCCACAACTCAGTTTCTGTCTACCAAGGAACATCTCATGAAACTTTTAAGACAGAAACGACTAGTCAGAATATTGATTGAATGTTATTAGCAGTGACCTCTATTACATTTCTTTCAAATAATGTCATTCCAAGAAAAAATTAGTCCAACTTATAAACAATGTATGTGTTATACGTTTATTTATCATCGCTACCGGTTGCCCATATAAGTGACTCCTCATGAAGAGATTAGTCATTTTAGATGTTTAGAGGACAGTGCAGTGATACAGACCCATTCCAGAGTCTCCTTTGGTTCTTTTACATGCATGGTGTAAAACATCGATACAAGACCTCGGTTTAAAGTCCCATCTGAAAGACTGTTAATATCATTAGGGTCAGAGGATCGAACATGTTATCAACTACTACTGGTCTGTCTCCTCTGCAAGTAATATAATTGTCAGTAATTGATAATGAGAGAGGGAGTGGACGCATCTGGTGATGCAAACAGCATAGAGCCAGATCAGACATTGTGTAATGCCGCAGCTGATCGGGATCTATTTTGTTTGCGCAATCCTTTTAATTTATTCAGCATTGTAAGGGGTAAGAGTGGTTTTTGCTCATACATTTAATGGTACATATTTTTTATGCAAACAAAATTTAAAATAGTTAATTATAATAATAAGTTTTGGCAGCATTGATCAATGTCTGCATTGTTTGCATAACTAACTGTTTTCCCCAATAATATAGAATGTTTATTGTTATATCCATCATGTTACATGCTATATCCATCATGTCCTATGTTACATGCTATATCCATCATGTCCTATGTTACATGCTATATCCATCATGTACATGCTATATCCATCATGTCCTATGTTACATGCTATATCCATCATGTCCTATGTTACATGCTATATCCATCATGTACATGCTATATCCATCATGTCCTATGTTACATGCTATATCCATCATGTCCTATGTTACATGCTATATCCATCATGTCCTATGTTACATGCTATATCCATCATGTCCTATGTTACATGCTATATCCATCATGTACATGCTATATCCATCATGTCCTATGTTACATGCTATATCCATCATGTCCTATGTTACATGCTATATCCATCATGTCCTATGTTACATGCTATATCCATCATGTCTGCTATATTTGTCCTATGTTACATGCTATATCCATCATGTCCTATGTTACATGCTATATCCATCATGTACATGCTATATCCATCATGTCCTATGTTACATGCTATATCCATCATGTCCTATGTTACATGCTATATCCATCATGTACATGCTATATCCATCATGTCCTATGTTACATGCTATATCCATCATGTTTGTTGTTTACATGCTATATCCATCATGTCCTATGTTACATGCTATATCCATCATGTACATGCTATATCCATCATGTCCTATGTTACATGCTATATCCATCATGTCCTATGTTACATGCTATATCCATCATGTCCTATGTTACATGCTATATCCATCATGTACATGCTATATCCATCATGTCCTATGTTACATGCTATATCCATCATGTACATGCTATATCCATCATGTCCTATGTTACATGCTATATCCATCATGTCCTATGTTACATGCTATATCCATCATGTCCTATGTTACATGCTATATCCATCATGTCCTATTTACATGCTATATCCATCATGTACATGCTATATCCATCATGTCCTATGTTACATGCTATATCCATCATGTACATGCTATATCCATCATGTCCTATGTTACATGCTATATCCATCATGTCCTATGTTACATGCTATATCCATCATGTCCTATGTTACATGCTATATCCATCATGTACATGCTATATCCATCATGTCCTATGTTACATGCTATATCCATCATGTCCTATGTTACATGCTATATCCATCATGTCCTATGTTACATGCTATATCCATCATGTACATGCTATATCCATCATGTCCTATGTTACATGCTATATCCATCATGTACATGCTATATCCATCATGTCCTATGTTACATGCTATATCCATCATGTCCTATGTTACATGCTATATCCATCATGTCCTATGTTACATGCTATATCCATCATGTACATGCTATATCCATCATGTCCTATGTTACATGCTATATCCATCATGTCCTATGTTACATGCTATATCCATCATGTCCTATGTACATGCTATATCCAGCATGTCCTATGTTACATGCTATATCCATCATGTCCTATGTTACATGCTATATCCATCATGTCCTATGTTACATGCTATATCCATCATGTCCTATGTTACATCCATCATGTCCTATGTTACATGCTATATCCATCATGTCCTATGTTACATGCTATATCCATCATGTCCTATGTACATGCTATATCCATCATGTCCTATGTACATGCTATATCCATCATGTCCTATGTACATGCTATATCCATCATGTCCTATGTTACATGCTATATCCATCATGTACATGCTATATCCATCATGTCCTATGTTACATGCTATATCCATCATGTCCTATGTTACATGCTATATCCATCATGTCCTATGTTACATGCTATATCCATCATGTACATGCTATATCCATCATGTCCTATGTTACATGCTATATCCATTATGTCCTATGTTACATGCTATATCCATCATGTCCTATGTTACATGTTATATCCATCATGTCCTATGTTACATGCTATATCCATCATGTCCTATGTTACATGCTATATCCATCATGTACATGCTATATCCACCATGTCCTATGTTACATGCTATATCCATCATGTCCTATGTTTATTGTTACATTCCATCGGGAATGACTCCGAATGAGGTATTTTTAATGGTCTTGTGTATTTTAACCCTAATTTGTTGCGCAGTGGTAGCACGTTCTCTTCAAGTGTGAAATGCCAAGTTGGAACCCAGCTGTATCCGTTATGATTGTGCCCTTAGGCAAGGCATTTAAGTTCTACATTGCCTCTTCTCTCCATCGTGGGAATGGATTCCATCAAGAACGAGAGGTATCAAGAGTGTTTAATATAAGTTGTAAGAACTTTTTTTGCAATTGAGCTAACATAATGGTATATAAACGAAATTGATTAAATAAAACCATTCGAGAACGCAATGTGGCTCTTTCTCATTTCTCCCAAACATTGCATAACGCAATGCGGCTCTTATTTCTCCCAAACATTTGAGAACGCAATGCGGCTCTTATTTCTCCCAAACATTGCATAACGCAATGCGGCTCTTTCTCACTTCTGCCAAACATTGCATAACGCGATGTCGCTCTTTCTCATTTCTGCCAAACATTCCATAACGCGATGTCGCTCTTTCTCATTTCTCCCAAACATTCCATAACGCAATGCGGCTCTTTCTCACTTCTCCCAAACATTGCATAACGCAATGCGGCTCTTTCTCACTTCTCCCAAACATTGCATAACGCAATGCGGCTCTTATTTCTCCCAAACATTTGAGAACGCAATGCGGCTCTTATTTCTCCCAAACATTTGAGAACGCAATGCGGCTCTTTCTCATTTCTCCCAAACATTGCATAACGCAATGTCGCTCTTTCTCATTTCTGCCAAACATTCCATAACGCGATGTCGCTCTTTCTCACTTCTGCCAAACATTCCATAACGCGATGTCGCTCTTTCTCATTTCTGCCAAACATTCCATAACGCGATGTCGCTCTCTCTCACCTCTCCCAAACATTCCATAACGCGATGTCGCTCTCTCTCACTTCTGCCAAACATTCCATAACGCGATGTCGCTCTCTCTCACTTCTGCCAAACATTCCATAACGCGATGTCGCTCTCTCTCACTTCTGCCAAACATTCCATAACGCGATGTCGCTCTCTCTCACTTCTGCCAAACATTCCATAACGCGATGTCGCTCTCTCTCACTTCTGCCAAACATTCTGACCTAGGATGAGCACTGTAAGGTGTAAGAACTTATTCCCAATATAGTTAACATAAATTTGTATTATATACATAAAATGTGTCCCTGCATGCATTTTACGGCAATGAATCATTCATTGATTGGGTTTTTTTTCTGTACAGAAGTAAACTGACAGCTGTCGCTGATTGTGTATTATTGATATTACAACTGTATAATTACATGATGTAGAAATAAATATATATATGAAACAAGTCGGCTTATGAGTCATCCGATTTGATATTTAATTGCAGTAAAGAAACAAGTCATAATCGCTCTGTACAATGAGATACTACAAGTTTCCTGTGGCTGTATTCTCTACATTGAGATACTACAAGTTTCCTGTGGCTGTATTCTGTACAATGAGATACTACAAGTTTCCTGTGGCTGTATTCTGTACAATGAGATACTACAAGTTTTCTGTGGCTGTATTCTGTTCAGTTATATTCTATACCAGTTCTTGTTGCATTCAACTATGTAGGCATAACCCAGGATTGAAACCCACACTGCTGCGACTAGCAATGATAAATCTCACCACTGTTACAACTACACACTGCTGCGACTGCTGCGACTAGCAACTCCAAGAATGGTTGCATAATGTATGACAAGTTTAGTAGATAACAAGGTTCAACAACTCTATCACCATGGGGGAGTACTGTTTATAGTCACTACACTGTTGTAGTTATTTTCAGTGCTTGATCTTGTATATATATTACACTGCATCATTATATTGATGTTACAGAATGGAGTCGATCAGGAACCGACCAGTTTGGAACATATAAAACGTTCCGACGTGTTCCCCAAGAAAATGCTGGTTTCGGAAGATAATAACTTGCGTGTACCGTTCCCTCTCCTCAGTGGTGAGAGTGCCGAGTTTCTTGGTCGCACAGCGGACGGGATTGTGGTCGTATCAAACTTCCGTCTACTCATTCGTTACAAGGAATCGTTTATTAATGTTCCGCTGGATTTGATAGAAGCTGTGGAGATGAGAGATATCTTCTATCTACATATCTACTGCAAGGACGCAACTGTGGCCAGGTATGAAACAAATATATCGCTCATATTGCATTTTACTCTGCATGCTGGGTAAAATAAATGGTATAAATAGTTCAAATAATTGTAGCACATGACAATTCATTAATGTGTTTTCCTTATTTGTAGCTGATAACTCTGGAATTTCATGAGAATTGTGCTATTCTTTAGAATTAAATTACTTTACATATTTTATTGTTATTTTCACCAACAGCAGAGTTTTTCCAAAGTAAGTTATGCAACAAATAGATGACAAGTACACTCAATACCTATTGTACAGGACTCTACCCACACCCCTGTAGGTTGTACAACAAATAGATGACAAGTACACTCTATACATATTGTACAGGACTCTCCCCACACCCCTGTAGGTTGTACAACAAATAGATGACAAGTACACTCAATACCTATTGTACAGGACTCCCCACACCCCTGTAGGTTGTACAACAAATAGATGACAAGTACACTCAATACCTATTGTACAGGACTCTCCCCCACACCCCTGTAGGTTGTACAACAAATAGATGACAAGTACACACACTATCTATAGTACAAGACTCTCCCCACAGAAATCTTATTAATAACACTGTAGCACTTCTAGCTAGGCCCATAGACTCACTATACTTCTAGCTAGGCCCATAGACTCACTATACTTCTATCTAGGCCCATAAACTCACTATACTTCTATCTAGGCCCATAGACTCACTATACTTCTAGCTAGGCCCATATACTCACTATACTTCTAGCTAGGGCCATAGACTCACTATACTTCTATCTAGGCCCATAGACTCACTATACTTCTAGCTAGGCCCATATACTCACTATACTTCTAGCTAGGCCCATAGACTCACTATACTTCTAGCTAGGCCCATATACTCACTATACTTCTAGCTAGGCCCATAGACTCACTATACTTCTATCTAGGCCCATAGACTCACTATACTTCTAGCCCATAACTCACTATACTTCTAGCTAGCCATACTCACTATACTTCTATCTAGGCCCATATACTCACTATACTTCTAGCTAGGCCCATATACTCACTATACTTCTATCTAGGCCCATAGACTCACTATACTTCTAGCTAGGCCCATATACTCACTATACTTCTAGCTAGGCCCATAGACTCACTATACTTCTAGCTAGGCCCATAGACTCACTATACTTCTAGCTAGGCCCATATACTCACTATACTTCTAGCTAGGCCCATATACTCACTATACTTCTAGCTAGTCCTATATACTCACTATACTTCTATCTAGGCCCATAGACTCACTATACTTCTAGCTAGGCCCATATACTCACTATACTTCTAGCTAGGCCCATAGACTCACTATACTTCTATCTAGGCCCATATACTCACTATACTTCTAGCTAGGCCTATAGACTCACTATACTTCTAGCTAGGCCCATAGACTCACTATACTTCTAGCTAGGCCCATAGACTCACTATACTTCTAGCTAGGCCCATATACTCACTATACTTCTAGCTAGGCCCATATACTCACTATACTTCTAGCCAGGCCCATATACTCACTATACTTCTAGCTAGGCCCATAGACTCACTATACTTCTAGCTAGGCCCATATACTCACTATACTTCTAGCTAGGCCCTATACTCACTATATTCTATCTAGGCCCATATACTCACTATACTTCTAGCTAGGCCCATATACTCACTATACTTCTAGCTAGGCCTATAGACTCACTATACTTCTATCTAGGCCCATAGACTCACTATACTTCTAGCTAGGCCTATAGACTCACTATACTTCTAGCTAGGCCCATATACTCACTATACTTCTAGCTAGCATATACTCACTATACTTCTAGCTAGGCCCATAGACTCACTATACTTCTAGCTAGGCCCATATACTCACTATACTTCTAGCTAGGCCCATATACTCACTATACTTCTAGCTAGGCCCATATACTCACTATACTTCTAGCTAGGCCTATAGACTCACTATACTTCTAGCTAGGGCCATATACTCACTATACTTCTAGCTAGGCCCATATACTCACTATACTTCTAGCTAGGGCCATATACTCACTATACTTCTAGCTAGGCTAGACTCACTATACTTCTAGCTAGGGCCATAGACTCACTATACTTCTAGCTAGGCCATATACTCACTATACTTCTAGCTAGGCCCATATACTCACTATACTTCTAGCTAGGCCCATATACTCACTATACTTCTAGCTAGTCCTATATACTCACTATACTTCTATCTAGGCCCATAGACTCACTATACTTCTAGCTAGGCCCATATACTCACTATACTTCTAGCTAGTCCTATAGACTCACTATACTTCTATCTAGGCCCATATACTCACTATACTTCTAGCTAGGCCTATAGACTCACTATACTTCTATCTAGGCCCATAGACTCACTATACTTCTAGCTAGGCCTATAGACTCACTATACTTCTAGCTAGGGCCATATACTCACTATACTTCTAGCTAGGCCTATATACTCACTATACTTCTAGCTAGTTTTTTTGGTTTATACTCACTAGGCCCATATACTCACTATACTTCTAGCTAGGCCCATAGACTCACTATACTTCTAGCTAGGCCCATAGACTCACTATACTTCTAGCTAGGCCCATATACTCACTATACTTCTAGCCAGGCCCATATACTCACTATACTTCTAGCTAGGCCCATAGACTCACTATACTTCTAGCTAGGCCCATATACTCACTATACTTCTAGCTAGGCCCATATACTCACTATACTTCTATCTAGGCCCATATACTCACTATACTTCTAGCTAGGTTATCTTCTAGCTAGGCCCATATACTCACTATACTTCTAGCTAGGCCCATAGACTCACTATACTTCTAGCTAGGCCCATAGACTCACTATACTTCTAGCTAGGCCCATATACTCACTATACTTCTAGCTAGGCCCATAGACTCACTATGCTTCTAGCTAGGCCCATATACTCACTATACTTCTAGCTAGGCCTATAGACTCACTATACTTCTAGCTAGGGCCATATACTCACTATACTTCTAGCTAGGCCCATATACTCACTATACTTCTATCTAGGCCCATATACTCACTATACTTCTAGCTAGGCCCATATACTCACTATACTTCTAGCTAGTCCTATATACTCACTATACTTCTATCTAGGCCCATAGACTCACTATACTTCTAGCTAGGCCCATATACTCACTATACTTCTAGCTAGTCCTATAGACTCACTATACTTCTATCTAGGCCCATATACTCACTATACTTCTAGCTAGGCCTATAGACTCACTATACTTCTATCTAGGCCCATAGACTCACTATACTTCTAGCTAGGCCTATAGACTCACTATACTTCTAGCTAGGGCCATATACTCACTATACTTCTAGCTAGGCCTATAGACTCACTATACTTCTAGCTAGGCCCATATACTCACTATACTTCTAGCTAGGCCCATATACTCACTATACTTCTAGCTAGTCCTATATACTCACTATACTTCTATCTAGGCCCATAGACTCACTATACTTCTAGCTAGGCCCATATACTCACTATACTTCTAGCTAGTCCTATAGACTCACTATACTTCTATCTAGGCCCATATACTCACTATACTTCTAGCTAGGCCTATAGACTCACTATACTTCTATCTAGGCCCATAGACTCACTATACTTCTAGCTAGGCCCATAGACTCACTATACTTCTAGCTAGGCCCATATACTCACTATACTTCTAGCTAGGCCCATATACTCACTATACTTCTAGCCAGGCCCATATACTCACTATACTTCTAGCTAGGCCCATAGACTCACTATACTTCTAGCTAGGCCCATATACTCACTATACTTCTAGCTAGGCCCATATACTCACTATACTTCTATCTAGGCCCATATACTCGCTATACTTCTAGCTAGGGCCATATACTCACTATACTTCTAGCTAGGCCCATAGACTCACTATACTTCTAGCTAGGCCCATAGACTCACTATACTTCTAGCTAGGCCCATATACTCACTATACTTCTAGCTAGGCCTATAGACTCACTATACTTCTAGCTAGGGCCATATACTCACTATACTTCTAGCTAGGCCCGTATACTCACTATACTTCTATCTAGGCCCATATACTCACTATACTTCTAGCTAGGCCCATATACTCACTATACTTCTAGCTAGTCCTATATACTCACTATACTTCTATCTAGGCCCATAGACTCACTATACTTCTAGCTAGGCCCATATACTCACTATACTTCTAGCTAGTCCTATAGACTCACTATACTTCTATCTAGGCCCATATACTCACTATACTTCTAGCTAGGCCTATAGACTCACTATACTTCTATCTAGGCCCATAGACTCACTATACTTCTAGCTAGGCCTATAGACTCACTATACTTCTAGCTAGGGCCATATACTCACTATACTTCTAGCTAGGCCTATAGACTCACTATACTTCTAGCTAGGGCCATATACTCACTATACTTCTAGCTAGGCCCATAGACTCACTATACTTCTAGCTAGGCCCATAGACTCACTATACTTCTAGCTAGGCCCATATACTCACTATACTTCTAGCTAGGCCCTATACTCACTATACTTCTAGCTAGGCCCATATACTCACTATACTTCTAGCTAGGCCCATATACTCACTATATTTCTAGCTAGGCCTATAGACTCACTATACTTCTAGCTAGGGCCATAGACTCACTATACTTCTAGCTAGGGCCATATACTCACTATACTTCTAGCTAGGGCCATATACTCACTATACTTCTAGCTAGGGCCATAGACTCACTATACTTCTAGCTAGGGCCATATACTCACTATACTTCTAGCTAGGCCCATATACTCACTATACTTCTAGCTAGCCATATACTCACTATACTTCTAGCTAGTCCTATATACTCACTATACTTCTATCTAGGCCCAAAGACTCACTATACTTCTAGCTAGGCCCATATACTCACTATACTTCTAGCTAGTCCTATAGACTCACTATACTTCTATCTAGGCCCATATACTCACTATACTTCTAGCTAGGCCTATAGACTCACTATACTTCTATCTAGGCCCATATACTCACTATACTTCTAGCTAGTCCTATAGACTCACTATACTTCTATCTAGGCCCATATACTCACTATACTTCTATCTAGGCCCATATACTCACTATACTTCTAGCTAGTCCTATAGACTCACTATACTTCTATCTAGGCCCATATACTCACTATACTTCTAGCTAGGCCCATATACTCACTATACTTCTAGCTAGGCCTATATACTCACTATACTTCTAGCTAGGCCTATAACTCACTATACTTCTACTAGGCCCATATACTCACTATACTTCTAGCTAGGCCTATAGACTCACTATACTTCTAGCTAGGCCATATACTCACTATACTTCTAGCTAGGCCATAGACTCACTATACTTCTAGCTAGGCCATAGACTCACTATACTTCTAGCTAGGCCCATATACTCACTATACTTCTAGCTAGGCCCATATACTCACTATACTTCTAGCTAGGCCCATATACTCACTATACTTCTAGCTAGGCCCATATACTCACTATACTTCTAGCTAGGCCTATACTCACTATACTTCTAGCTAGGCCCATATACTCACTATACTTCTAGCTAGGCTATAGACTCACTATACTTCTAGCTAGGCCCATATACTCACTATACTTCTAGCTAGGCCCATAGACTCACTATACTTCTATCTAGGGCCATAGACTCACTATACTTCTAGCTAGGGCCATATACTCACTATACTTCTAGCTAGGCCTATAACTCACTATACTTCTATCTAGGCCCATATACTCACTATACTTCTAGCTAGTCCTATAGACTCACTATACTTCTATCTAGGCCCATATACTCACTATACTTCTAGCTAGGCCCATATACTCACTATACTTCTAGCTAGTCCTATAGACTCACTATACTTCTATCTAGGCCCATATACTCACTATACTTCTAGCTAGGCCTATAGACTCACTATACTTCTATCTAGGCCCATATACTCACTATACTTCTAGCTAGTCCTATAGACTCACTATACTTCTATCTAGGCCCATATACTCACTATACTTCTATCTAGGCCCATATACTCACTATACTTCTAGCTAGTCCTATAGACTCACTATACTTCTATCTAGGCCCATATACTCACTATACTTCTAGCTAGGCCCATATACTCACTATACTCACTATACTTCTAGCTAGGCCCATATACTCACTATACTTCTAGCTAGGCCCATATACTCACTATACTTCTATCTAGGCCCATATACTCACTATACTTCTAGCTAGTCCTATAGACTCACTATACTTCTAGCTAGGCCCATAGACTCACTATGCTTCTAGCTAGGCCCATAGACTCGCTATACTTCTATGGTTGTCCATTCTGAAATAAATAACACATATATTATAAATTAATAGGTCTGTCTTATAATGTAATAAAAATTTAAGGGTTTGTCTCAGTTTAACACTATTTACCCCAACGTTTGACATTAATTATTCTTGGGCACCGGCTTGAGCACTGAATATTTAATGCATCAGAATTGCATGTAGTCATAAGATGCATCATTGTATCTAGAGTATATACTGTTTAGTAGTGACATTCAAAACAGCAAGAGAACAATGTGGATTTGTTTATTGTACCTGCAAGGTGGAGCCCAAAGCCTTCTTGTAGCAACGAGGTGGATCCCTACTACTTCAATGTAACAGCGAGGTGGATCCCAAAGCCTTCTTGTAGCAAAGAGGTGGATCCCTACTACCTCCTTGTAACAGTGATGTGGATCCCCACTACCTCCTTGTAACAGTGATGTGGATCCCCACTACCTCCCTGTAACAGTGAGGTGGATCCCCACTACCTCCTTGTAACAGTGATGTGGATCCACACTACCTCCCTGTAACAGTGAGGTGGATCCACACTACCTCCCTGTAACAGTGATGTGGATCCACACTACCTCCCTGTAACAGTGAGGTGGATCCCCACTACCTCCTTGTAACAGTGATGTGGATCCACACTACCTCCTTGTAACAGTGATGTGGATCCCCACTACCTCCTTGTAACAGTGATGTGGATCCCCACTACCTCCTTGTAACAGTGATGTGGATCCCCACTACCTCCTTGTAACAGTGATGTGGATCCCCACTACCTCCCTGTAACAGTGAGGTGGATCCCCACTACCTCCTTGTAACAGTGATGTGGATCCACACTACCTCCCTGTAACAGTGAGGTGGATCCACACTACCTCCCTGTAACAGTGATGTGGATCCACACTACCTCCCTGTAACAGTGAGGTGGATCCCCACTACCTCCTTGTAACAGTGATGTGGATCCACACTACCTCCTTGTAACAGTGATGTGGATCCCCACTACCTCCTTGTAACAGTGATGTGGATCCACACTACCTCCCTGTAACAGTGAGGTGGATCCACACTACCTCCCTGTAACAGTGATGTGGATCCACACTACCTCCCTGTAACAGTGAGGTGGATCCCCACTACCTCCTTGTAACAGTGATGTGGATCCACACTACCTCCTTGTAACAGTGATGTGGATCCCCACTACCTCCTTGTAACAGTGATGTGGATCCCTACTACCTCCTTGTAACAGTGATGTGGATCCCCACTACCTCCTTGTAACAGTGATGTGGATCCCCACTACCTCCTTGTAACAGTGATGTGGATCCCTACTACCTCCTTGTAACAGTGAGGTGGATCCCCACTACCTCCTTGTAACAGTGATGTGGATCCACACTACCTCCTTGTAACAGTGATGTGGATCCCCACTACCTCCTTGTAACAGTGATGTGGATCCCCACTACCTCCTTGTAACAGTGATGTGGATCCCCACTACCTCCTTGTAACAGTGATGTGGATCCCTACTACCTCCTTGTAACAGTGATGTGGATCCCCACTACCTCCTTGTAACAGTGATGTGGATCCCCACTACCTCCTTGTAACAGTGATGTGGATCCCTACTACCTCCTTGTAACAGTGATGTGGATCCCTACTACCTCCTTGTAACAGTGATGTGGATCCCTACTACCTCCTTGTAACAGTGATGTGGATCCCCACTACCTCCTTGTAACAGTGATGTGGATCCCTACTACCTCCTTGTAACAGTGATGTGGATCCCCACTACCTCCTTGTAACAGTGATGTGGATCCCCACTACCTCCTTGTAACAGTGATGTGGATCCCCACTACCTCCTTGTAACAGTGATGTGGATCCCTACTACCTCCTTGTAACAGTGATGTGGATCCCCACTACCTCCTTGTAACAGTGATGTGGATCCCTACTACCTCCTAGCAGAATGCAGAACTTGTGACCCACTACCTCCTAGCAGAATCTGATGCACAGGAATGGCTCCACAAAATGCTACCAGTTAATGTTTATGCAAAATGTAATGTAACCAAAAAACAGATCATGTTTTTGCCCTGAGATAAAGTGATTAGATTTCACTCATGGCTAGAACTTAGTCTGAGAATGATTAATATAAGTTGTTAATGCTTGTTTTGTGATCGTTGTAAAATAAATAAAAAAGTTGATACTTGGCATATAATAGCTTGCATTGCCAATGGGCAATGACAACCTCTGATGTCAACAGACAGCTCTCATTGTTATTCCCAGTAGTTGACTGTTTATTCCCATTAGTTGACTGTTTATTCCCATTAGTTGACTGTTTATATGTTTCTGTCTGTTGACTGTTTATATGTTTCTGTCTGTTGACTGTTTATTCCCATTAGTTGACTGTTTATTCCCAGTAGTTGACTGTTTATTCCCAGTAGTTGACTGTTTATATGTTTCTGTCTGTTGACTGTTTATTCCCATTAGTTGACTGTTTATATGTTTCTGTCTGTTGACTGTTTATTCCCATTAGTTGACTGTTTATATGTTTCTGTCTGTTGACTGTTTATTCCCATTAGTTGACTGTTTATATGTTTCTGTCTGTTGACTGTTTATTCCCAGTAGTTGACTGTTTATATGTTTCTGTCTGTTGATTGTTTATTCCCAGTAGTTGACTGTTTATTCCCAGTAGTTGACTGTTTATTCCCATTAGTTGACTGTTTATTCCCAGTAGTTGACTGTTTATTCCCATTAGTTGACTGTTTATATGTTTCTGTCTGTTGATTGTTTATTCCCAGTAGTTGACTGTTTATATGTTTCTGTCTGTTGACTGTTTATTCCCATTAGTTGACTGTTTATTCCCAGTAGTTGACTGTTTATATGTTTCTGTCTGTTGACTGTTTATTCCCATTAGTTGACTGTTTATTCCCATTAGTTGACTGTTTATTCCCATTAGTTGACTGTTTATTCCCAGTAGTTGACTGTTTATATGTTTCTGTCTGTTGATTGTTTATTCCCAGTAGTTGACTGTTTATATGTTTCTGTCTGTTGACTGTTTATTCCCATTAGTTGACTGTTTATTCCCAGTAGTTGACTGTTTATATGTTTCTGTCTGTTGACTGTTTATTCCCATTAGTTGACTGTTTATTCCCAGTAGTTGACTGTTTATTCCCATTAGTTGACTGTTTATTCCCAGTAGTTGACTGTTTATTCCCAGTAGTTGACTGTTTATTCCCATTAGTTGACTGTTTATTCCCAGTAGTTGACTGTTTATATGTTTCTGTCTGTTGACTGTTTATTCCCAGTAGTTGACTGTTTATTTCTATTAGTTGACTGTTTATTCCCATTAGTTGACTGTTTATTCCCAGTAGTTGACTGTTTATATGTTTCTGTCTGTTGACTGTTTATTCCCATTAGTTGACTGTTTATTCCCAGTAGTTGACTGTTTATATGTTTCTGTTTGTTGACTGTTTATTCCCAGTAGTTGACTGTTTATTCCCATTAGTTGACTGTTTATTCCCAGTAGTTGACTGTTTATATGTTTCTGTCTGTTGACTGTTTATTCCCAGTAGTTGACTGTTTATTCCCATTAGTTGACTGTTTATTCCCATTAGTTGACTGTTTATTCCCAGTAGTTGACTGTTTATATGTTTCTGTCTGTTGACTGTTTATTCCCATTAGTTGACTGTTTATTCCCAGTAGTTGACTGTTTATATGTTTCTGTCTGTTGACTGTTTATTCCCATTAGTTGACTGTTTATTCCCATTAGTTGACTGTTTATTCCCAGTAGTTGACTGTTTATTCCCAGTAGTTGACTGTTTATATGTTTCTGTCTGTTGACTGTTTATTCCCATTAGTTGACTGTTTATATGTTTCTGTCTGTTGACTGTTTATTCCCAGTAGTTGACTGTTTATATGTTTCTGTCTGTTGACTGTTTATTCCCATTAGGTGACTGTTTATTCCCAGTAGTTGACTGTTTATATGTTTCTGTCTGTTGACTGTTTATTCCCATTAGTTGACTGTTTATTCCCAGTAGTTGACTGTTTATTCCCAGTAGTTGACTGTTTATATGTTTCTGTCTGTTGACTGTTTATTCCCATTAGGTGACTGTTTATTCCCAGTAGTTGACTGTTTATATGTTTCTGTCTGTTGACTGTTTATTCCCATTAGTTGACTGTTTATTCCCAGTAGTTGACTGTTTATTCCCAGTAGTTGACTGTTTATATGTTTCTGTCTGTTGACTGTTTATTCCCATTAGTTGACTGTTTATTCCCAGTAGTTGACTGTTTATATGTTTCTGTCTGTTGACTGTTTATTCCCATTAGTTGACTGTTTATTCCCAGTAGTTGACTGTTTATTCCCAGTAGTTGACTGTTTATATGTTTCTGTCTGTTGACTGTTTATTCCCATTAGTTGACTGTTTATATGTTTCTGCCTGTTGACTGTTTATTCCCAGTAGTTGACTGTTTATATGTTTCTGTCTGTTGACTGTTTATTCCCATTAGTTGACTGTTTATATGTTTCTGTCTGTTGACTGTTTATTCCCATTAGTTGACTGTTTATATGTTTCTGCCTGTTGACTGTTTATTCCCAGTAGTTGACTGTTTATATGTTTCTGTCTGTTGACTGTTTATTCCCATTAGTTGACTGTTTATTCCCAGTAGTTGACTGTTTATATGTTTCTGTCTGTTGACTGTTTATTCCCATTAGTTGACTGTGTATTCCCAGTAGTTGACTGTTTATATGTTTCTGTCTGTTGACTGTTTATTCCCATTAGTTGACTGTTTATTCCCAGTAGTTGACTGTTTATATGTTTCTGTCTGTTGACTGTTTATTCCCATTAGTTGACTGTTTATTCCCATTAGTTGACTGTTTATTCCCATTAGTTGACTGTTTATATGTTTCTGTCTGTTGACTGTTTATTCCCATTAGTTGACTGTTTATTCCCATTAGTTGACTGTTTATTCCCATTATTTGACTGTTTATATGTTTCTGTCTGTTGACTGTTTATTCCCAGTAGTTGACTGTTTATTCCCATTAGTTGACTGTTTATTCCCAGTAGTTGACTGTTTATTCCCATTAGTTGACTGTTTATTCCCAGTAGTTGACTGTTTATTCCCATTAGTTGACTGTTTATATGTTTCTGTCTGTTGACTGTTTATTCCCAGTAGTTGACTGTTTATTCCCAGTAGTTGACTGTTTATATGTTTCTGCCTGTTGACTGTTTATTCCCAGTAGTTGACTGTTTATATGTTTCTGTCTGTTGACTGTTTATTCCCATTAGTTGACTGTTTATATGTTTCTGTCTGTTGACTGTTTATTCCCATTAGTTGACTGTTTATATGTTTCTGTCTGTTGACTGTTTATTCCCAGTAGTTGACTGTTTATATGTTTCTGTCTGTTGACTGTTTATTCCCATTAGTTGACTGTTTATTCCCATTAGTTGACTGTTTATTCCCAGTAGTTGACTGTTTATATGTTTCTGTCTGTTGACTGTTTATTCCCAGTAGTTGACTGTTTATATGTTTCTGTCTGTTGACTGTTTATTCCCATTAGTTGACTGTTTATTCCCA
>CM026402.1:55211535-55240562 GCA_014843695.1 Archivesica marissinica
TCTAGCTAGGCCCATATACTCACTATACTTCTAGCTAGGCCCATATACTCACTATACTTCTAGCTAGGCCCATATACTCACTATACTTCTAGCTAGGCCCATATACTCACTATATTTCTAGCTAGGCCTATAGACTCACTATACTTCTAGCTAGGGCCATAGACTCACTATACTTCTAGCTAGGGCCATATACTCACTATACTTCTAGCTAGGGCCATATACTCACTATACTTCTAGCTAGGGCCATAGACTCACTATACTTCTAGCTAGGGCCATAGACTCACTATACTTCTAGCTAGGGCCATATACTCACTATACTTCTAGCTAGGGCCATATACTCACTATACTTCTAGCTAAGCCCATATACTCACTATACTTCTAGCTAGTCCTATAGACTCACTATACTTCTATCTAGGCCCAAAGACTCACTATACTTCTAGCTAGGCCCATATACTCACTATACTTCTAGCTAGTCCTATAGACTCACTATACTTCTATCTAGGCCCATATACTCACTATACTTCTAGCTAGGCCTATAGACTCACTATACTTCTATCTAGGCCCATATACTCACTATACTTCTAGCTAGTCCTATAGACTCACTATACTTCTATCTAGGCCCATATACTCACTATACTTCTATCTAGGCCCATATACTCACTATACTTCTAGCTAGTCCTATAGACTCACTATACTTCTATCTAGGCCCATATACTCACTATACTTCTAGCTAGGCCCATATACTCACTATACCTCTAGCTAGGCCTATATACTCACTATACTTCTAGCTAGGCCTATAGACTCACTATACTTCTAGCTAGGGCCATATACTCACTATACTTCTAGCTAGGCCCATATACTCACTATACTTCTAGCTAGGCCCATATACTCACTATACTTCTAGCTAGGCCCATATACTCACTATACTTCTAGCTAGGCCCATATACTCACTATACTTCTATCTAGGCCCATATACTCACTATACTTCTAGCTAGTCCTATAGACTCACTATACTTCTAGCTAGGCCCATAGACTCACTATGCTTCTAGCTAGGCCCATAGACTCGCTATACTTCTATGGTTGTCCATTCTGAAATAAATAACACATATATTATAAATTAATAGGTCTGTCTTATAATGTAATAAAAATTTAAGGGTTTGTCTCAGTTTAACACTATTTACCCCAACGTTTGACATTAATTATTCTTGGGCACCGGCTTGAGCACTGAATATTTAATGCATCAGAATTGCATGTAGTCATAAGATGCATCATTGTATCTAGAGTATATACTGTTTAGTAGTGACATTCAAAACAGCAAGAGAACAATGTGGATTTGTTTATTGTACCTGCAAGGTGGAGCCCAAAGCCTTCTTGTAGCAACGAGGTGGATCCCTACTACTTCAATGTAACAGCGAGGTGGATCCCAAAGCCTTCTTGTAGCAAAGAGGTGGATCCCTACTACCTCCTTGTAACAGTGATGTGGATCCCCACTACCTCCTTGTAACAGTGATGTGGATCCCCACTACCTCCCTGTAACAGTGAGGTGGATCCCCACTACCTCCTTGTAACAGTGATGTGGATCCACACTACCTCCCTGTAACAGTGAGGTGGATCCACACTACCTCCCTGTAACAGTGATGTGGATCCACACTACCTCCCTGTAACAGTGAGGTGGATCCCCACTACCTCCTTGTAACAGTGATGTGGATCCACACTACCTCCTTGTAACAGTGATGTGGATCCCCACTACCTCCTTGTAACAGTGATGTGGATCCCCACTACCTCCTTGTAACAGTGATGTGGATCCCCACTACCTCCTTGTAACAGTGATGTGGATCCCCACTACCTCCCTGTAACAGTGAGGTGGATCCCCACTACCTCCTTGTAACAGTGATGTGGATCCACACTACCTCCCTGTAACAGTGAGGTGGATCCACACTACCTCCCTGTAACAGTGATGTGGATCCACACTACCTCCCTGTAACAGTGAGGTGGATCCCCACTACCTCCTTGTAACAGTGATGTGGATCCACACTACCTCCTTGTAACAGTGATGTGGATCCCCACTACCTCCTTGTAACAGTGATGTGGATCCACACACCCCCAACAAACCACACACCCCCAACAAACCCACACCCCAACAAACCCCACTACCTCCTTGTAACAGTGATGTGGATCCACACTACCTCCTTGTAACAGTGATGTGGATCCCCACTACCTCCTTGTAACAGTGATGTGGATCCCCACTACCTCCTTGTAACAGTGATGTGGATCCCCACTACCTCCTTGTAACAGTGATGTGGATCCCCACTACCTCCTTGTAACAGTGATGTGGATCCACACTACCTCCCTGTAACAGTGAGGTGGATCCACACTACCTCCCTGTAACAGTGATGTGGATCCACACTACCTCCTTGTAACAGTGATGTGGATCCCCACTACCTCCTTGTAACAGTGATGTGGATCCCCACTACCTCCTTGTAACAGTGATGTGGATCCCCACTACCTCCTTGTAACAGTGATGTGGATCCCTACTACCTCCTTGTAACAGTGATGTGGATCCCCACTACCTCCTTGTAACAGTGATGTGGATCCCCACTACCTCCTTGTAACAGTGATGTGGATCCCCACTACCTCCTTGTAACAGTGATGTGGATCCCTACTACCTCCTTGTAACAGTGATGTGGATCCCTACTACCTCCTTGTAACAGTGATGTGGATCCCTACTACCTCCTTGTAACAGTGATGTGGATCCCCACTACCTCCTTGTAACAGTGATGTGGATCCCTACTACCTCCTTGTAACAGTGATGTGGATCCCCACTACCTCCTTGTAACAGTGATGTGGATCCCCACTACCTCCTTGTAACAGTGATGTGGATCCCTACTACCTCCTTGTAACAGTGATGTGGATCCCCACTACCTCCTTGTAACAGTGATGTGGATCCCCACTACCTCCTTGTAACAGTGATGTGGATCCCTACTACCTCCTAGCAGAATGCAGAACTTGTGACCCACTACCTCCTAGCAGAATCTGATGCACAGGAATGGCTCCACAAAATGCTACCAGTTAATGTTTATGCAAAATGTAATGTAACCAAAAAACAGATCATGTTTTTGCCCTGAGATAAAGTGATTAGATTTCACTCATGGCTAGAACTTAGTCTGAGAATGATTAATATAAGTTGTTAATGCTTGTTTTGTGATCGTTGTAAAATAAATAAAAAAGTTGATACTTGGCATATAATAGCTTGCATTGCCAATGGGCAATGACAACCTCTGATGTCAACAGACAGCTCTCATTGTTATTCCCAGTAGTTGACTGTTTATTCCCATTAGTTGACTGTTTATTCCCATTAGTTGACTGTTTATATGTTTCTGTCTGTTGACTGTTTATATGTTTCTGTCTGTTGACTGTTTATTCCCATTAGTTGACTGTTTATTCCCAGTAGTTGACTGTTTATTCCCAGTAGTTGACTGTTTATATGTTTCTGTCTGTTGACTGTTTATTCCCATTAGTTGACTGTTTATTCCCAGTAGTTGACTGTTTATATGTTTCTGTCTGTTGACTGTTTATTCCCATTAGTTGACTGTTTATTCCCAGTAGTTGACTGTTTATTCCCAGTAGTTGACTGTTTATATGTTTCTGTCTGTTGACTGTTTATTCCCATTAGTTGACTGTTTAATTCCCTGTTGACTGTTTATTCCCAGTAGTTGACTGTTTATATGTTTCTGTCTGTTGACTGTTTATTCCCATTAGTTGACTGTTTATATGTTTCTGTCTGTTGACTGTTTATTCCCATTAGTTGACTGTTTATATGTTTCTGCCTGTTGACTGTTTATTCCCAGTAGTTGACTGTTTATATGTTTCTGTCTGTTGACTGTTTATTCCCATTAGTTGACTGTTTATTCCCAGTAGTTGACTGTTTATATGTTTCTGTCTGTTGACTGTTTATTCCCATTAGTTGACTGTGTATTCCCAGTAGTTGACTGTTTATATGTTTCTGTCTGTTGACTGTTTATTCCCATTAGTTGACTGTTTATTCCCAGTAGTTGACTGTTTATATGTTTCTGTCTGTTGACTGTTTATTCCCATTAGTTGACTGTTTATTCCCATTAGTTGACTGTTTATTCCCATTAGTTGACATGTTTATATGTTTCTGTCTGTTGACTGTTTATTCCCATTAGTTGACTGTTTATTCCCATTAGTTGACTGTTTATTCCCATTATTTGACTGTTTATATGTTTCTGTCTGTTGACTGTTTATTCCCAGTAGTTGACTGTTTATTCCCATTAGTTGACTGTTTATTCCCAGTAGTTGACTGTTTATTCCCATTAGTTGACTGTTTATCCCAGTAGTTGACTGTTTATTCCCATTAGTTGACTGTTTATATGTTTCTGTCTGTTGACTGTTTATTCCCAGTAGTTGACTGTTTATTCCCAGTAGTTGACTGTTTATATGTTTCTGCCTGTTGACTGTTTATTCCCAGTAGTTGACTGTTTATATGTTTCTGTCTGTTGACTGTTTATTCCCATTAGTTGACTGTTTATATGTTTCTGTCTGTTGACTGTTTATTCCCATTAGTTGACTGTTTATATGTTTCTGTCTGTTGACTGTTTATTCCCAGTAGTTGACTGTTTATATGTTTCTGTCTGTTGACTGTTTATTCCCATTAGTTGACTGTTTATTCCCTTAGTGACTGTTTATCCCAGTAGTTGACTGTTTATATGTTTCTGTCTGTTGACTGTTTATTCCCAGTAGTTGACTGTTTATATGTTTCTGTCTGTTGACTGTTTATTCCCATTAGTTGACTGTTTATTCCCATTAGTTGACTGTTTATTCCCAGTAGTTGACTGTTTATATGTTTCTGTCTGTTGACTGTTTATTCCCAGTAGTTGACTGTTTATATGTTTCTGTCTGTTGATTGTTTATTCCCATTTGACTGTTTATTCCATTAGTTGACTGTTTATATGTTTCTGTCTGTTGACTGTTTATTCCCATTAGTTGACTGTTTATATGTTTCTGCCTGTTGACTGTTTATTCCCAGTAGTTGACTGTTTATATGTTTCTGTCTGTTGACTGTTTATTCCCATTAGTTGACTGTTTATTCCCAGTAGTTGACTGTTTATTCCCATTAGTTGACTGTTTATTCCCAGTAGTTGACTGTTTATATGTTTCTGTCTGTTGACTGTTTATTCCCAGTAGTTGACTGTTTATATGTTTCTGTCTGTTGACTGTTTATTCCCATTAGTTGACTGTTTATTCCCAGTAGTTGACTGTTTATATGTTTCTGTCTGTTGACTGTTTATTCCCATTAGTTGACTGTGTATTCCCAGTAGTTGACTGTTTATATGTTACTGTTTGTTGACTGTTTATTCCCATAGTTGACTGTTTATTCCCATTAGTTGACTGTTTATTCCCAGTAGTTGACTGTTTATATGTTTCTGTCTGTTGACTGTTTATTCCCAGTAGTTGACTGTTTATTCCCATTAGTTGACTGTTTATTCCCATTAGTTGACTGTTTATTCCCAGTAGTTGACTGTTTATATGTTTCTGTCTGTTGACTGTTTATTCCCATTAGTTGACTGTTTATTCCCAGTAGTTGACTGTTTATATGTTTCTGTCTGTTGACTGTTTATTCCCATTAGTTGACTGTTTATTCCCATCAGTTGACTGTTTATTCCCATTAGTTGACTGTTTATTCCCATTAGTTGACTGTTTATTCCCAGTAGTTGACTGTTTATATGTTTCTGTCTGTTGACTGTTTATTCCCAGTAGTTGACTGTTTATATGTTTCTGTCTGTTGACTGTTTATTCCCATTAGTTGACTGTTTATTCCCATTAGTTGACTGTTTATTCCCAGTAGTTGACTGTTTATATGTTTCTGTCTGTTGACTGTTTATTCCCAGTAGTTGACTGTTTATATGTTTCTGTCTGTTGACTGTTTATTCCCATTAGTTGACTGTTTATTCCCATTAGTTGACTGTTTATTCCCAGTAGTTGACTGTTTATATGTTTCTGTCTGTTGACTGTTTATTCCCAGTAGTTGACTGTTTATATGTTTCTGTCTGTTGACTGTTTATTCCCATTAGTTGACTGTTTATTCCCATTAGTTGACTGTTTATTCCCAGTAGTTGACTGTTTATATGTTTCTGTCTGTTGACTGTTTATTCCCAGTAGTTGACTGTTTATATGTTTCTGTCTGTTGATTGTTTATTCCCATTAGTTGACTGTTTATTCCCATTAGTTGACTGTTTATATGTTTCTGTCTGTTGATTGTTTATTCCCATTAGTTGACTGTTTATATGTTTCTGTCTGTTGACTGTTTATTCCCAGTAGTTGACTGTTTATATGTTTCTGTCTGTTGACTGTTTATTCCCAGTAGTTGACTGTTTATATGTTTCTGTCTGTTAGAGATATCATGTGTGTATCATTATAAACTATTAAGCTGCATTTCGTCTTGGAAGTCATACACTAATATAGCAGATTTATGAGAACAATGTGAGTTGCAAGCTGTATTATAGACTATGCTGACAGTCAGTATTGAAGAGTAAATGCTTGTCTACACTCCTATACTGACAGTGTATTATAGACAGTATTGAAGAGTAAATGCTTGTCTACACTCCTATACTGACAGTGTATTATAGACAGTATTGAAGAGTAAATGCTTGTCTACACTCCTATACTGACAGTGTATTATATACAGTATTGAAGAGTAAATGCTTGTCTACACTCCTATACTGACAGTGTACAATAGACAGTATTGAAGAGTAAATGCTTGTCTACACTCATATTCTGACAGTGTGTTATAGACAGTATTGAAGAGTAAATGCTTGTCTACACTCCTATACTGACAGTGTATTATATACAGTATTGAAGTGTAAATGCTTGTCTACACTCCTATACTGACAGTGTATTATAGACACTATTGAAGAGTAAATGCTTGTCTACATTCCTATGCTGACAGTGTATTATAGACAGTATTGAAGAGTAAATGCTTGTCTACACTTCTATACTGACAGTGTATTATAGATAGTATTGCAGAGTAAATGCTTGTCTACACTCCTATGCTGACAGTGTATTATAGACAGTATTGAAGTGTAAATTCTTGTCTACACTCCTATACTGACAGTGTATTATAGACAGTATTGAAGAGTAAATGCTTGTCTACACTCCTATACTGACAATGTATTATAGACATTATTGAAGAGTAAATCCTTGTCTACACTCCTATGCTGACAGTGTATTATAAACAGTATTGAAGTGTAAATTATTGTCTACACTCCTATACTGATAGTGTATTATAGACACTATTGAAGAGTAAATACTTGTCTACACTTCTATACTGACAGTGTATTAAGACAGTATTGAAGAGTAAATGCTTGTCTACACTCCTATACTGACAGTGTATTATAGACACTATTGAAGAGTAAATACTTGTCTACACTTCTATACTGACAGTGTATTAAGACAGTATTGAAGAGTAAATGCTTGTCTACACTTCTATACTGACAGTGTATTAAGACAGTATTGAAGAGTAAATGCTTGTCTACACTCCTATGCTGACAGTGTATTATAAACAGTATTGAAGTGTAAATGCTTGTCTACACTCCTATACTGACAGTGTATTATAGACAGTATTGAAGTAGGGTTTATTCTAGAGTGGTAAAAAGGGCAGGGTGGGTCAGAAAAGGGGCAGGGTGGGCCAGAAAAAGGGCAGGGTGAATTATTAGCCGCAAGAGGGCGCGGCGGAGCCGTCACCCCACCCCCACCGAGAAAACATTAAAACATGTATTTTATTATAACTACATTCTTTATTATGAGAGGCTGCTGATCCATATTTTAACAAGAGTTTTCAGACCAAACCTGATAGAAAGTTTGCTCAAGTGCTAAAGTAATTTGCTGTAAAACGTCAAGTTTGAGTTGCCCAATGGCTAAATTGAAAGCGTGTTTGAAAAGCACAATTCAGAACGAAATCAATATGATGAAGCTTGTATTTATAAATACCGTATTTAGCTGTGTATAGTGCGCTACCGTGTATAGTGTGCACCCACGATCTGGCATGAAAATCGGCGGAAAAACTGAGTTCCTATGTATACTGCGCACGTGAAAAACGCAATTTTCCAAGTCAAAATTAAACATTTATCAAGATTCGCTAAATATTGTGCTCCGTGATTTTTACAACTTATATTAATCACTCGAGATACCTCATCGAAAAACGGTAACGCACCCATAATTTCATGAAAATTACATGCATATCGTGGATGCGTACGTAAATGTTGCATAAAAGAAAACAACACAAGTTTATGATAAGACAATTCTGAGGTATTTCTTCGATGACATGGCATTAAATTAGACAAGTTGATAATTAATTTCTCAAACTTAACACCTGCTCAAACATCTCAACATGTTCTCAAACATGTCAGCAGATGCTCAAAATTCTCAACACGTGTAGCCTACCTAATTAACTGGGACCCATTGTGAAAGGTTTGTCGAAATTAATTATCGCTACAAACAATTGAAATACTGCACCCAAAAAAAAGTGTGTCGCTTTATGCGGCGAAGTACGCGAAAAGTACGGGAAATATTACATACGATAAAACCACGTGATGTTATCAAATCGCCATTTTTTATACATTTACTAATTTCAATTAAATTCTTCAGTTTGCCAAAATAAACGCAATATATGCTAATTTTGTGGTCTTATTCATTTCATTTATTTATATAGACTATCGGCAACTGGTTTTAATAGCTAGTTTATAACGTTTGTCGAATGTAACAAATTATAGAATGACTGCGGGGCCGTTCGGGTCGAATTTCATGAAATATTGGTAAATTTTGGTCCGGAAAAAAATGTCCTGATGTCTGTACTGGTGTATAATGCGCAGTAGATAAAATGGATGAGGATTTCAGTAAGAAATGTGCGCACTATACACAGCTAAATACGGTAGTCCATTTCGGTATTTTGATGTCCATTTCGGAAATCCCAAATAATTCTGTTCGTACTGTAAATAGCGCTATGTCCCATAATTAACTGTACCTGGTTTGTTTTGATAATCACTACATTCCTCTTGTGCATATTGTCAATGGAATGACTTTTGACTTCTTTTTTCCCGGATGACTTGTAACTGATTGTCTTTCCGCAGGAAACACAAAAACAAATCCTGTGTATGTCCGGTTTTTCAACCTTTTCTCATACTTTTGACCGGATTCGTCGGTTTCTTCCAACAATTCCCACCTCCACTTGTTCTTTACATCTCAAATTTCAAATTCACCAAATAGAAAACTTAGCGTAAAGTGGTCATAGGTGAATGTCTCAAAATGAGTTGTTTCCCTTGTCAGTCTATTTTCCTTTGAAATAACGACAACTCTTCGCCATCCTGCGCACGCACTCAGCACGGTTCGTTCCAATCGTAAATGAGGTAACTTTCGGGACTTTTCGGAGCGTGTAGTTCAATTGACTAACGGAAAAGGGCGGAAATGTGCGAAACCAGTTCTATTTTAAGTAACATGTCTTGCATCTACGTTTTGAATATGTCTACATTCAATGGTAATTAGGTTAAATCTAATTCTCGAAATACTAGGTGTTAAAATCATAGGCCCTACTTCTTCTTTTTTTTAACAGTTGCAGTCATCCAATTATCACCAATTAATCCATTGATAAATCGATTTCTTACGGTATCGGCATAATTATGCCCCCAGCTGTTGTGTACAGTATATACTAATTATCCGGGGTTTTCCTCCACCAATAACAGCTGGATAGCTGCCATCCGGGGTCTTCCTCCACCAATAACAGCTGGATAGCTGCCCTCCGGGGTCTTCATCCACCAATAACAGTTGGATAGCTGCCATCCGGGGTCTTCCTCCACCAATAACAGCTGGATAGCCGCCATCCGGGGTCTTCATCCACCAATAACAGCTGGATAGCCGCCATCCGGGGTCTTCATCCACCAATAACAGCTGGATAGCCACCATCCGGGGTCTTCCTCCACCAATAACAGCTGGATAGCTGCCATCCGGGGTCTTCCTCCACCAATAACAGCTGGATAGCTGCCATTCGGGGTCTTCCTCCACCAATAACAGCTGGATAGCTGCCATCCGGGGTCTTCCTCCACCAATAACAGCTGGATAGCTGCCATCCGGGGTCTTCCTCCACCAATAACAGCTGGATAGCTGCCATCCGGGGTCTTCCTCCACCAATAACAGCTGGATAGCCGCCATATGGCGTCAGTGTTGATTTGACTTTCAACCCCCAAAACAAACACACAAAACATATTTCATAGCCTATGAAAGTTGTAAATATAAATTGCCGTGAACTATATTCAATCTGCAACATTTGTAACATACTTCATAATCTATAAAAACAAACCAGCATCAGGATTATTGTCAAGTGTTACATAGTGTCTCCCAATGTTACTTAATATCACCATTGTTACTATTTATACATACCACTCGCCTGTCTGGGGCAAATCACTCACATATGTGAGTACTATTGATTACCTATCTGGCACAGCCCTGTATGCCAATAAAATGTGGATTTGTAGTTAGAGTTGTCTTATAATAGCAATGAGATGCTGCATCCAGTGCCTTATTCACTTAATTGTCTGGTCATTAGTATAGGATATATCATTAGGATATTTCTGGAGACATAGTCTAAGAGGTTATATGTTTGTTGCAGTGAATGATCGAATTATATTTCACAGAATTAACATTGAAAGCATTATTATCACAGTTTTTATGATAGAAAATGATGCAACTGTACGCTGAATGGCGCTAGAACATCGTGTTTATACAACCATAAAAGATGTCACTGAGACAGCTCGAGTGCGTTGACAACATTTCAACATGCAGTGGCTAGGTACCACATATGCAAACCAGTGAAGATCTTGTATGAGTTGTGATTTCATACCACATTTCATGCTATTAAGCGAGTCTGTTTGTCACAAAATATAGTATGATAATCACATTACCATATAAGGTTTTAATGTTTGCACAAAATAACGTTGCTTCGTTGGCGCCATGTGCCAGCGCAAATTGTCATGACGTCACCAAATTGTCATGATGTCACCAAATTGTCATGATGTCACTATACATTACGTCGTTATATATAGGTTTCAAACAGCGTAATTATTACGTTGAGACTTACGTTAAATCGTCGTTTGTCTTATCGTTGGCGTTATTTACCAATTCAAATTGAAATATGCATAACTTAAAAATTTAATTTGCAAATTATATATAAGGATTATTCTCTCAATCAAACAGAATCATATCAGGAGTTATTACCCGTGTGTTGATATAGAAAAATATGTGATGGCTGTATTATATTGAATAAGCTAGCCTTGTGATAAAATGTTATTGCACTTGTTGAAAGTAGTGAAATAACACATTGGAATTCACTTCATTGGAAATGTCTATCTGGGATATTCTTATTATTTCAAATCAGGTTGTAAACATGCATATAGGAACTTGTGCTGACCACATAATAATGTTTAATATAGCTATTAAGAAAAGAAAGCATTGACATACAGCCAAACCTGTTGTCAGCAATCAGCCAAGGGAGTCGTAGAAAGTGGTAGTTTATCACAGGTGGCTGCTTAACAGAGAGTAAACTTGCTTCTTAATACAGGTTGGTTGCTTAATGGATGTGACCGCTAGCATCGTATTTCCGGTTCGTTGCTTAATGGATGTGACCTCTAGCATCGTATTTCCGGTTGGTTGCTTAATGGATGTGACCGCTAGCATCGTATTTCCGATTGGTTGCTTAATGGATGTGACCGCTAGCATCGTATTTCCGGTTGGTTGCTTAATGGATGTGACCGCTAGCATCGTATTTCCGGTTGGTTGCTTAATGGATGTGACCGCTAGCATCGTATTTCCGGTTCGTTGCTTAATGGATGTGACCGCTAGCATCGTATTTCCGGTTCGTTGCTTAATGGATGTGACCGCTAGCATCATATTTGTGTTTGATTATTTCAGATGTGCATTTTCTACTAACGAAGCATGTCAGGATTGGTTCAAGCGTCTGCTCACCAAGATTGCTCCACGGCAGAAGATCGAAGATGTGTTTGCCTTTGCCTTCCATGCCTGGTGTGTCGACCACAATGCTGGCACAGATCTATGTACATCAGATCTCGGGTGCTACCAACTGTGTCCACAAGGTCAGTCATGGGCTTTATAACTCAGTGGACGTAGCTGCAAGTAGCCCCAAATACCATCAAGCGACAGTAGATACATACTTAATGATAATAATAGGGTCTGTATCATTTATTACAGTAGATTGCTGTCATTGCACTATAGTGTACACTTCAAACAAGGCTAACCCTATAGCCCTAACCCTATAACCCTAACCCTACAACCCTAACCCTAGGCTCACAGAAGTAGTGGCATCAAAAGCCTAAGTTCCCACACCAAAGCAGTTACACCAAGGCCAATGTAGGTATATCATAGTCCATGTACTTAAAGCAAGATCGAAGTACGAACACCAAGGCCAAAGTAGGTATATCATAGCCCATGTACTTACAGCAAAACCCAAGTACGAACACCAAGGCCAATGTAGGTATATCATAGTCCATGTACTTACAGCAATACCCAAGTACGAACACCAAGGCCAATGTAGGTATATCATAGTCCATGTACTTACAGCAAAACCCAAGTACGAACACCAAGGCCAATGTAGATATATCATAGCCCATGTACTTACAGCAAAACCCAAGTACGAACACCAAGGCCAATGTAGTCCAAGTACGAACACCAAGGCCAATGTAGGTATATCATAGTTCATTTACTTAAAGCAAGACCCAAGTACGAACACCAAGGCCAATGTAGATATATCATAGCCCATGTACTTACAGCAAAACCCAAGTACGAACACCAAGGCCAATGTAGGTATATCATAGTCCATGTACTTACAGCAAAACCCAAGTACGAACACCAAGGCCAAAGTAGATATATCATAGTCCATGTACTTAAAGCAAAACCCAAGTACGAACACCAAGGCCAAAGTAGATATATCATAGTCCATGTACTTAAAGCAAGACCCAAGTACGAACACCAAGGCCAATGTAGATATATCATAGTCCATGTACTTACAGCAAAACCCAAGTACGAACACCAAGGCCAAAGTAGATATATCATAGTCCATGTACTTAAAGCAAAACCCAAGTACGAACACCAAGGCCAATGTAGGTATATCATAGCCCATGTACTTACAGCAAAACCCAAGTACGAACACCAAGGCCAAAGTAGATATATCATAGTCCATGTACTTAAAGCAAGACCCAAGTACGAACACCAAGGCCAATGTAGGTATATCATAGCCCATGTACTTACAGCAAAACCCAAGTACGAACACCAAGGCCAAAGTAGATATATCATAGTCCATGTACTTAAAGCAAAACCCAAGTACGAACACCAAGGCCAATGTAGGTATATCATAGCCCATGTACTTACAGCAAAACCCAAGTACGAACACCAAGGCCAAAGTAGATATATCATAGTCCATGTACTTAAAGCAAAACCCAAGTACGAACACCAAGGCCAATGTAGGTATATCATAGCCCATGTACTTACAGCAAAACCCAAGTACGAACACCAAGGCCAAAGTAGATATATCATAGTCCATGTACTTAAAGCAAAACCCAAGTACGAACACCAAGGCCAAAGTAGATATATCATAGTCCATGTACTTAAAGCAATACCCAAGTACGAACACCAAGGCCAATGTAGGTATATCATAGTCCATGTACTTAAAGCAAGACCCAAGTACGAACACCAAGGCCAAAGTAGGTATACCATAGTCCATGTACTTAAAGCAAGACCCAAGTACAAACACCAAGGCCAAAGTAGGTATACCATAGCCCATGTACTTACAGCAAAACCCAAGTACGAACACCAAGGCCAAAGTAGATATATCATAGTCCATGTACTTAAAGCAAAACCCAAGTACGAACACCAAGGCCAATGTAGGTATATCATAGTCCATGTACTTAAAGCAAGACCCAAGTACGAACACCAAGGCCAAAGTAGGTATATCATAGTCCATGTACTTAAAGCAAGACCCAAGTACGAACACCAAGGCCAATGTATGTATATCATAGTCCATGTACTTAAAGCAAGACCCAAGTACGAACACCAAGGCCAATGTAGGTATATCATAGTCCATGTACTTAAAGCAAGACCCAAGTACGAACACCAAGGCCAAAGTAGGTATATCATAGTCCATGTACTTAAAGCAAGACCCAAGTACGAACACCAAGGCCAATGTAGGTATATCATAGCCCATGTACTTACAGCAAAACCCAAGTACGAACACCAAGGCCAAAGTAGGTATATCATAGTCCATGTACTTACAGCAAAACCCAAGTACGAACACCAAGGCCAATGTAGATATATCATAGCCCATGTACTTACAGCAAAACCCAAGTACGAACACCAAGGCCAATGTAGTCCAAGTACGAACACCAAGGCCAAAGTAGGTATATCATAGTTCATGTACTTACAGCAAAACCCAAGTACGAACACCAAAGCCAAAGTAGGTATATCATAGTACATGTACTTAAAGCAAAACCCAAGTACGAACACCAAGGCCAAAGTAGTCCAAGTATGAGCACCAAGGCCAAAGTAGTCCAAGTACAAACACCAAGGCCAAAGTAGTCCAAGTACAAACACCAAGGCCAAAGTAGTCCAAGTACAAACACCAAGGCCAAAGTAGTCCAAGTACAAGCACCAAGGCCAAAGTAGTCTCAAGTACAAACACCAAGGCCAAAGTAGTCCAAGTACGAACATCAAGGCCAAAGTAGTCCAAGTACACATCAAGGCCAAAGTAGGTATATCATAGTCCATGTACTTACAGCAGATAAACCCAAAACAAACAAATCTGTACTGGTAATTCCTGTTTTAGATTGGTGTGTATATATTTGACATAATAGAATGTTAACAGTTGGTTTTGTCAAGTGTAAATATTTATATTTGAATGGATAACATTATCATTGTGTGCCTTGCATAAAATGTTCCAGAAAGTTTAGATTAGATAATTGAATAGGTTATCATGGTTTGGAACTGTTACATTGCAAACTTTCACATTAAACTGTATTACTGTGTCAAATTATCATAATGAGAAAACTTGTGCTAATATAATTTAATTTAATAATATTTTATTGCAACGTTTTTCACAATGGGAATACAATTAACAATTACAGTATCACACTAACATAACATTTTGGAGAATAAGAAAGAATCTATATGTCACATTTATAACATACATAAAGCCTGATAATATACATATACATGACATTTTCAAAGTGCAAAAGGATTGGGCTACAAGTTTTGAAAACATTAGCAACAGCCCTTTCCAAAAGGTCAAATTTGCTATCAATTTGTTCCAATGTATGTAGTACTAATATAGGTAATGGTGGAGTAATGTGGGTAATGGTGTAATGTGGGTAATAGTGTAATGTGGGTAATGGTGTAATGTGGGTAATGGTATAATGTGGTGTAATGTGGGTAATGTGGGTAATGGTGTAATGTGGGTAATGGTGTAATGTGGTGTAATGTGGGTAATGGTGTAATGTGGGTAATGGTGTAATGTGGGTAATGGTGTAATGTGGTGTAATGGTGTAATGTGGGTAATGGTGTAATGTGGGTGTAATGTAATGTGTAATGTGGGTAATGGTGTAATGTGGTGTAATGTGGGTAATGGTGTAATGTGGGTAATGGGGTGTAATGTGGGTAATGGTATAATGTGGGTAATGGTGTAATGTGGGTAATGTGGTGTAATGTGGGTAATGGTGTAATGTGGGTAATTGCGTAATGTGGTGTAATGTGGGTAATGGTGTAATGTGGGTAATGGTGTAATGTGGGTAATGGTAAAATGTGGGTAATTGTGTAATGTGGTGTAATGTGGGTAATGGTGTAATGTGGGTAATGGTGTAATGTGGGTAATTGTGTAATGTGGGTAATGGTGTAATGTGGGTAATTGTGTAATGTGGTGTAATGTGGGTAATTGTGTAATGTGGGTAATGGTGTAATGTGGGTAGTGATGTAATGTGGGTACTGGTGTAATGTGGGTAATGGTGTAATGTGGTGTAATGTGGGTAATGGTGTAATGTGGGTAATGGTGTAATGTGGGTAATGGTGTAATGTGGGTAATGGTGTCATATGTGTAATGTGGGTAATGGTGTAATGTGGATAATTGTGTAATGGTGTAATGGGGTAATGGTGTAATATGGGTAATGGTGTAATGTGGGTAATGGTGTAATATGGGTAATGGTGTAATGTGGGTAATGGTGTAATGTGGGTAATGGTGTAATGTGGGTAATGTGGGTAATGGTGTAATGTGGGTAATGGTGTAATGTGGGTAATGTGGGTAATGGTGTAATGTGGGTAATGGTGTAATTGTGTAATGTGGGTAATGGTGTAATGTGGGTAATGGTGTAATGTGGGTAATGGTGTAATGTGGGTAATGGTGTAATGTGGGTAATGGTGTAATGTGGGTAATGGTGTAATTGTGTAATGTGGTAGGTGTAATGTGGGTAATTGTGTAATGTGGGTAATGGTGTAATGTGGGTAATGGTGTAATGTGGGTAATGGTGTAATGTGAGTAATTGTGTAATGTGGGTAATGGTGTAATATGGGTAATGTGGGTAATGGTGTAATATGGGTAATGGTGTAATGTGGGGGTAATGGTGTAATGTGGGGGTAATGGTGTAATGTGGGTAATGGTGTAATGTGGGTAATGGTGTAATGTGGGGGTAATGGTGTAATGTGGGTAATGGTGTAATGTGGGGGTAATGGTGTAATATGGGTGTAATGTGGGTGTAATGGTGTAATGTGGGTAATGGTGTAATATGGGTGTAATGTGGGTAATGGTGTAATGGTGTAATGTGGGGAATGGTGTATTGGGTAATGTGGGTGAATGGTGTAATGTGGGTGTAATGGTGTAATGTGGGTGTAATGGTGTAATGTGGGAATGGTGTAATGTGGGGTAATGGTGTAATGTGGGTGTAATGGTGTAATGTGGGTAATGGTGTAATGTGGGTAATGGTGTAATGTGGGTAATGGTGTAATATTGGTGTAATGTGGGTAATGATGTAATATGGGTGTAATGGTGTAATGTGGGGGTAATGGTGTAATGTGGGTAATGGTGTAATGTGGGTGTAATGGTGTAATGTGGGTAATGGTGTAATGTGGGGGTAATGGTGTAATGTGGGTAATGGTGTAATGTGGGTAATGGTGTAATGTGTGTAATGGTGTAATATGGTGTAATATGGGTGTAATGTGGGTAATGGTGTAATGTGGGTGTAATCTGGGTAATTGTGTAATGTGTGTAATGGTGTAATGTGTGTAATGGTGTAATGTGGGTGTAATGGTGTAATGTGGGTGTAATGTGGGTGTAATGGTGTAATGTGGGTAATGGTGTAATGTGGGTGTAATGGTGTAATATGAGTAATTGTGTACTGTAACACACTATAATTTCGAACCCTTTATTTCACGATTTTGAAGATTTTCAACTAATTCGCAGATTTTGAATTTGTACATCCGTGATGTATCGTGAAATATGAAATCCAGAAATATATTTGCTTAAAATATATATTTCTTGTGTATATATTGTGCTTAATTAATATACTGTAAAACACTATTATTTCACATATACCTATATCCTCACAGCAGCGCTTCTAAAATCTCTGGTCTTAATTTTAAACTGGTGGACCGATTGTAGCAACCAAAAAGTCATTAAAAATCGGTCCAGAAAATTGTTGAAAAAGCCAAGAAATGGGTCAATTGACCTTTCTGCAAACTCTACTTAGGCACGCCCCCCATAGTTACAGGTGCTCGCTGTAACTACGCGAGACAAGCTATCTAACAAAATGGCGTCTTAACGCAGACCTGCATCGAGTTAATCTAGATAAAATTCCGTGGAATTTCTCAGTTTTATTTTACCCTGATATTAATATTATTAGCTATTTAGGTAATTAGACACAATTATGAATGGGACTATGTAGCCGTGTGTTTGCCATACCAGGAGTGATTATCTATCTAGGTTTCAGGCCACTAATCAAGATTAATTAAAGTGAATGGGGGAGAATAAATAAATCATAGACCGTCATTAAAATAATATATTTATTGTACATCAAAGCATTAAATTATTTACAATGACATAAAAAGGTACATAGATTAATACAATGACAATGAAATGTACAGTGTGTATCTATTTTTTTATTGTATTTGTATTGTATAATCAGCAAAAAACGCATGGAAATATAGACGCCATGGTTGTAATGAAATTGATGTGAAGAGCATGATATTTATACATGATGTAAGGGCTTGGACATATGGCACGGCTCAGCTCTAAAGCTGATAAAACACGGGCATACAAGCCAGCATCACAAATGTTTGAGCCGACCAATCAAGGTGTGAAAAATAATATATTCTCCAGTATTTGATTAATTTGTCAACAGCCCATCTCATAATTGGCGTAGGCGTGATAATATACTATTAGACGAATCAACCACAATGTTTCACTCTATATTGCCTTGTATACGAAGAAGTAGTTATACGAAACCACTGACACCCGAACAACCACATCGTGTCAACTTTGACATTAAAAGACATGAAATATGCCACCGTCTTGAGAGACTCGACCCTATGCCTCCTAGAAGACTCGAACATTAGGCCCAAAAACTGAACACCAGTACGTTCACTGAGCTAATATGGGAATCCCACAGCTCTGCACATGCATGGGTACTATTATTTCTATCTGATCCCTAGTCCACCATCCACGACAATATGTATGAACCACATGTATAATTTTAATCACCATTATACTCACATATCTCTTGTGAACAGTAGATCTATAAATGCAGAATATATTGTTTCGAAATATTTTATTATGCATAAATAAATTAATTTCAACTTACTTGTGTGCAAATATATATGTTTGCATTAATTTTGGATGTATTCAGCTTGTCGTCCACACAACTTAATCCACCTTAGACATTTTTCAAGATGTGTCTTGGGTTTGGAAATGGCACGAATTAAACGTCACCTATTAATCGATCTGGATATCTACTATCACTGTCACACAGCATACATTAATAAAACAGCCCGTAACTACATCTTTTCACCATTGTCAATGACAGACAGCATTAATTAATTTGTAATTATTTTTCAAACAATAATTTCAGATCACGATCACTCGTTATCAGATTTGATTAAAATTTTACTAAATAACTCGTTTGTCTGACAGAACGATAAAACAATGACTCGGTGTAGTAATCAATACTATAATTGTGTGCACACATTTTATAATTGACCAATTATTAGCACAATCAGTGCTAAATTCCGATGTGCAACACTTTGATCTTGACAGTAGGCTTATAACGGGATATTATGTGGCGGTCTCTGTGATGTACCAGTAAGTTGTTGATTACTTCCAATAAACAGTGTGACACGCTTAAATTTGATTGCTGTGTTTGCGATAAAAGAATGACTATATGGGGTCAGTCGGTGTTTTTATAGATGCATTGTTTTTAAAGCAGCTGTCTGGTATTTTGTGGTTAATATACACACTTTTAGATTTGTCCAAGGATTTTGAAATGGGTTGAATTTAACGTCGATCACCAGGATATCGACTAATTTTGTACTATAACTAACCCACACACCAAAGCTACACATTTGCAACATCATTAAAACAATTTAAAACCCGTATTTTCGATCAAATTCACGCCTTTTCAAATTTGTCTACTCGTTACTAGTTTGTCTAATATGCATTGTTTGTCTAACAAGATGGCGGCGATAAACCGTTGCCGGGGGTGTGCGCGAATGGTGCGATGCGATTGGCTAACGCCAGCTGTCAATCAAAATCGGCAGAAAGGTCAATTACATTTTCCTAACAAACCTAAGTTGGTAAATATAATCCTTGATAATCATTAACACAGTTAACAAATCACACTAGCTACATGTAAATGCCACCTGGGGCAATGAATTTGCCCAATGTATCCATGAAGATCAAGCTTTCAATGCATGTCATGTCAATTACATGAAATTAGAGCAGTAATCATTTGATGTTTACAAGGATGGTTTTTAATTTCTTTGAAGTGGACTGAATGATTGACAGTCGATTGTATATGAAATTAAAATTGTATTCATTAACTTATTCACACATAATGTTATCAGTGGATTTGTTAATGGTCAGTTGATTTGTTAACTTTATCAGTGGATTTGTTAACGTAATCAGTGGATTTGTTAACGTTATCCGTTGATTTGTTAATGTTATCAGTGGATTTGTTAACAGTCAGTTGATTTGTTAATGTTATCAGTGGATATGTTAACGTTTTCAGTGGATTTGTTAATGTTATCAGTTGATTTGTTAACGTTATCCGCTGATTTGTTAATGTTATCAGTGGATATGTTAACGTTTTCAGTGGATTTGTTAATGTTATCAGTTGATTTGTTAACGTTATCAGTTGATTTGTTAACGTTATCAGTGGATTTGTTAACGTTATCAGTGGATTTGTTAACGTTTTCAGTGGATTTGTTAACATTTTCAGTGGATTTGTTAATGTCATCAGTGGATTTGTTAACGTTATCAGTTGATTTGTTAACGTTATCAGTGGATTTGTTAATGTTATCAGTGGATTTGTTAACGTTATCAGTTGATTTGTTAACGTTATCAGTGGATTTGTTAACGTTATCAGTGGATTTGTTAACGTTATCAGTGGATTTGTTAACGTTATCAGTGGATTTGTTAACGTTTTCAGTGGATTTGTTAACGTTATCAGTGGATTTGTTAACGTTATCAGTGGATTTGTTAACATTTTTCCTTTTCAGCATTGGCTTCTTCGAAAGTTGTGATAATATCCTTTAATAGATCATTTTCGTCTTGTAATGTGCTCATGTAATCTTGAAGATGATTTTGGAGTTCATCACTATCTAAATGACTGTATGGCATTTGATTACAGATGTTCTACAGTTTTATCTTATAATTATATAATTTACTCTTGGCAAATGTTGCACTTATTTTTGTGTTCCCTTGATGAAAAGATTGTTGGTGACTGACTTGTGTTGTTCTCTTTGTGTTGCATTGGAAATGGCTGTCACATGACAGTATAAATTCTATTTTAAAAGGTAGACAATAAGTGATTTAACTAAGTAAGGACTACAGATAGTAGAACTTGATAAGTAAATGCAGAAGTAGAGTATTACAAATGTACCTAACTTATTAAACATTGACATACAACTGATTATTTCTAGAAATATGTATCCTATTTAAAATGTACACACTATTACAATAATTTTGATACCAAATTTGATTAATTATAATATATATTTATTTGATTCTTTTGTAAGTATTATGTTTCAAAGTTTTTCAAAGTTTTATTTGTTTAAATCCAGAAGGTCTCAGACCCATGTGGCATACATGTACATATACAAAAATATGGCGACAGCAATTCATTATATCAATATATCTAATTAATGATATAATACTAAAGCAATTTTATGTAGTATGTAAACTGTATAACAACAAATCTTAGCAAATCTACTTCATAATATATATATATATATATATATATGTCGATTTACTGATTGTCACAATTTTAAAATAGAGACGTATACTATACATGGTCCCCTAGTCAACTCGGCCTAAAAGCCTTATTTTAAAAATGATTAAAAATGTATGGGCATGGTGGGGGGGGGGGGGCAATGGTCGCAAAAATATTGAACAATTGGGATGGCAGGATGGATGGGATCTGGATGTTGACACTATTGAACAATTAGGATGGCAGGATTGATGGGACCTGGATGTCGACACTATTGAACAATTGGGATTGATGGGACCTGGATGTCGAGACTATTGAACAATTGGGATGAATGGGACCTGGATGTCGACACTATTGAACAATTGGGATGGCTGGATGAATGGGACCTGGATGTCGACACTATTGAACAATTGGGATGGCTGGATGAATGGGACCTGGATGTCGACACTATTGAACAATTAGGATGGCATGATTGATGGGACCTGGATGTCGACACTATTGAACAATTGGGATGGCATGATTGATGGGACCTGGATGTCGACACTATTGAACAATTGGGATGGCTGGATGAATGGGACCTGGATGTCGACACTATTGAACAATTGGGATGGCTGGATGGATGGGACCTGGATGTTGACACTATTGAACAATTGGGATGGCATGATGAATGGGACCTGGATGTTGACACTATTGAACAATTGGGATGGCAGGATTGATGGGACCTGGATGTTGACACTATTGAACAATTGGGATGGCAGGATGGATGGGACCTGGATGTCGACGCTATTGAACAATTGGGATGGCTGGATGGATGGGACCTGGATGTTGACACTATTGAACAATTGGGATGGCAGGATGGATGGGACCTGGATGTCGACACTATTGAACAATTGGGATAGCGGGATGGATGGGATCTGGATGTCGATACTATTGAACAATTGGGATGGCGGGATGGATGGGATCTGGATGTCGAGACTATTGAACAATTGGGATAGCGGGATGGATGGGATCTGGATGTCGATACTATTGAACAATTGGGATGGCAGGATGGATGGGACCTGGATGTCGACACTATTGAACAATTGGGATGGCTGGATGGATGGGACCTGGATGTCGACGCTATTGAACAATTGGGATGGCAGGATGGATGGGACCTGGATGTCGAGACTATTGAACAATTGGGATGGCAGGATTGATGGGACCTGGATGTCGACACTATTGAACAATTGGGATGGCAGGATGGATGGGACCTGGATGTCGAGACTATTGAACAATTGGGATGGCGGGATGGATGGGACCTGGATGTCGATACTATTGAACAATTGGGATGGCGGGATGGATGGGACCTGAAAGTCGAGACTATTGAACAATTGGGATGGCGGGATGGATGGGACCTGGATGTCGATACTATTGAACAATTGGGATGGCATGATGAATGGGACCTGGATGTTGACACTATTGAACAATTAGGATGGCATGATGGATGGGATCTGGATGTCGACACTATTGAACAATTGGGATGGCAGGATGGATGGGACCTGGATGTCGACACTATTGAACAATTGGGATGGCGGGATGGATGGGACTTGGATGTCGACACTATTGAACAATGAATGGAGTGTTACTATGTTATCAGACTTTGTATTTGATCAATATCTCCATCTTTGTACCTGGTGACAACTTGAGAATAACTAGATGCAGAATTTAATCTACTGTGTCATCGCCTGATTCTGTAATCTCTAGGAAGAGTTTAAACTGAAGTTACAATGTCTCTGTTTGATGGGACATTAAACTTTCCCGAGTTCATACACCTGGCTCACTCACTGTTTAAATATTTTAATAACTTCACATTGTTTAGAATTTAGTGACTAGCAAAGTCAGGCCTTTCGCACCTGAAGCGACCGCGCTACCACTGTGCTACCACATGCACTGCGCTATCATGACTTGCACAATTGCCAATAGCATATAACTTCTGGATATGTTTATTGCGGGTCAGTAGTCCAGTGGTCAACACATTGAACTGCGAATCCAGGGATCTCTTGTTCAATCCCCCATCTAATTGGCTACTTGTAGCGGCGATAAATAAATGCAAAACACAACCGTGCACGTGCACACATGCGCGCGCGCGCACGCACGAATGTTCCATAAATATTATATACTTTATGGCACATTTGAATAGGAGTGCTTTATAAATGGGACAATGTATCTTACTTGACAAAAGTTTGTATGAAAATTGTAAACAAACTTTTTTTAGGGAGCGAAGTCAGGGTACCTAGGGTGACTATTTCACCCAAGTCGCCCTCTAGAATGAACCCTGATTGATACTTGTCACTAGATTTGATGTAATGGCTTATTATTGTTATAATCAATAAATATAATAATGCTGTTAAATTATATGTAAAACATGTACAAATACTGAAATAAATAATGGTTAAACTAATCTAAAATAACAACTACCATAATATTTGACAGTAGGCTGTACATGCCTCCTATGCTGTACATGCCTCCTATGCTGTACATGCCTCCTGCGCTGCACATTCCTCCTATGCTGTACATGCCTCCTATGCTGTACATGCCTCCTGTACTGTACATGCCTCCGGTGCTGTACGTGCCTCCTATGTTGTACATGCCTCCTATGCTGTACATGCCTCCTATGCTGTACATGCCTCCTGTGCTGTACATGCCTCCTATGCTGTACATGCCTCCTATGCTGTACATGCCTCCTGCGCTGTACATGCCTCCTGTGCTGTACATGCCTCCTGTGCTGTACATCCCTCCTATGCTGTACATGCCTCCTGCGCTGTACATGCCTCCTGCGCTGTACATGCCTCCTATGCTGTACATGCCTCCTGTGCTGTACATGCCTCCTGTGCTGTACATGCCTCCTATGCTGTACATGCCTCCTATGCTGTACATGCCTCCTACGCTGTACATGCCTCCTACGCTGTACATGCCTCCTACGCTGTACATGCCTCCTATGCTGTACATGCCTCCTATGCTGTACATGCCTCCTATGCTGTACATGCCTCCTATGCTGTACATGCCTCCTGCGCTGTACATGCCTCCTATGCTGTACATGCCTCCTACGCTGTACATGCCTCCTGCGCTGTACATGCCTCCTGCGCTGTACATGCCTCCTGCGCTGTACATGCCTCCTACGCTGTACATGCCTCCTATGCTGTACATGCCTCCTGCACTGTACATGCCTCCTGCGCTGTACATGCCTCCTACGCTGTACATGCCTCCTATGCTGTACATGCCTCCTATGCTGTACATGCCTCCTATGCTGTACATGCCTCCTGCGCTGTACATGCCTCCTGCGCTGTACATGCCTCCTATGCTGTACATGCCTCCTACGCTGTACATGCCTCCTACGCTGTACATGCCTCCTGCGCTGTACATGCCTCCTATGCTGTATATGCCTACTATGCTGTACATGCCTCCTGTACTGTACATGCCTCCTATGCTGTACATGCCTCCTATGCTGTACATGCCTCCTATGCTGTACATGCCTCCTATGCTGTACATGCCTCCTGTACTGTACATGCCTCCTATGCTGTACATGCCTCCTATGCTGTACATGCCTCCTGCGCTGTACATGCCTCCTATGCTGTACATTCCTCCTACAAGTGTTTGCCCGACATCTAACACAACGACTAATCTCCCATTATTTTTAGATTAAAATGTTTGGTTGATGATTGTGATGATAAATGAAATGGTTTGATGGTTTGTACTGATTGGATACAGTAGATGAATGGTTTGTACTGATTGGATACAGTAGATGAATGGTTTGTACTGATTGGATACAGTAGATGAATGGTTTGTACTGATTGGATACAGTAGATGAATGGTTTGTACTGATTGGATACAGTAGATGAATGGTTTGTACTGATTGGATACAGTAGATGAATGGTTTGTACTGATTGGATACAGTAGATGAATGGTTTGTACTGATTGGATACAGTAGATGAATGGTTTGTACTGATTGGATACAGTAGATGAATGGTTTGTACTGATTGGATACAGTAGATGAATGGTTTGTACTGATTGGATACAGTAGATGAATGGTTTGTACTGATTGGATACAGTAGATGAATGGTGTGTACTGGTTGGATACAGTAGATGAATGGTTTGTACTGATTGGATACAGTAGATGAATGGTTTGTACTGATTGGATACAGTAGATGAATGGTTTGTACTGATTGGATACAGTAGATGAATGGTGTGTACTGGTTGGATACAGTAGATGAATGGTTTGTACTGATTGGATACAGTAGATGAATGGTTTGTACTGATTGGATACAGTAGATGAATGGTTTGTACTGATTGGATACAGTAGATGAATGGTGTGTACTGGTTGGATAAGTAGATGAAGATGATTATATCATCACATATAACAGGAGAGTCATAGGCTGGTCAGTGAATGTATTATACCATTAAACTTGCATGTTTGGCAAGTCTTATTCAAGTCATTTAACAGTTTAAGTTTATAGACATTTCAGTTTTGGGGTCAATTAGTATATTCACTTCTTTTTGACATGTGCTCTGCTATGTAATTTGGCTATGTACGTTGGCTATGTACTTTGGCTATGTACTATGTATGTACTTTGGCTATGTTCATTGGCTATGTACATTGGTTATGTACTTTGGCTTTTACGTTGGCTATGTACATTGGCTATGTACTTTGGCTATGTACATTGGCTATGTACTTTGTACATTGGCTATGTGCTATGTACTTTGGCTATGTAAGTTGGCTATGTACGGTATGTTAGCTATGTATGTTGGCTATGAACGTTGGCTATGTACTTTGTACATTGGCTATGTGCTATGTACTTTGGCTATGTAAGTTGGCTATGTACAGTATGTTGGCTATGTACGTTGGCTATGTATGTTGGCTATGAACGTTGGCTATGTACTTTGGCTATGTACATTGGCTATGTACTATGTAGTTTGGCTATGTACTATGTACTTTGGCTATGTACTTTGTACATTGGCTATGTGCTATGTACTTTGGCTATGTAAGTTGGCTATGTACAGTATGTTGGCTATGTACGTTGGCTATGTATGTTGGCTATGAACGTTGGCTATGTACTTTGGCTATGTACTATGTAGTTTGACTATGTACTTTGGCTATGTACTTTGTACATTGGCTATGTGCTATGTACTTTGGCTATGTATGTTGGCTATGTACTTTGGCTATGTACTATGTACTTTGGCTATGTACTATGTACTTTGGCTATGTACTATGTATGTACTTTGGCTATGTACATTGGCTATGTACTTTGGCTATGTACATTGGCTATGTACTTTGGCTATGTACATTGGCTATGTACTTTGGCTATGTATGTTGGCTATGTACTTTGGCTATGTACATTGGCTATGTACTTTGGCTATGTACTATATACTTTGGCTATGTACTTTGGCTATGTACATTGGCTATGTACTTTGGCTATGTACTTTGGCTATGTACATTGGCTATGTACTATATACTTTGGCTATGTACATTGGCTATGTACTTTGGCTATGTACTTTGGCTATATACTTTGGCTATGTACGTTGGCTATGTACGTTGGCTATGTACATTGGCTATGTATGTTGGCTATGTGCTATATACTTTGGCTATGTACTATAAATATGTGTAAACCAGTCTGTATGCTCTGATGGTATTATAGTGACACTATAAATGTGTGTAAAGCAGTCTGTATGCTCTGATGGTATTATAGTGACACTATAAATGTGTGTAAAGCAGTCGGTAAGCTCTGTATAGAAGGTTAGGATATTGTATTGAGGACCTATATAGAAGGTTAGGATATTGTATTGAGGACCTGTATGGAAGAAGGTTAGGATATTGTATTGAGGTCTTGTATGGAAGGTTAGGATATTGTATTGAGGACGTTGCGTAGAAGGTTAGGATATTGTATTGAGGACCTGTATGGAAGGTTAAGATATTGTATTGAGGACCTGTATGGAAGGTTAGGATATTGTATTGAGGACCTGTATGGAAGGTTAGGATATTGTATTGAAGTCCTGGATAGAAGGTTAGGATATTGTATTGAGGACCTGTATGGACGGTTAGGATATTGTATTGAGGACCTGTATGGAAGGTTAGGATATTGTATTGAGGACCTGCGTAGAAGGTTAGGATATTGTATTGAGGACCTGTATGGAAGGTTAGGATATTGTATTGAGGACCTGTATGGAAGGTTAAGATATTGTATTGAGGACCTGTATGGAAGGTTAAGATATTGTATTGAGGACCTGTATGGAAGGTTAGGATATTGTATTGAGGACCTGTATGGAAAGTTAGGATATTGTATTGAGGACCTGTATGGAAGGTTAGGATATTGTATTGAGGTCCTGTATAGAAGGTTAGGATATTGTATTGAGGACCTGTATGGAAGGTTAGGATATTGTATTGAGGACCTGTATGGAAGGTTAAGATATTGTATTGAGGACCGGTATGGAAGGTTAAGATATTGTATTGAGGACCTGTATGGAAGGTTAGGATATTGTATTGAGGACCTGTATGGAAGGTTAGGATATTGTATTGAGGTCCTGTATAGAAGGTTAGGATATTGTATTGAGGACCTGTATGGAAGGTCAGGATATTGTATTGAGGTCCTGTATGGAAGGTTAGGATATTGTATTGAGGACCTGTATGGAAGGTCAGGATATTGTATTGAGGTCCTGTATGGAAGGTTAGGATATTGTATTGAGGACCTGTATGGAAGGTTAAGATATTGTATTGAGGACCTGTATGGAAGGTTAGGATATTGTATTGAGGACCTGTATGGAAGGTTAGGATATTGTATTGAGGCCTTGTCCTTTAATCTGTTACCGGTACATGTATTTCAGAAACTGGCAGTGCTTACAGTTTCACCAAGGAGGCAGAGAGGTTGAAGTTTGATTTGAAATCTGCATGGAGATATACTGAGATCAACAAAACATTCGGGTAAGATAAACTATTCTGTTCTATAGCATCACTCAGTTAGTAGGCTAGTTAGCTGCAGAGGACCTCCCTAGCTCATTGATGTAAAAGTTGGATTGATTGTTAAGTTTTATCTTATCTTGCCTGTGGTTACATAAGTTGTTATACATATGGAGATATGGAAGGGCCTCCCGGGCTGAGTGGTATGAAGTTGTATGGAAGGGCCTCCCGGGCTGAGTGGTATGAAGTTGTATGGAAGGGCCTCCCGGGCTGAGTGGTATGAAGTTGTATGGAAGGGCCTCCCAGGCTGAGTGGTATGAAGTTTTATGGAAGGGCCTCCAGGCTGAGTGGTATGGAAGGGCCTCCCGAGGTAAGTGGTATGAAGTTGTATGGAAGGGCCTCCCGAGGTAAGTGGTATGAAGTTGTATGGAAGGGCCTCCCGAGGTAAGTGGTATGAAGTTGTATGGAAGGGCCTCCCGAGGTAAGTGGTATGAAGTTGTATGGAAGGGCCTCCCGAGGTAAGTGGTATGAAGTTGTATGGAAGGGCCTCCCGAGGTAAGTGG
>CM026402.1:55241562-55273409 GCA_014843695.1 Archivesica marissinica
CCATATAACACAATGTATGCACCATATAATACAATGTATGCACCATATAATACAATGTATGCACCATATAATACAATGTATGCACCATATAATACAATGTATGCACCATATAATACAATGTATGCACCATATAATACAATGTATGCACCATATAATACAATGTATGCACCATATAACACAATGTATGCACCATATTATACAATGTATGCACCATATAATACAATGTATGCACCATATAATACAATGTATGCACCATATAATACAATGTATGCACCATATAATACAATGTATGCACCATATAATACAATGTATGCACCATATAGCACAATGTATGCACCATATAATACAATGTACACACCATATAATACAATGTATGCACCATATAATACAATGTACGCACCATATAGCACAATGTATGCACCATATAATACAATGTACACACCATATAGCACAATGTATGCACCATATAATACAATGTACACACCATATAGCACAATGTATGCACCATATAATACAATGTACACACCATATAATACAATGTACACACCATATAATACAATGTATGCACCATATAATACAATGTATGCACCATGTAATACAATGTACACACCATATAATACAATGTATGCACCATATAATACAATGTATGCACCATATAATACAATGTATGCACCATATACTACAATGTATGCACCATATACTACAATGTATGCACCATATAATACAATGTACGCACCATATACTACAATGTATGCACCATATACTACAATGTATGCACCATATAATACAATGTACACACCATATAGCACAATGTATGCACCATATAATACAATGTACACACCATATAATACAATGTATGCACCATATAATACAATGTATGCACCATATAATACAATGTACGCACCATATAGCACAATGTATGCACCATATAGCACAATGTATGAACCATATAATACAATGTACGCACCATATAATACAATGTATGCACCATATAATACAATGTATGCACCATATAATACAATGTACGCACCATATAATACAATGTATGCACCATATAGCACAATGCATGCACCATATAATACAATGTACGCACCATATAATACAATGTATGCACTATATAATACAATGTATGCACTATATAATACAATGTATGCACCATATAATACAATGTACACACCATATACTACAATGTATGCACCATATAATACAATGTATGCACCATATAACACAATGTACACACCATATAATACAATGTATGCACCATATAATACAATGTATGCACCATATAATATAATGTACACACCATATAGCACAATGTACACACCATATAATACAATGTACACACCATATAGCACAATGTACACACCATATAGCACAATGTACGCACCATATAACACAATGTACACACCATATAGCACAATGTACACACCATATAATACAATGTACACACCATATAGCACAATGTACGCACCATATAATACAATGTATGCACCGTATAGCACAATGTACACCATATAGCACAATGTACGCACCATATAATACAATGCACGCACCATATAATACAATGTATGCACCATATAACACAATGTATGCACCATATAATACAATGTACACACCATATAATACAATGTATGCACCATATAATACAATGTATGCACCATATAATACAATGTATGCACCATATAATACAATGTACACACCATATAATACAATGTATGCACCATATAGCACAATGCATGCACCATATAATACAATGTACGCACCATATAATACAATGTATGCACCATATAATACAATGTACGCACCATATGCATAGGATGAGTTTGCTTCACAAGTCTGACATTTAAATTACGTCTGCTTCCATTGTACTATGAACAGATGCTTGAAGCGGATCATATTTGTTACAGGAATTGTAGAAACGGTGCTGTGCTGGTGCGGTGTAGTCAGCCAGAGATGGGCTTCTTCGGTTGGAGGAATGCGGATGATGAGAATCTGTTAAATGCTATACCACTGGCATGTTCCCAGAATCCAGGTTATAGGAACAAGCCCCGCAGTAGGGAGGATGGGACCGGTTCAGATCTAAGCTCAGATGGTGGGTTCACAATTGATTACAGGTGTATATGTTGGATGGATGGAGATATTAAGTTGGAGGGTGTTATGTAGGGGGAGGGTGTTATGTAGGGGGGAGGGTTATGTAGTGGAGGGTGTTATGTAGGGGGATGGGTTATGTAGGGGAGGGTGTTATGTAGGTGGAGGGTGTTATGTAGGGGGATGGGTTATGTAGGGGAGGGTGGTATGTAGGGAAGGGGGTTATGTAGGGTGAGGGGTTATGTAGGGGGAGGGTGTTATGTAGGGGGAGGTGTATGTAGGGGGAGGGTTATATAGGGGAGGGGGTATGTAGGGGAGGGGTTGTGTAGGGGGAGGGTGATTTAGGTGAGGGGGTTATGTAGGGGGAGGGTGTGTAGGGGTGGTGTTATGTAGGGTGCGGGGTTTGTAGGGTAGGGGTTATGTAGGGGGTGGGGTTATGTAGGGTGAGGGGTTATGTAGGGGAGGGGGTTGTATAGGGGTGGGGATATGTAGGGTGGGGGATATGTAGGGGGGGGGATATGTAGGGGGAGGGATTATGTAGGTGGAGGGGGTTGTGTAGGAGAGGGTTATGTAGGGGAGGGGTTATGTAGGGGGAGGGATTGTGTAGAGGAGGGGTTATGTAGGGGAGGGGTTATGTAGGGGAGGGGTTGTGTAGGGGGAGGGTGTTTTGTAGGGGGAGGGAGTTGTGTAGGGGGAGGTGGTTGTGTAGGGAAGGAGATTATGTAGGGGGAGGGTGTATTTAGGGTGAGGGGGTTATGTAGGGGGGGGTGTGTAGGGGTGGTGTTATGTAGGGTGAGGGGGTTATGTAGGGTAGGGGTTATGTAGGGGGTGGGGTTATGTAGGGTGAGGGGTTATGTAGGGGGTGGGGTATGTAGGGGAGGGGGTTGTATAGGGGTGGGGATCTGTAGGGTGGGGGATATGTAGGGGGAGGGATTATGTAGGGGAGGGGTTGTGTAGGGGAGGGTTATGTAGGGGAGGGGTTATGTAGGGAGGGGTTGTGTAGGGGAGGGGTATGTAGGGGAGGGGTTATGTAGGGGGAGGGATTGTGTAGGGGAGGGGTTATGTAGGGGAGGGGTTATGTAGGGGGAGGGTGTTTTGTAGGGGGAGGGGGTTGTGTAGGGAAGGGGATTATGTAGGGGATGGTTGTGTAGGGAGAGGGGGTTAGTTTGAGGGAGGGTTGTGTAGGGAGAGGGGGTTGGGTTGAGGGGGAGGGTTGTGTAGGGGAGGGGTTGGGTTGAGGGAGGGGTTGTGTAGGGAGGGGGGTGGGTTGAGGGAGGGGTTGTGTAGGGAGAGGGGGTTGGGTGAGGGAGGGGTTGTGTACGGGAAGGGGTTGGGTGGAGGGAAAGTAGGAGTAACACCGTGGATTAGACCTCAGTTTCAATAGTGCATTCCATTTGTTTCGGGTGGAGAGGTTATACAGTAAAACATGTTCATGGTGAGATGGGGGTGGGGGCTTAGGAAAGGAATGGGGAGTAGTTTGAGTGGTCGGACCTTGTTAACTTAATGTGTTCCAATTGTTTTGTGTTGATGGTTGGTAGTGTCGATTCTTACAACAACATTATTGGAGAGGGAATGAGTGGTTCAAGATGTCAGCTTGTGGATTTGTTTGTGTGGAGAGTTTGTATAGTTGATGCAGGGATATTGTTGTGGAGGGAATGTCAGCTTAGTGGATTTGTTTGTGTGGAGAGTTTGTATAGTTGATGCAGGGATATTGTTGTGGAGGGAATGTCAGCTTAGTGGATTTGTTTGTGTGGAGAGTTTGTATAGTTGATGCAGGGATATTGTTGTGGAGGGAATGTCAGCTTAGTGGATTTGTTTGTGTGGAGAGTTTGTATATTTGGTGCAGGGATAGTGTTGTGGAGGGAATCAGAATGAGTTTGGATCTTGGAATAATGGGTTCCAATTTGTTTGTGTGAAGAGTTGGTAGAGTGAAGTATGTTTGAATGTAGTGGACTAGATGCAGGAGGATCTCAATCAATACACATGGTGAACTTATCCTCCTTGTGTCCTCACAGATTCCTCCACGACCGAGGAGACTTGTGAGTTGAAGAAGATGCTGGTAATTGATTGTAGATCATACAGTGCAGCATTCGCTAACAGAGCCAAGGGTGGAGGAATGGAATGCACGGGTGAGGACTTGTTTCTATACTTCATCAATTCATTTACAATCTTCTCTACATCTGTAATATAATAAATAGTACTTGGCAGTTGAGCCGTGTAGCTTCTGTCATCTGTCTGTGCAGCTGCTGTCATCTGTCTGTGCAGCTGCTGTCATTTGTCTGTGTAGCTGCTGTCATATGTTTATGCAGCTGCTGTCATCTGTCTGTGCAGCTGATGTCATCTGTCTGTGTAGCTGCTGCCATCTGTCTGTGTAGCTGCTGTCATCTGTATGTGTAGCTGCTGTCAGCTGTCTATGCAGCTGCTGTCATCTGTATGTGTAGCTGCTGTTATCTGTCCATGTAGCTGCTGTCATCTGTCTGTGTAGCTGCTGTCATCTGTATATGTAGCTGCAGTCATATGTCTGTGTAGCTGCTGTCATCTGTCTGTGTGGCTGCAGTCATCTGTCTGTGAAGCTGCTGTCATCTGTCAGTGTGGCGGATGTAATGTCTGTGTAGCTGCTGTCATCTGTCTGTGTAGCTGCTGTCATCTGTATGTGTAGCTGATGTCATATGTCCATGTAGCTGCTGTCATCTGTATCTATCTGTTGTCATATATCTGTGTAGCAGCTGTCATCTGTATGCAGATATTGTCATCTGTATCTATCTGTTGTCATCTGTCTGTGTAGCTGCTGTCATCTGTACATGTAGCTTCTGTCATTTGCCTGTGTGGCTGTTGTCATATGCATGTGTGGCTGCTGTCATCTGTATGTGTGGGTGCTATCATCTGTATGTGTAGCTGCTGTCATCTGTATGTGTAGCTGCTGTCATCTGTCCGTGTAGCTGCTGTCATCTGCATGTGTGGATGTTGTCATCTGCATGTGTGGCTGCTGTCATATGTATGTGTGGCTGCTGTCAACTGTCTGTGTAGCTGCTGTCATCTGCATGTGTGGCTGCTGTCAACTGTCTGTGTAGCTGCTGTCATCTGCATGTGTGGCTGCTGTCAACTGTATGTGTAGCTGCTGTCATCTGTATGTGTGGCTGCTGTCAACTGTATGTGTAGCTGCTGTCATCTGTATGTGCAGCTGCTGTCATTTGTCTGTGTAGCTGCTGTCATATGTTTATGTAGCTGCTGTCATCTGTCTGTGCAGCTGATGTCATATGTCTGTGTAGCTGCTGTCATCTGTCTGTGTAGCTGCTGTCATCTGTATGTGTCTATGCAGCTGCTGTCATCTGTATGTGTAGCTGCTGTTATCTGTCCATGTAGCTGCTGTCATCTGTCTGTGTAGCTGCTGTCATCTGTATATGTAGCTGCAGTCATCTGTATGTGTGGCTGCAGTCATCTGTCTGTGAAGCTGCTGTCATCTGTCAGTGTGGCTGATGTAATGTCTGTGTAGCTGCTGTCATCTGTCTGTGTGGCTGCAGTCATCTGTCTGTGAAGCTGCTGTCATCTGTCAGTGTGGCGGATGTAATGTCTGTGTAGCTGCTGTCATCTGTCTGTGTAGCTGCTGTCATCTGTATGTGTAGCTGATGTCATATGTCCATGTAGCTGCTGTCATCTGTATCTATCTGTTGTCATCTGTCTGTGTAGCAGCTGTCATCTGTATGCAGATACTGTCATCTGTATCTATATGTTGTCATCTGTCTGTGTAGCTGCTGTCATCTGTCCGTGTAGCTTCTGTCATTTGCCTGTGTGGCTGTTGTCATATGCATGTGTGGCTGCTGTCATCTGTAGGTGTGGGTGCTGTCATCTGTATGTGTAGCTGCTGTCATCTGTCTGTGTAGCTGCTGTCATCTGTCCGTGTAGCTGCTGTCATCTGCCTGTGTGGATGTTGTCATCTGCATGTGTGGCTGCTGTCATATGTATGTGTGGCTGCTGTCAACTGTCTGTGTAGCTGCTGTCATCTGCATGTGTGTCTGCTGTCAACTGTCTGTGTAGCTGCTGTCATCTGCATGTGTGGCTGCTGTCAACTGTCTGTGTAGCTTCTGTCATCTGTATGTGTGGCTGCTGTCAACTGTCTGTGTAGCCGCTGTCATCTGAATGTGTGGCTGCTGTCATCTGTCTGTGTGGGTGCTGTCATATGTATGTGTAGCTGCTGTCATATGTCTGTAGCTGCTGTCATCTGCCTGTGTGGCTGTTGTCATCTGCATGTGTGGCTGCTGTCATCTGTCTGTGTGTCTGCTGTCAACTGTCTGTGTAGCTGCTGTCATCTGCATGTGTGGCTGCTGTCAACTGTCTGTGTAGCTTCTGTCATCTGTATGTGTGGCTGCTGTCAACTGTCTGTGTAGCCGCTGTCATCTGAATGTGTGGCTGCTGTCATCTGTCTGTGTGGGTGCTGTCATATGTATGTGTAGCTGCTGTCATATGTCTGTAGCTGCTGTCATCTGCCTGTGTGGCTGTTGTCATCTGCATGTGTGGCTGCTGTCATCTGCATGTGTGGCTGCTGTCATCTGTCTGTGTGGCTGCTGTCATCTGTCTGTGTGGCTGCTGTCATCTGTCTGTGTGGCTGCTGTCATCTGTCTGTGTAGCTGCTGTCATCTGTCTGTGTGGCTGCTCTCATCTGTCTGTGTGGCTGCTCTCATCTGTCTAGGTGGCTGCTGTCAACTGTCTGTGTAGCTGCTGTCATCTGTCTGTGTAGCTGCTGTCATCTGTCAGTGTGGCTGATGTAATGTCTGTGTAGCTGCTGTCATCTGTCTGTGTGGCTGCTGTCATCTGTCTGTGTAGCTGCTTTCATCGGTCAGTGTAGCTGCTGTCACCTTATTCTGATTGAAAATGATTGATAAATTTATGGTTGTTTTTCAGAATATTACCAGAGTTGTGAAGTGCAATTTATGAACCTGGCTAATATACATGCCGTCAGAAAAAGCTTCCTTACCCTCAGAAATCACTGTAGTTCAGGGGTGGATCAGGCAAGGTATAGTTCTGCTCAGAAATCACTGTTGTTCAGGGGTGGACCAGGCAAGGTATAGTTCTGCTCAGAAATCACTGTTGTTCAGGGGTGGACCAGGCAAGGTATAGCTCTGCTCAGAAATCATAGTAGTTCAGGTGTGGATCAGGCAAGGTATAGTTCTGCTCAGAAATCATAGTAGTTCAGGGGTGGATCAGGCAAGGTATAGTTCTGCTCAGAAATCATAGTAGTTCAGGGGTGGATCAGGCAAGGTATAGTTCTGCTCAGAAATCATAGTAGTTCAGGGGTGGATCAGGCAAGGTATAGTTCTGCTCAGAAATCATAGTAGTTCAGGGGTGGATCAGGCAAGGTATAGTTCTGCTCAGAAATCATAGTAGTTCAGGGGTGGATCAGGCAAGGTATAGTATAGTTCTGCTCAGAAATCATAGTAGTTCAGGGGTGGATCAGGCAAGGTATAGCTCAGAATCAAATCCATCTCATTTCATACCGTACACTGTACTGTGTGTCTGTGTTTTACAGTCATTTATCGTCGCTACCGGTTGTCCATATGAGCGACACCTCCTGAAGAGATTAGTCATTTTAGATTTTGGCGGATAGTGCAATGATACAGATAGAGACACATTCCAGAGTCTTCTCTGGTTCTTTTATATGCACAGTGTAAAGCACAGAGACGAGACCTTGGTTTAAAGTCTCACCATGAAAGACTATAATATGAGTCATTTTGGTATGGTAAAGCAGGGATCGAACCTGCGACCCCTGGATTACAAGTCCAGTATGTTAACCACTGATCTGCTACATAGACTGTGTGTCTACTTTTCTCAGCACAGTAGACGTATGTCTGTGTGTTTCCAACTTGTTCACTGCTATCCAGTAGAGTAGGTTTATTAGAGATAGGATCTTACGTGAGTGCTGATTTCATACCATATTTTATTAAACAAGTTTTGGAATTTTGCTATTGAGCGAGGCTTTTGGCGAAAATATGGTATTAAAATCGTCACGAGTGTAAGATCCTTTTTATCACATTACCGTAGCGCGCTCGTTATAATAAATCATGACGTGACTATGCATGGCAGTGTTATATTTATAATTGCGTCGAGTCTTTTAAATCGTCACTTGTCTTATCATTGACGTTATATACCAATTCACTTAGAAATATGCATACTTTACAGTTAAATATACAAATTGTAAGTATTTTTCTCTCGACCAATCAGAATCCTTCCAGGTGTTATTACACGTGTGTACATATAAGAAAATATGTGATTGTTGTATGAAACTGAATACAAGCAAAGTTGTGTGATAAATGTGTATTTTTCAACTTGGGTATTCACTTGTATGTCTCTGTGTATTTTTATGCCCCCGATAAAATTTCTTCGGGTGCATATAGTTTTTGAACTGTCTGTTAGTCCGCCTCCGTGGTCGAGTGGTTAAGGTCGCTGACTTGTATACCACTGTAACCTATCATCACTGATGGTCACGGGTTCGAGTCCCGCTCGCACCCAGGTCTATAGCTTCAAGGTCACACTTAGAGATGATGTATCGCACCCAGGTCTGTAGCTTCAAGGTCACACTTAGAGATGATGTATCGCACCCAGGTCTGTAGCTTCAAGGTCACACTTAGAGATGATGTATCGCACCCAGGTCTGTAGCTTCAAGGTCACACTTAGAGATGATGTATCGCACCCAGGTCTGTAGCTTCAAGGTCACACTTAGAGATGATGTATCGCACCCAGGTCTGTAGCTTCAAGGTCACACTTAGAGATGATGTATCGCACCCAGGTCTGTAGCTTCAAGGTCACACTTAGAGATGATGTATCGCACCCAGGTCTATAGCTTCAAGGTCACACTTAGAGATGATGTATCGCACCCAGGTCTATAACTTCAAGGTCACACTTAGAGATGATGTATCGCACCCAGGTCTGTAGCTTCAAGGTCACACTTAGAGATGATGTATCGCACCCAGGTCTGTAGCTTCAAGGTCACACTTCTGGGGTATTTATTTGTGATATTTCTGGTTTTGTTTTAATCATATTTTGCTAGTTTCATTTTGGCGCCATGTGTCAGTGCAAACTGACGTCACTAAATTGTCATGGCGTAACTGCACAAAACAGCATTTATTTACGTTTTAAAGAGCGTTATAATTACGTCGAGAATTGTTGAAGGTTCGAACTTTGTTAGGGGTTCATTCTCACAAGGCCGGTTGGTGAGCCGCCAGCTATTTATATAATGGTTACCAATTACCAGCCTGGCCTCAAGGATAGGATTGGGGAAGTACTGATGTTCATAAGAGGTGTCTCATAAGTCAGAAGTGGCTGGGGGTGACACACTGACATTTGCCACGGAATCATGGCCCTGGCAGAACACTGACATTTGTCATGGAATCATGGCCCTGGCAGAACACTGACATTTGTCATGGAATCATGGCCCTGGCAGAACACTGACATTTATCATGGCCCTGGCAGAACACTGACATTTGTCACATAATCATGGCCCTGGTCGAACACTGACATTTCTCATGGAATCATGGCCCTTGCAGAACACTGACATTTCTCATGGAATCATGGCCCTTGCAGAACACTGACATTTCTCATGGAATCATGGCCCTTGCAGAACACTGACATTTCTCATGGAATCATGGCCCTTGCAGAACACTGACATTTCTCATGGAATCATGGCCCTTGCAGAACACTGACATTTGTCATGGAATCATGGCCCTGGCAGAACACTGACATTTGTCATGGAATCACGGCCCTGGCAGAACACTGACATTTGTCATGGAATCATGGCCCTGGCAGAACACTGACATTTGCCACGGAATCATGGCCCTGGCAGAACACTGACATTTATCATGGCCCTGGCAGAACACTGACATTTCTCATGGAATCATGGCCCTGGCAGAACACTGACATTTGTCACAGAATCATGGCCCTGGTCGAACACTGACATTTCTCATGGAATCATGGCCCTTGCAGAACACTGACATTTCTCATGGAATCATGGCCCTTGCAGAACACTGACATTTCTCATGGAATCATGGCCCTTGCAGAACACTGACATTTCTCATGGAATCATGGCCCTTGCAGAACACTGACATTTCTCATGGAATCATGGCCCTTGCAGAACACTGACATTTCTCATGGAATCATGGCCCTTGCAGAACACTGATATTTTTCACGAAATCACAGCCCCCCCCTGGCAGAACACTGACATTTGTCATGGAATCACGGCCCTGGCAGAACACTGACATTTGTCATGGAATCATGGCCCTGGCAGAACACTGACATTTGTCACAGAATCATGGCCCTGGCAAAACACTGACAGTTGCCACTGAAATAACAGCCCCCCCTGGCAGAAACACTGACATTATATTGTATCAACTTTTCACATAGGGTCGTTTGTTTTCTGTTAAGAATGAAACCTGCTTTTTTAGCTGGTTGTCGGGCCTGGAGAATACAAAATGGCTGCAGAACTTGGCCAGTCTGCTGAAGGTGGCTGCACTAGTTGTGAATGTGAATGAGAAGGAAGGGAGGCCAGTCTTGGTGCATTGTTCCGACGGGTGGGATAGAACTCCACAGATTATCTCCCTTGCAGAGCTCATGTTAGATCCGTACTACAGGACAGTTGAGGTAATATATGTATACAGAATGTATGTAATCTAATAAGCTTGAAAAACTTGCAATTCAATCCACGTATCTTTATTTTATGTATAATCATTTGTTGAATATTATGTTCATGATGAAAAAAATAAGTTTAAGTCAGAATGACGTTATATATTCTTTGTTCCCCATGGGATCTGTACAAAATGACGTTATATATTCTTTGTTCCCCATGGGATCTGTACAAAATGACGTTATATATTCTTTGTTCCCCATGGGATCTGTACAAAATGACGTTATATATTCTTTGTTCCCCATGGGATCTGTACAAAATGACGTTATCTGTACAAAATGACGTTATATATTCTTTGTTCCCCATGGGATCTGTACAAAATGACGTTATATATTCTTTGTTCCCCATGGGATCTGTACAAAATGACGTTATATATTCTTTGTTCCCCATGGGATCTGTACAAAATGACGTTATATATTCTTTGTTCCCCATGGGATCTGTACAAAATGACGTTATATATTCTTTGTTCCCCATGGCCCCAGGATCTGTACAAAATGACGTTATATATTCTTTGTTCCCCATGGGATCTGTACAAAATGACGTTATATATTCTTTGTTCCCCATGGGATCTGTACAAAATGACGTTATATATTCTTTGTTCCCCATGGGATCTGTACAAAATGACGTTATATATTCTTTGTTCCCCATGGGATCTGTACAAAATGACGTTATATATTCTTTGTTCCCCATGGGATCTGTACAAAATGACGTTATATATTCTTTGTTCCCCATGGGATCTGTACAAAATGACGTTATTTTTTTGTTTGGGTTGTTGGTTTTTTTTTGTTTGGTTTTTTTGTTTGGGATCTGTACAAAATGACGTTATATATTCTTTGTTCCCCATGGGATCTGTACAAAATGACGTTATATATTCTTTGTTCCCCATGGGATCTGTACAAAATGACGTTATATATTCTTTGTTCCCCATGGGATCTGTACAAAATGACGTTATATATTCTTTGTTCCCCATGGGATCTGTACAAAATGACGTTATATATTCTTTGTTCCCCATGGGATCTGTACAAAATGACGTTATATATTCTTTGTTCCCCATGGTATCTGTACAAAATGACGTTATATATTCTTTGTTCCCCATGGGATCTGTACAAAATGACGTTATATATTCTTTGTTCCCCATGGGATCTGTACAAAATTTAGTTAGGCTTAGTTAGGCAGTGAAAATGCATTTCTAACTTAATCTGTGTTACAGGGGTTTCAAGCGTTGGTGGAGAGAGAGTGGCTGCACTTTGGTCACAAGTTTGCTGATCGCTGTGGTAACGGTCTACACATCGAGGATCCTAACGAGCGATGTCCCGTGTTCCTACAGTGGCTCGAGTGTGTTTATCAACTTCTGGTGCAATTTCCCTGTCAATTTGAGTTTACCGAAGCCTTCCTTGTGAGTATTACTGCCAACTAACTGAAAGTTTTCTGATGCCCTTGTGAAATATTTGGGAAGCAACTGAAACGGCTATTGATAATTTTATCCTTTGATGTTTTGATTTGCATTAAGCAGCCAGTTTTCAGATTCCCAATATGTTACTTAGTTATACATTTGACCGTCATCTTTGCTAAGCGGCCACTTTCTGTGTTTCCCTTGGCTGGAAGCTTAAGACAGATTTGACTGTACACAAAACTGTAGACATAAGCATAAACCATAAAGACAGATTTGACTGTACACAATACTGCAGACATAAGCATAAACCATAAAGACAGATTTGACTGTACACAATACTGCAGACATAAGCATAAACCATAAAGACAGATTTGACTGTAAATTGATTTTGTGAACTTCTTGAGACTTGAGCCTCTGTAACAGCGTCTGTAGAATATTGTATATCTAGTGGAGAGACAAAGGTGGGAATATTGTATATCTAGTGGAGAGACAAAGGTGGGAATATTGTATATCTAGTGGAGAGACAAAGGTGGGAATATTGTATATCTAGTGGAGAGACAAAGGTGGGAATATTGTATATCTAGTGGAGAGACAAAGGTGGGAATAATGTGTATCCAGTCGAGACTTTCATAGGTGGGAATAATGTGTATCCAGTTGAGACTTTCATAGGTGGGAATAATGTGTATCCAGTCGAGGCTCACAAAGGTGGGAATAATGTGTATCTAGTCGAGGCACACAAAGGTAGGAATAATGTGTATCCAGTCGAGGCTCACAAGGGTAGGAATAATGTGTATCTAGTCGAGGCTCACAAAGGTAGGAATAATGTGTATCCAGTCGAGGCTCACAAGGGTGGGAATAATGTGTATCTAGTCGAGGCACACAAAGGTAGGAATAATGTGTATCTAGTCGAGGCTCACAAAGGTAGGAATAATGTGTATCCAGTCGAGGCTCACAAAGGTAGGAATAATGTGAATCTAGTCGAGGCTCACAAAGGTAGGAATAATGTGTATCCAGTCGAGGCTCACAAGGGTAGGAATAATGTGTATCCAGTCGAGGCTCACAAGGGTGGGAATAATGTGTATCTAGTCGAGGCACACAAAGGTAGGAATAATGTGTATCCAGTCGAGGCACACAAAGGTGGGAATAATGTGTATCCAGTCGAGGCTCACAAGGGTGGGAATAAACTTGTATCTCTGTTATATATTTCCAGGTAAAATTGGTGCAGCATACCTATTCGTGTTTATTTGGCACATTCCTATGTAACACAGTCCAGGAGCGTTATGAGCTGAAACTGGAGCATTCTACAGCCTCGCTATGGAACTTGCTCAGTGATAAAATCTTCCACAACCAGCTGTATGCTTCCTCCACGGATCATGAGGTAAGTTAAATATCGTTCTTGTTCAGAAATGTTAATTTCATAAACCATTGCTCTTTGAATTCATACAGGATCTGATTGTAGATGTGTTCAAGTCACTTACCTCTCACCACCCCTCACCACCCCTCACCACCCCTCATCACCTCTCACAACCTCTCACCACCTCTTTCCACCTCTTACAACTTCTCACCACCTCTCACCACCTCTCACAACCTCTCACCACCTCTTTCCACCTCTTACAACTTCTCACCACCTCTCACCACCTCTCACAACCTCTTACAACCTCTTTCAACTTCTCACCACTTCTCACCACCCCTCACCACCTCTCACAACCACTCATAACCTCTCACAACCTCTCACTACTTCTCATCACCTCTCATCACCTCTCATCACCTCTCACAACCTTTTGCCACTCTCATCACCTCTCACAACTATCACCACCTCTCACAACCTCTCACAACTCTCACCACCTATTACAACCTCTCACAACCTCTCACCACCTATTACAACCTCTCACCACCTATTACAACATCTCACAACCTCTTGCCACCTTTCAACCTCTTACAACCTCTCACAACCTCTCACCACCTATTACAACCTCTCACAGTCTCTCACCACCTATTACAACCTCTCGCCACCCCTCACAATTCTCACAATTCTTACCACCCCTTACCACCCCTCACAATTCTTACCACCCCTCACCACCTCTTACAACCTCTCACCACCTCTTACAACCTCTCACCACCTCTTACAACCTCTCACCACCTCTTGCCACCTATTGCAACCTCTAAACAACCACTCACCACCTCTTACAACCTCTCACAACTCTCACCACCTCTCACAACCTCTCGCCACCTTACCACCTCTCACCACCTATTACAACCTCTCACCACCTATTACAACCTCTCGCCACCTCTTTCAACCTCTCACCACCTATTACAACCTCTCACCACCTATTACAACCTCTCATAACCTCTCACCACCTATTACAACCTCTTGCCACCCTCACAATTCTTGCCACCCTCACAATTCTCACCACCCCTCACAATTCTTACCACCCCTCACCACCACTCACAATTCTTACCACCCCTCGCCACCCCTCGCCACTGCGGTGTTGAATGCTTTCATGCAATTGGCTAGTAGAAAGTTGCTCTATAGTTGCACACTAATCACTTGTCTCTCAACGACTCACTTCCACACACATGCTGCAAGTTTGTATCCCATCAAACGTGTCGGTTTCCATCATGTGAGAAGCTATCCAACTGAGGTATATAAGGTCGGTGGTTTACCTTGGTGGCATCTGTGCCTGAAAATCTGCACCAATGGTCACATGATGTGTTTTCCACCAATAAAAACTGTCCGATGACCCAAGCTGTCAATGCAAAGTGTTTGTACCTCGATCTCTTACCAGTTTAACACGAGTACACTTGTTTTGTCTGTAAATTTCTTCATAACAAACAAGCTGATACTATTTACCAATTCTTCAAGAGAAACAATTGTTTGGGAAACTTGTCACGGTTCTGTGCATGAAATGGAAGTGATTTTGCAGTACTTGTGGTATGTTGCAGTACTTGTGGTATTTTGCAGTACTTGTGGTATGTTGCAGTACTTGTGGTATTTTGCAGTACTTGTGGTATGTTGCAGTACTTGTGGTATGTTGCAGTACTTGTGGTATTTTGCAGTACTTGTGGTATGTTGCAGTACTTGTGGTATTTTGCAGTACTTGTGGTATGTTGCAGTACTTGTGGTATTTTGCAGTACTTGTGGTATTTTGCAGTACTTGTGGTATTTTGTATTTCAGGTATTATCTCCTGCTACTCATGTTCAAAGTTTGAGATTATGGACGTCAGTCTATTTGTCCAATAACTCATCATTTGCCAGTCCCGAGGAAGCGACCAATCAAAATGGTCCGGTCGTCGAAGGTACAGAGACGACAGGATTGCAGAAAACACGATCATGCGAGAACTTATTAATGACGAATGATCTTAGTTCTAGTCTTAGTCGGAGAAAAAGTGATCCAAATATTGCAATGGAACATTGCGATCAACAGACACAGAAACTGTTGAAGGACGCAATGTCCGGTGACACAAGCTGTTCCAGCGAGTCAGTGAAAAGTTCCGAAATTGATCGCTCGATGAGCGAAAATGGTGATATAACTATGAAAAATTTAGATAGCCCAGTTTATAATGGTGACATAGTCGTAAATGGAAATGGACTTCACGATGATGAAGCTGAAGGGGAAGTGTGTGAAAGCTTACACAATGGTGATAACCTACAAAATGGTTATGAAAGAAATAGTGACACCGAGGAAACAGATGATAATGTTAAAAGTGCACAGCTTACTCCAAGTGAAAATGCAGAGGAATCGGATAGCAGTAGTGATTTATCAGAGAATGATGCAATTACTCATTGTGATGTAGAGAGCTGTCATTTCAATGGATTTAATAGTGATAATAGTGAAGAAAGCAAGTCAGCTGACAATAGTGTTGATAAAGAAATTACTGAAAGTAAATATCTGATAGAAACTGCATACAAAGACTGTAGAAATGGCAATGGTGTTCATGAAATGAATGGTCATACAGTAAATCATAGTCCGGATAGTTCAACGGAAGAAAGTAGTGAAAACTCTATAGAGACAATATCTGAAAGCGAGGATGTGAACGAAAATGACAATCTAGAAAATGGTGCACATAGTCCCGTACTTAACGGGCATGATAAATCTAGAATACCAGCGCGCATCAGTATTACACAATCCTCTGAGACAATAAATAGTCACATTATATCCACAAAGTTGAAACAAAGAACTTCCATTGATAAATACGCCCCTTCCATGGAAAGTTCAACGGATACTGTGACTGAAGATCTACAGAACGGTGACAGCAGTCACACTTTGACGCCAAACGGTAGCAGAGAGGTTTATAAAGTGGCTTCACTGCAATCCTTATGTGATAAAGTAACTCTTAATTGTTTGGAAACGACAGAAAATAGAAATAGTATTAGTACAAGTACAAGTGACTTGACTGATTCTCGTGTTCTAGAGAATCGTGTTTTGCTCAATGTAGGTGACCCGTTACCCACTAGTCTAAGTCTACGCTGTGTTCTGTCGCAGACGGCCCTCTGTAGGAACTCGAACGGAACGTGTAAAGGTGTGAGTGTAGACACGAGTATGACTCCGCCCCTGCACACCACACCAATTAGTCCACAGTCACGTAACTCTACATGTCCTCCAACGCCCGGCACCAGTGATGGCAAAGTAAGTACAGAAATAACACGTCATTAGATTGGTGTGAGGCAATGACAAGTCTTTGTCATTAGCATAGTTTTCAAGAGGAAATGACACATCTTGTCATTAGAATGGTTTTCAAGAGGAAATGACACGTCTTGTCATTAGGGTTTGAGAAGCATTTTATATTCCATTTCCATTTGATAAAGCACTTTGATATTTTGAACGTTGTTAATAAATAATTAAATAACTTAAACATATCAAAAGAATGGCAAGCAGCCATTATGTTACCTGTCAGTGTTAATATATATCTATATTATTTTAAAATGTGATTTGAAGCATAAAATGGTAAATTTGTCTACCTCCATGGAGTGGTTACGCTTGCCGACTTGTATACCACTGTAACCTATCACCACTGATGGTCACGGGTTTCAGCCCCGCTCAACACGTTGGCAGTTTCTTACGGAGGTTGGTGTACCAAGTACTGGTTAACCGCTGGAGCCTGTCCAGGAAAGGTAATCTGCCTGTCACTCATATGGGAAACCGGTAGCAACAATAAATAATCTTTTAAAAATGTCCATTTATGAAACAAGTGTCAGTTGTTATTTTATATTTATTGTCAGTGCATATGAATGGCATTTACTAATTATACATACATCTTCTATACTTGTATAGTGTTAACATGTATTTTGTATATTCTATAAATAGTAACAGTAATGTCATCGGTCCAAGATGGCAGACTATTTATGTATATATCAAAGATATTCAAATCGTCATATCATCTTTATTTCATATGTTTTCCCATACGTGAACAATTATCTACAATATGCCTTTAAGCTTAAATCAAACCCAAGAAATCCAGCATACAAAGTCGTGTTTGATCTAGGCAATAAAACTTCCTATGAGGCGAAGCCAAAGGCGATATATCCTATTGCGCTTCGCATCGAGGAAGCTATTCATAACGTAGATTTTAACATTGACTATGTTCATGAAACTTTTATATCAGATATAGCTCCTTTTGACCTGATTAAATCCAACGTTATTTTACAACTTCATGATAACCTGAAATCATATACTAACCCGCTAATGTTTAGATCAAAATTAAATGAAATCAGAACCATGTTTTCACATTATACACCAATATACACAGATGGATCTAAAGCCGGCAACAAAGTTGGCTGTGCTGCTGTCAGTAAACTACATAATTCTAAATTACGGCTACCTGATCATGCGTCTATATTTTCAGCAGAAGTAGAGGCTATGGATTTAGCTTTGAATTTTGCTGATGCATCACGTGATAGAAAATTTATGATCCTTTCAGATTCTTTATCTGTACTACAATCAGTAGACAAGATGAATGTTAAAAAAAACCTTATTCACAAATTACTTATTAAGCACACAGATATTACATCGACTAAACATGTTATATATTGCTGGATACCAAGTCATATTGGTATTCGTGGCAATGAAATGGCTGAAGTGCAAAAGATGCACTTAAACTAGACTGTATAAATTCTAAAATACATGTACCATACACTGATGCTAGGCAATCGATTCTTTCTTACATTACTTCAAAGTGGCAAACCACTTGGAATAACATACAATTCAATAAACTACAACCAATTAAGCCAAACATTGGCAAATCATCTTTTATTTATCATTCCAACCGTAGAGAGGAAACAGTAATGTCACGGTTGAGACTTGGACATACCCGTCTTACACACTCATTTTTATGGAAAAGAGAGGATCCACCATGGTGTGTACCATGCCATTCCTCTATAAATGTTGAATACATCTTAATTCACTGTGTAGATTTAGCACTCTTTCGTCGAAAATATTATACAGTTATGACAATGAAGGAGCTTTTCGACACTGTTGATTTTAAATACACCACACTGTTGATTTTAAATACATTATTGCATTTTTAAAAGAATCACATCTTTTCCATAAATTGTAAGTTTTACAACTGATGTTTTATTATCATTTTTACAGCTTGATAAATTTTGTTGGAATTGACCTTTCGTCATTACAATTTTAATACATACAGTATGTTATCTACATAATATTTTTAATTGTAGATATCTTGTATACAATATACTTAACCCGGCGCAATATAGCCTGAACTGTGCTATTGTGCCGTTAAACCAAATACTCACATTGATATGTTTTCCAGATTTTAATGACCTTGTTGAACAATGATTTATTGAAACTAGTTGTAAATTATCATCTGTAATGTCCTACATCATCTGTAATGTCCTACATCATCTGTAATGTCCTACATCATCTGTAATGTCCTACATCATCTGTAATGTCCTACATCATCTGTAATGCCCTACATCATCTGTAATGTCCTACATCATCTGTAATGTCCTACATCATCTGTAATGTCCTACATCATCTGTAATGTCCTACATCATCTGTAATGCCCTACATCATCTGTAATGTCCTACATCATCTGTAATGTCCTACATCATCTGTAATGTCCTACATCATCTGTAATGTCCTACATCATCTGTAATGCCCTACATCATCTGTAATGTCCTACATCATCTGTAATGTCCTACATCATCTGTAATGTCCTACATCATCTGTAATGTCCTACATCATCTGTAATGCCCTACATCATCTGTAATGTCCTACATCATCTGTAATGTCCTACATCATCTGTAATGTCCTACATCATCTGTAATGTCCTACATCATCTGTAATGCCCTACATCATCTGTAATGTCCTACATCATCTGTAATGTCCTACATCATCTGTAATGTCCTACATCATCTGTAATGCCCTACATCATCTGTAATGTCCTACATCATCTGTAATGCCCTACATCATCTGTAATGTCCTACATCATATGTAATGTCCTACATCATATGTAATGCCCTACATCATCTGTAATGCCCTACATCATCTGTAATGCCCTACACCATCTGTAATGCCCTACATCATATGTAATGTCCTACATCATCTGTAATGTCCTACATCATCTGTAATGCCCTACATCATCTGTAATGTCCTACATCATCTGTAATGCCCTACATCATATGTAATGCCCTACATCATCTGTAATGTCCTACATCATCTGTAATGTCCTACATCATCTGTAATGCCCTACATCATATGTAATGCCCTACATCATCTGTAATGCCCTACATCATATGTAATGCCCTACATCATCTGTAATGTCCTACATCATCTGTAATGCCCTACATCATATGTAATGCCCTACATCATCTGTAATGCCCTACATCATATGTAATGCCCTACATCATCTGTAATGCCCTACATCATATGTAATGCCCTACATCATATGTAATGCCCTACATCATCTGTAATGCCCTACATCATATGTAATGCCCTACATCATCTGTAATGTCCTACATCATCTGTAATGTCCTACATCATCTGTAATGCCCTACATCATATGTAATGCCCTACATCATATGTAATGTCCTACATCATCTGTAATGTCTACATCATCTGTAATGCCCTACATCATATGTAATGCCCTACATCATCTGTAATGCCCTACATCATCTGTAATGCCCTACATCATCTGTAATGCCCTACATCATATGTAATGCCCTACATCATCTGTAATGCCCTACATCATATGTAATGTCCTACATCATCTGTAATGCCCTACATCATCTGTAATGCCCTACATCATATGCAATGTCCTACATCATCTGTAATGCCCTACATCATCTGTAATGCCTCTACATAATATGTAATGCCTCTACATCATCTGTAATGCCTCTACATAATCTGTAATGTCTCTACATCGTCTGTAATGCCCGACATCATCTGTAATGTCTATACATCATCTGTAATGCCTCTACATCATCTGTAATGTATCTACATCATCTGTAATGCCACTACATCATCTGTAATGCCGCTACATCATCTGTAATGTCTCTACATCGTCTGTAATGCCCGACATCATCTGTAATGTCTATACATCATCTGTAATGCCTCTACATCATCTGTAATGTATCTACATCATCTGTAATGCCACTACATCATCTGTAATGCCCGACATCATCTGTAATGCCTCTACATCATATGTAATGCTTCTACATAATCTGTAATGCCTCTACATAATCTGTAATGCCTCTACATCATCTGTAATGCCTCCACATCATCTGTAATGCCTCTATGTAGAGGATGACATCATGTTAAAATATTCCATCATAAAATAACCGTGTTTTTAAATTGGTACATTTACTTTGCATGTGATCCTAAATTTTACCTCTGTATTTAAAGCTCAATGATACGGATTAACAGACGGATCTGTAGTCCAGTGGTAACATGCTGGACTGGTAATCCAGGGCTCTGTATTTAAAGCTCAATGATACGGATTAACAGACAGATCTGTAGTCCAGTGGTAACATACTGGACTGGTAATCCAGGGCTCTGTATTTAAAGCTCAATGATACGGATTAACAGACGGATCTGTAGTCCAGTGGTAACATGCTGGACTGGTAATCCAGGGCTCTGTATTTAAAGCTCAATGATACGGATTAACAAACGGATCTGTAGTCCAGTGGTAACATGCTGGACTGGTAATCCAGGGATCGCAGGTTCGATCCCCTGTCTGACCTTAATAAAATTAACAGTCTTTCAGATGGGACATTAAACCGAGGTCTTGTGTCGGTGCTGTACACTGTGCATGTAAAAGAACCAGAGGATACTCTGGAATAGGTCTCTGTTTATATCATTGCACTATCCTCCAAAAATCTAAAATGACTAATCTCTTCAGGAGTCGCTCATATGGGCAACCGGTAGCAACGATAAATAAACGTAAAACACACAGAACCTGATTGCCAATCTTGTCATATCAGTGGATTCTAAATGTTGTAGTTTGTTTTCAGTCCCTGGAATCAACAGTCCCGAGATACGGGTTAAGTCGGCACCTCGATATAGATGGACTGACAAAGTTCAGCGACCCTGTTCAAAAAGAGGTGATCAATATAAAGATGAAGTATGAACATGAGCTCTCTCGACTACAAGATCACGTTGCCTACCTTAGTAGATTGCTATCCCAACATGCATCAGCATGCAATGGAGATGTCTGTAATTTAGAATTTAAAATTGGAAATGTAAGTATAGAAATATGCAATTTCTGCTTAGCATTGTGTAATGTTTACACATGGCTCATTCTAGAGGGTGACCATGACTTCGCCACCTGGGGTGACCATGACTTCACCACCTGGGGTGACCATGACTTCGCCACCTGGGGTGACCATGACCTCACCACCTGGTGTGACCGTGACTTCGCCACCTGGGGTGACCATGACCTCACCACCTGGGGTGACCATGACTTCCCCACCTGGGGTGACCACGACTTCGCCACCTGGGGTGACCATGACCTCACCACCTGGGGTGACCATGACTTCCCCACCTGGGGTGACCACGACTTCGCCACCTGGGGTGACCATGACCTCACCACCTGGGGTGACTGACTTCGCCACCTGGGGTGACCGTGACCTTGCCACCTGGGGTGACCATGACTTCCCCACCTGGGGTGACCATGACTTCCCCACCTGGGGTGACCACGACTTCGCCACCTGGGGTGACTGTGACTTCGCCACCTGGGGTGACCGTGACCTTGCCACCTGGGGTGACCATGACTTCCCCACCTGGGGTGACCATGACTTCCCCACCTGGGATGACCACGACTTCCCCACCTGGGATGACCACGACTTCGCCACCTGGGATGGGTGACCATGACTTCCCCACCTGGGATGACCCACGACTTCGCCACCTGGGATGGGTGACCATGACTTCCCCACCTGGGATGACCACGACTTCCCCACCTGGGATGACCACGACTTCGCCACCTGGGATGACCATGACTTCACCACCTGGGGTGACCATGACCTCACCACCTGGTGTGACCGTGACTTCGCCACCTGGGGTGACCATGACCTCACCACCTGGGGTGACCATGACTTCCCCACCTGGGGTGACCACGACTTCGCCACCTGGGGTGACCATGACCTCACCACCTGGGGTGACCATGACTTCCCCACCTGGGGTGACCACGACTTCGCCACCTGGGGTGACCATGACCTCACCACCTGGGGTGACCGTGACCTTGCCACCTGGGGTGACCATGACTTCCCCACCTGGGGTGACCATGACTTCCCCACCTGGGGTGACCACGACTTCGCCACCTGGGGTGACTGTGACTTCGCCACCTGGGGTGACCGTGACCTTGCCACCTGGGGTGACCATGACTTCGCCACCTGGGATGGGTGACCATGACTTCCCCACCTGGGATGACCACGACTTCCCCACCTGGGATGACCACGACTTCGCCACCTGGGATGGGTGACCATGACTTCCCCACCTGGGATGACCACGACTTCCCCACCTGGGATGACCACGACTTCGCCACCTGGGATGACCATGACTTCCCCACCTGGGATGACCACGACTTCGCCACCTGGGGTGACTGTGACTTCACCACCTGGGATGACCATGACTTCCCCACCTGGGATGACCACGACTTCGCCACCTGGGGTGACTGTGACTTCACCACCTGCGGATATCACTTCTCCCTAAAATGATTAAACATTTAAAGAAAATAAATTCTTTTACAATTTTCAGGCGAAATATTGTCCAGTAAGATACACTAACCATTGTAAGGCACACCTTCTATTCAAATGTTGTATTCAATGGTCAGATTGTGTATTTTAACCGTATTATGTTGAAATTTATTAAATAATACCATTAGATGATGCAATCGCGCACTTTATCACTTCTCCCAATAATTTGGGTCTAGCTTGAGCCATGCTTTAAATAGTTCTCTTAAATGAGGCTGGAAAACAAGGTCACGCTGGGTATCATCAATTCATGAATATCACGGGGACTGGAGCTAGTGAGCGAGAATCCCCTAACTGCCTCACTTCTACATGAACTGAGAGAGAATAAACTGCCTTGTATACTGTATATAGACGCACGACACAAACTGCCTTGTATACTGTATATAGACGCACGACACAAACTGCCTTGTATACTGTATATAGACGCACGACACAAACTGCCTTGTATACTGTATATAGATGCATGACACAAACTGCCTTGTATACTGTATATAGACGCACGGCACAAACTGCCTTGTATACTGTATATAGACACGACACAAACTGCCTTGTATACTGTATATAGATGCAGGACACAAACTGCCTTGTATACTGTATATAGATGCACGACACAAACTGCCTTGTATACTGTATATAGACGCAGGACACAAACTGCCTTGTATACTGTATATAGACACGACACAAACTGCCTTGTATACTGTATATAGATGCATGACACAAATTGCCTTGTATACTGTATATAGACACGACACAAACTGCCTTGTATACTGTATATAGATGCACGGCACAAACTGCCTTGTATACTGTATATAGATGCATGACACAAACTGCCTTGTATACTGTATATAGACACGACACAAACTGCCTTGTATACTGTATATAGATGCACGACACAAACTGCCTTGTATACTGTATATAGACGCACGACACAAACTGCCTTGTATACTGTATATAGATGCATGACACAAACTGCCTTGTATACTGTATATAGACACACGACACAAACTGCCTTGTATACTGTATATAGACGCAGGACACAAACTGCCTTGTATACTGTATATAGACGCAGGACACAAACTGCCTTGTATACTGTATATAGACGCAGGACACAAACTGCCTTGTATACTGTATATAGATGCATGACACAAACTGCCTTGTATACTGTATATAGACATGACACAAACTGCCTTGTATACTGTATATAGATGCATGACACAAACTGCCTTGTATACTGTATATAGACACGACACAAACTGCCTTGTATACTGTATATAGATGCACGGCACAAACTGCCTTGTATACTGTATATAGATGCATGACACAAACTGCCTTGTATACTGTATATAGACACGACACAAACTGCCTTGTATACTGTATATAGACGCAGGACACAAACTGCCTTGTATACTGTATATAGATGCACGACACAAACTGCCTTGTATACTGTATATAGATGCAGGACACAAACTGCCTTGTATACTGTATATAGACACGACACAAACTGCCTTGTATACTGTATATAGACACGACACAAACTGCCTTGTATACTGTATATAGATGCATGACACAAACTGCCTTGTATACTGTATATAGACACGACACAAACTGCCTTGTATACTGTATATAGATGCATGACACAAACTGCCTTGTATACTGTATATAGACACGACACAAACTGCCTTGTATACTGTATATAGATGCACGGCACAAACTGCCTTGTATACTGTATATAGACGCACGACACAAACTGCCTTGTATACTGTATATAGACACGACACAAACTGCCTTGTATACTGTATATAGACAGACACAAACTGCCTTGTATACTGTATATAGAGCAGGACACAAACTGCCTTGTATACTGTATATAGATGCATGACACAAACTGCCTTGTATACTGTATATAGACACGACACAAACTGCCTTGTATACTGTATATAGACGCAGGACACAAACTGCCTTGTATACTGTATATAGATGCACGACACAAACTGCCTTGTATACTGTATATAGATGCACGACACAAACTGCCATGTATACTGTATATAGACGCAGGACACAAACTGCCTTGTATACTGTATATAGACACGACACAAACTGCCTTGTATAATGTATATAGACGCATGACACAAACTGCCTTGTATACTGTATATAGATGCAGGACACAAACTGCCTTGTATACTGTATATAGACACGACACAAACTGCCTTGTATACTGTATATAGACACAAACTGCCTTGTATACTGTATATAGATGCATGACACAAACTGCCTTGTATACTGTATATAGACACGACACAAACTGCCTTGTATACTGTATATAGATGCATGACACAAACTGCCTTGTATACTGTATATAGACACGACACAAACTGCCTTGTATACTGTATATAGATGCACGGCACAAACTGCCTTGTATACTGTATATAGACGCACGACACAAACTGCCTTGTATACTGTATATAGACACGACACAAACTGCCTTGTATACTGTATATAGACGCAGGACACAAACTGCCTTGTATACTGTATATAGAGCATGACACAAACTGCCTTGTATACTGTATATAGACACGACACAAACTGCCTTGTATACTGTATATAGACGCAGGACACAAACTGCCTTGTATACTGTATATAGATGCACGACACAAACTGCCTTGTATACTGTATATAGATGCACGACACAAACTGCCTTGTATACTGTATATAGACGCAGGACACAAACTGCCTTGTATACTGTATATAGACACGACACAAACTGCCTTGTATACTGTATATAGACGCATGACACAAACTGCCTTGTATACTGTATATAGATGCACGACACAAACTGCCTTGTATACTGTATATAGATGCAGGACACAAACTGCCTTGTATACTGTATATAGACGCAGGACACAAACTGCCTTGTATACTGTATATAGATGCAGGACACAAACTGCCTTGTATACTGTATATAGACACGACACAAACTGCCTTGTATACTGTATATAGACACGACACAAACTGCCTTGTATACTGTATATAGACGCATGACACAAACTGCCTTGTATACTGTATATAGATGCATGACACAAACTGCCTTGTATACTGTATATAGACGCACGGCACAAACTGCCTTGTATACTGTATATAGACGCACGGCACAAACTGCCTTGTATACTGTATATAGACGCACGGCACAAACTGCCTTGTATACTGTATATAGACGCACGACACAAACTGCCTTGTATACTGTATATAGACGCACGACACAAACTGCCTTGTATACTGTATATAGACGCACGACACAAACTGCCTTGTATACTGTATATAGACGCACGACACAAACTGCCTTGTATACTGTATATAGATGCACGGCACAAACTGCCTTGTATACTGTATATAGACGCACGACACAAACTGCCTTGTATACTGTATATAGACACGACACAAACTGCCTTGTATGCTGTATATAGACACGACACAAACTGCCTTGTATACTGTATATAGACGCAGGACACAAACTGCCTTGTATAATGTATATAGATGCATGACACAAACTGCCTTGTATACTGTATATAGACGCAGGACACAAACTGCCTTGTATACTGTATATAGATGCACGACACAAACTGCCTTGTATACTGTATATAGATGCATGACACAAACTGCCTTGTATACTGTATATAGACACGACACAAACTGCCTTGTATACTGTATATAGACACGACACAAACTGCCTTGTATACTGTATATAGACACGACACAAACTGCCTTGTATACTGTATATAGATGCACGGCACAAACTGCCTTGTATACTGTATATAGATGCATGACACAAACTGCCTTGTATACTGTATATAGACACGACACAAACTGCCTTGTATACTGTATATAGATGCACGACACAAACTGCCTTGTATACTGTATATAGATGCAGACACAAACTGCCTTGTATACTGTATATAGATGCAGGACACAAACTGCCTTGTATACTGTATATAGACGCAGGACACAAACTGCCTTGTATACTGTATATAGATGCATGACACAAACTGCCTTGTATACTGTATATAGACACGACACAAACTGCCTTGTATACTGTATATAGATGCATGACACAAACTGCCTTGTATACTGTATATAGACATGACACAAACTGCCTTGTATACTGTATATAGATGCACGGCACAAACTGCCTTGTATACTGTATATAGATGCATGACACAAACTGCCTTGTATACTGTATATAGATGCACGGCACAAACTGCCTTGTATACTGTATATAGATGCACGGCACAAACTGCCTTGTATACTGTATATAGACACGACACAAACTGCCTTGTATACTGTATATAGACGCAGGAAACAAACTGCCTTGTATACTGTATATAGATGCATGACACAAACTGCCTTGTATACTGTATATAGATGCAGGACACAAACTGCCTTGTATACTGTATATAGACACGACACAAACTGCCTTGTATACTGTATATAGACACGATACAAACTGCCTTGTATACTGTATATAGACGCAGGACACAAACTGCCTTGTATACTGTATATAGACACGACACAAACTGCCTTGTATACTGTATATAGATGCACGACACAAACTGCCTTGTATACTGTATATAGACACGACACAAACTGCCTTGTATACTGTATATAGACACGACACAAACTGCCTTGTATACTGTATATAGACGCAGGACACAAACTGCCTTGTATACTGTATATAGACACGACACAAACTGCCTTGTATACTGTATATAGATGCACGACACAAACTGCCTTGTATACTGTATATAGAGCACGACACAAACTGCCTTGTATACTGTATATAGATGCATGACACAAACTGCCTTGTATACTGTATATAGACATGACACAAACTGCCTTGTATACTGTATATAGATGCACGGCACAAACTGCCTTGTATACTGTATATAGATGCATGACACAAACTGCCTTGTATACTGTATAGACACGACACAAACTGCCTTGTATACTGTATATAGATGCACGGCACAAACTGCCTTGTATACTGTATATAGATGCACGGCACAAACTGCCTTGTATACTGTATATAGACGCACGACACAAACTGCCTTGTATACTGTATATAGACACGACACAAACTGCCTTGTATACTGTATATAGACACGACACAAACTGCCTTGTATACTGTATATAGACGCAGGACACAAACTGCCTTGTATACTGTATATAGATGCATGACACAAACTGCCTTGTATACTGTATATAGACACGACACAAACTGCCTTGTATACTGTATATAGACGCAGGACACAAACTGCCTTGTATACTGTATATAGATGCACGACACAAACTGCCTTGTATACTGTATATAGATGCACGACACAAACTGCCTTGTATACTGTATATAGACGCAGGACACAAACTGCCTTGTATACTGTATATAGACACGACACAAACTGCCTTGTATAATGTATATAGACGCATGACACAAACTGCCTTGTATACTGTATATAGACGCAGGACACAAACTGCCTTGTATACTGTATATAGACACGACACAAACTGCCTTGTATACTGTATATAGACACGACACAAACTGCCTTGTATACTGTATATAGACGCACGACACAAACTGCCTTGTATACTGTATATAGACGCAGGACACAAACTGCCTTGTATACTGTATATAGACGCAGGACACAAACTGCCTTGTATACTGTATATAGATGCACGACACAAACTGCCTTGTATACTGTATATAGATGCACGACACAAACTGCCTTGTATACTGTATATAGACATGACACAAACTGCCTTGTATACTGTATATAGACACGACACAAACTGCCTTGTATACTGTATATAGACGCAGGACACAAACTGCCTTGTATACTGTATATAGATGCACGACACAAACTGCCTTGTATACTGTATATAGACGCACGACACAAACTGCCTTGTATACTGTATATAGACGCACGACACAAACTGCCTTGTATACTGTATATAGATGCACGACACAAACTGCCTTGTATACTGTATATAGATGCACGACACAAACTGCCTTGTATACTGTATATAGACACGACACAAACTGCCTTGTATACTGTATATAGACGCATGACACAAACTGCCTTGTATACTGTATATAGACGCAGGACACAAACTGCCTTGTATACTGTATATAGATGCACGACACAAACTGCCTTGTATACTGTATATAGACGCACGACACAAACTGCCTTGTATACTGTATATAGACGCACGACACAAACTGCCTTGTATACTGTATATAGATGCACGACACAAACTGCCTTGTATACTGTATATAGATGCACGACACAAACTGCCTTGTATACTGTATATAGATGCACGACACAAACTGCCTTGTATACTGTATATAGATGCACGACACAAACTGCCTTGTATACTGTATATAGATGCATGACACAAACTGCCTTGTATACTGTATATAGACACGACACAAACTGCCTTGTATACTGTATATAGATGCACGACACAAACTGCCTTGTATACTGTATATAGATGCACGACACAAACTGCCTTGTATACTGTATATAGATGCACGACACAAACTGCCTTGTATACTGTATATAGATGCACGACACAAACTGCCTTGTATACTGTATATAGATGCACGACACAAACTGCCTTGTATACTGTATATAGACGCACGACACAAACTGCCTTGTATACTGTATATAGATGCACGACACAAACTGCCTTGTATACTGTATATAGATGCACGACACAAACTGCCTTGTATACTGTATATAGACGCACGACACAAACTGCCTTGTATACTGTATATAGATGCACGACACAAACTGCCTTGTATACTGTATATAGATGCACGTCACAAACTGCCTTGTATACTGTATATAGACGCACGACACAAACTGCCTTGTATACTGTATATAGATGCACGACACAAACTGCCTTGTATACTGTATATAGATGCACGACACAAACTGCCTTGTATACTGTATATAGACGCACGACACAAACTGCCTTGTATACTGTATATAGATGCACGACACAAACTGCCTTGTATACTGTATATAGACGCACGACACAAACTGCCTTGTATACTGTATATAGACGCACGACACAAACTGCCTTGTATACTGTATATAGATGCATGACACAAACTGCCTTGTATACTGTATATAGACGCACGACACAAACTGCCTTGTATACTGTATATAGACGCACGACACAAACTGCCTTGTATACTGTATATAGATGCATGACACAAACTGCCTTGTATACTGTATATAGACACGACACAAACTGCCTTGTATACTGTATATAGACACGACACAAACTGCCTTGTATACTGTATATAGATGCACGACACAAACTGCCTTGTATACTGTATATAGACACGACACAAACTGCCTTGTATACTGTATATAGATGCACGACACAAACTGCCTTGTATACTGTATATAGACGCAGGACACAAACTGCCTTGTATACTGTATATAGACGCAGGACACAAACTGCCTTGTATACTGTATATAGACACGACACAAACTGCCTTGTATACTGTATATAGACACGACACAAACTGCCTTGTATACTGTATATAGACGCATGACACAAACTGCCTTGTATACTGTATATAGACGCAGGACACAAACTGCCTTGTATACTGTATATAGATGCACGACACAAACTGCCTTGTATACTGTATATAGACGCACGACACAAACTGCCTTGTATACTGTATATAGACGCACGACACAAACTGCCTTGTATACTGTATATAGATGCACGGCACAAACTGCCTTGTATACTGTATATAGATGCACGACACAAACTGCCTTGTATAATGTATATAGACGCACGACACAAACTGCCTTGTATACTGTATATAGATGCACGACACAAACTGCCTTGTATACTGTATATAGATGCATGACACAAACTGCCTTGTATACTGTATATAGATGCACGACACAAACTGCCTTGTATACTGTATATAGACGCACGACACAAACTGCCTTGTATACTGTATATAGACGCACGACACAAACTGCCTTGTATACTGTATATAGACGCACGACACAAACTGCCTTGTATACTGTATATAGAGCACGACACAAACTGCCTTGTATACTGTATATAGATGCACGACACAAACTGCCTTGTATACTGTATATAGACGCAGACAAAACTGCCTGTATACTGTATATAGACACGACACAAACTGCCTTGTATACTGTATATAGACGACGACACAAACTGCCTTGTATACTGTATATAGAGCACGACACAAACTGCCTTGTATACTGTATATAGACCGACACAAACTGCCTTGTATACTGTATATAGATGCATGACACAAACTGCCTTGTATACTGTATATAGACGCACGACACAAACTGCCTTGTATACTGTATATAGACGCACGACACAAACTGCCTTGTATACTGTATATAGACGCACGACACAAACTGCCTTGTATA
>CM026402.1:55274409-55308689 GCA_014843695.1 Archivesica marissinica
CACAAACTGCCTTGTATACTGTATATAGACGCATGACACAAACTGCCTTGTATACTGTATATAGACGCAGGACACAAACTGCCTTGTATACTGTATATAGATGCACGACACAAACTGCCTTGTATAATGTATATAGACACGACACAAACTGCCTTGTATACTGTATATAGACGCACGACACAAACTGCCTTGTATACTGTATATAGACGCAGGACACAAACTGCCTTGTATACTGTATATAGACACGACACAAACTGCCTTGTATAATGTATATAGACACGACACAAACTGCCTTGTATACTGTATATAGACGCATGACACAAACTGCCTTGTATACTGTATATAGACGCAGGACACAAACTGCCTTGTATACTGTATATAGATGCACGACACAAACTGCCTTGTATACTGTATATAGACGCACGACACAAACTGCCTTGTATACTGTATATAGACGCACGACACAAACTGCCTTGTATACTGTATATAGATGCACGGCACAAACTGCCTTGTATACTGTATATAGATGCACGACACAAACTGCCTTGTATAATGTATATAGACGCACGACACAAACTGCCTTGTATACTGTATATAGATGCACGGCACAAACTTCCTTGTATACTGTATATAGATGCAGACACAAACTGCCTTGTATACTGTATATAGACGCAGACACAACTGCCTTGTATACTGTATATAGAGCAGGACACAAACTGCCTTGTATACTGTATATAGATGCACGACACAAACTGCCTTGTATACTGTATATAGACGCACGACACAAACTGCCTTGTATAATGTATATAGACGCACGACACAAACTGCCTTGTATACTGTATATAGATGCACGACACAAACTGCCTTGTATACTGTATATAGATGCACGACACAAACTGCCTTGTATACTGTATATAGATGCACGACACAAACTGCCTTGTATACTGTATATAGATGCACGACACAAACTGCCTTGTATACTGTATATAGATGCACGACACAAACTGCCTTGTATACTGTATATAGATGCACGACACAAACTGCCTTGTATACTGTATATAGACGCAGGACACAAACTGCCTTGTATACTGTATATAGATGCATGACACAAACTGCCTTGTATACTGTATATAGACACGACACAAACTGCCTTGTATACTGTATATAGATGCATGACACAAACTGCCTTGTATACTGTATATAGACACGACACAAACTGCCTTGTATACTGTATATAGATGCACGACACAAACTGCCTTGTATACTGTATATAGACACGACACAAACTGCCTTGTATACTGTATATAGATGCACGGCACAAACTGCCTTGTATACTGTATATAGACGCACGACACAAACTGCCTTGTATACTGTATATAGACACGACACAAACTGCCTTGTATACTGTATATAGACACGACACAAACTGCCTTGTATACTGTATATAGACGCAGGACACAAACTGCCTTGTATACTGTATATAGATGCACGACACAAACTGCCTTGTATACTGTATATAGACACGACACAAACTGCCTTGTATACTGTATATAGACGCAGGACACAAACTGCCTTGTATACTGTATATAGATGCACGACACAAACTGCCTTGTATACTGTATATAGACGCACGACACAAACTGCCTTGTATACTGTATATAGACGCAGGACACAAACTGCCTTGTATACTGTATATAGACACGACACAAACTGCCTTGTATAATGTATATAGACACGACACAAACTGCCTTGTATACTGTATATAGACGCATGACACAAACTGCCTTGTATACTGTATATAGACGCAGGACACAAACTGCCTTGTATACTGTATATAGACACGACACAAACTGCCTTGTATACTGTATATAGATGCACGACACAAACTGCCTTGTATACTGTATATAGATGCATGACACAAACTGCCTTGTATACTGTATATAGACGCACGACACAAACTGCCTTGTATACTGTATATAGATGCACGACACAAACTGCCTTGTATACTGTATATAGACACGACACAAACTGCCTTGTATACTGTATAGACGCACGACACAAACTGCCTTGTATACTGTATATAGATGCACGACACAAACTGCCTTGTATACTGTATATAGATGCACGACACAAACTGCCTTGTATACTGTATATAGACGCACGACACAAACTGCCTTGTATACTGTATATAGACGCACGACACAAACTGCCTTGTATACTGTATATAGATGCACGACACAAACTGCCTTGTATACTGTATATAGACGCACGACACAAACTGCCTTGTATACTGTATATAGACGCACGACACAAACTGCCTTGTATACTGTATATAGACGCACGACACAAACTGCCTTGTATACTGTATATAGACGCACGACACAAACTGCCTTGTATACTGTATATAGATGCACGACACAAACTGCCTTGTATACTGTATATAGATGCACGACACAAACTGCCTTGTATACTGTATATAGACGCACGACACAAACTGCCTTGTATACTGTATATAGATGCACGACACAAACTGCCTTGTATACTGTATATAGATGCACGACACAAACTGCCTTGTATACTGTATATAGACGCACGACACAAACTGCCTTGTATACTGTATATAGATGCACGACACAAACTGCCTTGTATACTGTATATAGATGCACGACACAAACTGCCTTGTATACTGTATATAGACGCACGACACAAACTGCCTTGTATACTGTATATAGATGCACGACACAAACTGCCTTGTATACTGTATATAGATGCACGACACAAACTGCCTTGTATACTGTATATAGACGCACGACACAAACTGCCTTGTATACTGTATATAGATGCACGACACAAACTGCCTTGTATACTGTATATAGATGCACGACACAAACTGCCTTGTATACTGTATATAGACGCACGACACAAACTGCCTTGTATACTGTATATAGATGCACGACACAAACTGCCTTGTATACTGTATATAGACGCACGACACAAACTGCCTTGTATACTGTATATAGACGCACGACACAAACTGCCTTGTATACTGTATATAGATGCACGACACAAACTGCCTTGTATACTGTATATAGACGCACGACACAAACTGCCTTGTATACTGTATATAGACGCACGACACAAACTGCCTTGTATACTGTATATAGACGCACGACACAAACTGCCTTGTATACTGTATATAGACGCACGACACAAACTGCCTTGTATACTGTATATAGACGCACGACACAAACTGCCTTGTATACTGTATATAGATGCATGACACAAACTGCCTTGTATACTGTATATAGACACGACACAAACTGCCTTGTATACTGTATATAGACACGACACAAACTGCCTTGTATACTGTATATAGATGCACGACACAAACTGCCTTGTATACTGTATATAGATGCATGACACAAACTGCCTTGTATACTGTATATAGATGCACGACACAAACTGCCTTGTATACTGTATATAGATGCACGACACAAACTGCCTTGTATACTGTATATAGATGCACGACACAAACTGCCTTGTATACTGTATATAGGCACGACACAAACTGCCTTGTATACTGTATATAGACATGACACAAACTGCCTTGTATACTGTATATAGATGCACGACACAAACTGCCTTGTATACTGTATATAGACACGACACAAACTGCCTTGTATACTGTATATAGATGCACGACACAAACTGCCTTGTATACTGTATATAGACGCACGACACAAACTGCCTTGTATACTGTATATAGACACGACACAAACTGCCTTGTATACTGTATATAGACACACACAAACTGCCTTGTATACTGTATATAGACACGACACAAACTGCCTTGTATACTGTATATAGACACGACACAAACTGCCTTGTATACTGTATATAGATGCACGACACAAACTGCCTTGTATACTGTATATAGATGCACGACACAAACTGCCTTGTATACTGTATATAGATGCACGACACAAACTGCCTTGTATACTGTATATAGATGCACGACACAAACTGCCTTGTATACTGTATATAGATGCACGACACAAACTGCCTTGTATACTGTATATAGACACGACACAAACTGCCTTGTATACTGTATATAGACACGACACAAACTGCCTTGTATACTGTATATAGATGCACGACACAAACTGCCTTGTATACTGTATATAGATGCATGACACAAACTGCCTTGTATACTGTATATAGATGCACGACACAAACTGCCTTGTATACTGTATATAGATGCACGACACAAACTGCCTTGTATACTGTATATAGATGCAGGACACAAACTGCCTTGTATACTGTATATAGACGCAGGACACAAACTGCCTTGTATACTGTATATAGATGCATGACACAAACTGCCTTGTATACTGTATATAGACACGACACAAACTGCCTTGTATACTGTATATAGACACGACACAAACTGCCTTGTATACTGTATATAGATGCACGACACAAACTGCCTTGTATACTGTATATAGATGCATGACACAAACTGCCTTGTATACTGTATATAGATGCACGACACAAACTGCCTTGTATACTGTATATAGATGCACGACACAAACTGCCTTGTATACTGTATATAGATGCAGGACACAAACTGCCTTGTATACTGTATATAGACGCAGGACACAAACTGCCTTGTATACTGTATATAGATGCATGACACAAACTGCCTTGTATACTGTATATAGACACGACACAAACTGCCTTGTATACTGTATATAGATGCATGACACAAACTGCCTTGTATACTGTATATAGACATGACACAAACTGCCTTGTATACTGTATATAGATGCACGACACAAACTGCCTTGTATACTGTATATAGATGCACGACACAAACTGCCTTGTATACTGTATATAGATGCACGACACAAACTGCCTTGTATACTGTATATAGACGCACGACACAAACTGCCTTGTATACTGTATATAGACACGACACAAACTGCCTTGTATACTGTATATAGACACGACACAAACTGCCTTGTATACTGTATATAGACGCAGGACACAAACTGCCTTGTATACTGTATATAGACACGACACAAACTGCCTTGTATAATGTATATAGACACACACACTGCCTTGTATACTGTATATAGACGCATGACACAAACTGCCTTGTATACTGTATATAGACGCAGGACACAAACTGCCTTGTATACTGTATATAGATGCACGACACAAACTGCCTTGTATAATGTATATAGACGCACGACACAAACTGCCTTGTATACTGTATATAGACGCACGACACAAACTGCCTTGTATACTGTATATAGATGCACGACACAAACTGCCTTGTATACTGTATATAGATGCACGACACAAACTGCCTTGTATAATGTATATAGACGCACGACACAAACTGCCTTGTATACTGTATATAGATGCACGGCACAAACTTCCTTGTATACTGTATATAGATGCATGACACAAACTGCCTTGTATACTGTATATAGACGCATGACACAAACTGCCTTGTATACTGTATATAGACGCAGGACACAAACTGCCTTGTATACTGTATATAGATGCACGACACAAACTGCATTGTATAATGTATATAGACGCACGACACAAACTGCCTTGTATACTGTATATAGACGCACGACACAAACTGCCTTGTATACTGTATATAGATGCACGGCACAAACTGCCTTGTATACTGTATATAGACACGACACAAACTGCCTTGTATACTGTATATAGACGCACGACACAAACTGCCTTGTATACTGTATATAGATGCACGACACAAACTGCCTTGTATACTGTATATAGATGCACGACACAAACTGCCTTGTATACTGTATATAGATGCACGACACAAACTGCCTTGTATACTGTATATAGACGCACGACACAAACTGCCTTGTATACTGTATATAGATGCACGACACAAACTGCCTTGTATACTGTATATAGATGCACGTCACAAACTGCCTTGTATACTGTATATAGACGCACGACACAAACTGCCTTGTATACTGTATATAGATGCACGACACAAACTGCCTTGTATACTGTATATAGACGCACGGCACAAACTGCCTTGTATACTGTATATAGACGCACACACAAACTGCCTTGTATACTGTATATAGATGCATGACACAAACTGCCTTGTATACTGTATATAGACGCACGACACAAACTGCCTTGTATACTGTATATAGACGCACGACACAAACTGCCTTGTATACTGTATATAGACGCACGACACAAACTGCCTTGTATACTGTATATAGACGCAGGACACAAACTGCCTTGTATACTGTATATAGATGCATGACACAAACTGCCTTGTATACTGTATATAGACGCACGACACAAACTGCCTTGTATACTGTATATAGACGCACGACACAAACTGCCTTGTATACTGTATATAGACGCACGACACAAACTGCCTTGTATACTGTATATAGACGCACGACACAAACTGCCTTGTATACTGTATATAGACGCACGACACAAACTGCCTTGTATACTGTATATAGACGCACGACACAAACTGCCTTGTATACTGTATATAGATGCATGACACAAACTGCCTTGTATACTGTATATAGACACGACACAAACTGCCTTGTATACTGTATATAGACACGACACAAACTGCCTTGTATACTGTATATAGATGCACGACACAAACTGCCTTGTATACTGTATATAGATGCACGACACAAACTGCCTTGTATACTGTATATAGATGCACGACACAAACTGCCTTGTATACTGTATATAGATGCACGACACAAACTGCCTTGTATACTGTATATAGATGCAGGACACAAACTGCCTTGTATACTGTATATAGATGCATGACACAAACTGCCTTGTATACTGTATATAGACATGACACAAACTGCCTTGTATACTGTATATAGATGCACGGCACAAACTGCCTTGTATACTGTATATAGACACGACACAAACTGCCTTGTATACTGTATATAGATGCACGGCACAAACTGCCTTGTATACTGTATATAGACGCACGACACAAACTGCCTTGTATACTGTATATAGACACGACACAAACTGCCTTGTATACTGTATATAGACACGACACAAACTGCCTTGTATACTGTATATAGACGCAGGACACAAACTGCCTTGTATACTGTATATAGATGCACGACACAAACTGCCTTGTATACTGTATATAGACACGACACAAACTGCCTTGTATACTGTATATAGACGCAGGACACAAACTGCCTTGTATACTGTATATAGATGCACGACACAAACTGCCTTGTATACTGTATATAGATGCACGACACAAACTGCCTTGTATACTGTATATAGACGCAGGACACAAACTGCCTTGTATACTGTATATAGACATGACACAAACTGCCTTGTATACTGTATATAGACGCATGACACAAACTGCCTTGTATACTGTATATAGACGCAGGACACAAACTGCCTTGTATACTGTATATAGACACGACACAAACTGCCTTTTATAATGTATATAGACACGACACAAACTGCCTTGTATACTGTATATAGACGCATGACACAAACTGCCTTGTATACTGTATATAGACGCAGGACACAAACTGCCTTGTATACTGTATGTAGACACGACACAAACTGCCTTGTATAATGTATATAGACACGACACAAACTGCCTTGTATACTGTATATAGACGCATGACACAAACTGCCTTGTATACTGTATATAGACGCAGGACACAAACTGCCTTGTATACTGTATATAGATGCACGACACAAACTGCATTGTATAATGTATATAGACGCACGACACAAACTGCCTTGTATAATGTATATAGACGCACGACACAAACTGCCTTGTATACTGTATATAGATGCACGGCACAAACTGCCTTGTATACTGTATATAGATGCACGACACAAACTGCCTTGTATAATGTATATAGACGCACGACACAAACTGCCTTGTATACTGTATATAGATGCACGGCACAAACTTCCTTGTATACTGTATATAGATGCATGACACAAACTGCCTTGTATACTGTATATAGATGCACGTCACAAACTGCCTTGTATACTGTATATAGACGCACAACACAAACTGCCTTGTATACTGTATATAGATGCACGACACAAACTGCCTTGTATACTGTATATAGATGCACGTCACAAACTGCCTTGTATACTGTATATAGACGCACGACACAAACTGCCTTGTATACTGTATATAGATGCACGACACAAACTGCCTTGTATACTGTATATAGACGCACGGCACAAACTGCCTTGTATACTGTATATAGACGCACAGCACAAACTGCCTTGTATACTGTATATAGATGCATGACACAAACTGCCTTGTATACTGTATATAGACGCACGACACAAACTGCCTTGTATACTGTATATAGACGCACGACACAAACTGCCTTGTATACTGTATATAGACACGACACAAACTGCCTTGTATACTGTATATAGACGCAGGACACAAACTGCCTTGTATACTGTATATAGATGCATGACACAAACTGCCTTGTATACTGTATATAGACGCACGACACAAACTGCCTTGTATACTGTATATAGACGCACGACACAAACTGCCTTGTATACTGTATATAGACGCACGACACAAACTGCCTTGTATACTGTATATAGACGCACGACACAAACTGCCTTGTATACTGTATATAGACGCACAACACAAACTGCCTTGTATACTGTATATAGACGCACGACACAAACTGCCTTGTATACTGTATATAGACGCACGACACAAACTGCCTTGTATACTGTATATAGATGCACGACACAAACTGCCTTGCATACTGTATATAGACACGACACAAACTGCCTTGTATACTGTATATAGATGCACGGCACAAACTGCCTTGTATACTGTATATAGATGCAGGACACAAACTGCCTTGTATACTGTATATAGACGCACGACACAAACTGCCTTGTATACTGTATATAGACGCACGTAACAAACTGCCTTGTATACTGTATATAGATGCACGACACAAACTGCCTTGTATACTGTATTCCGTTGTTTTCATGACGCACAACACAAACTCCCTTGTATACTGTATTCCGTTGTTTTAACGACGCACGGCACAAACTCCCTTGTGTACTGTATTACGTTTTCATGACGCACGACACAAACTCCCTTGTATACTGTATTCCGTTGTTTGCACGACACAAATCCCTTGTATACTGTATTCCGTTGTTTGCACGACACAAACTCCCTTGTATGCTGTATATAGACGCACAACACAAACTCCCTTGTATACTGTATTCCGTTGTTTTCATGATGCACGACACCACCTCCCTTGTATACTGTATTCCGTTGTTTTAATGACGCACGACACCACCTCCCTTGTATACTGTATTCCGTTGTTTTCACGATGCACGACACCACCTCCCTTGTATACTGTATTCCGTTGTTTTCATGACGCACGACACAAACTCCCTTGTATACTGTATTCCGTTGTTTTCATGACGCACGACACCACCTCCCTTTATGCACGACACCAACTTCCTTGTATTCCGTTGTTTTCATGATGCACGACACCACCTCCCTTGTATTCCGTTGTTTTCATGACGCACGACACCAACTTCCTTGTATTCCGTTGTTTTCATGACGCACGACACCACCTCCCTTGTATTCATGACGCACGACACCAACTTCCTTGTATTCCGTTGCATATAGAAAGCATACGGTATCCCACATATACTTTGTGCCTGGTTTGAAGGCTTAGTCCCGAGAGATATAAACTTCTCTTTCATTCTATTTATTTTGATTGGTTGCACTTTACAATAAAGTATAAACTTTATTTATTTACACCGATTCCGAAAAAGCTTTAACAACTTTTATTAATCATTCTTGTCGGTGCTGTTGAAAGCGTAAATGTCGTCATTCATGTGCGAGGCAACCGGAGTACCCCAGGAGAAAACCCACCTGCCCAATCTGGCGACCACCGTACCATCTCACATACTTGCCGGTCTGAGGATCGATTGCATTGGTGCTAAGCTAGTGTGCTAAACCACTGCGCTAATCGGACAACCATTTTACGATAAGAAGAATATTTATTGAAACATGAACGTGTTTAAGTGTTGCTCAGATTTGACATTGCTATTTGTGTGAAGTAGAATTACCTCAGATATTGTTCATACCAGAAATATCGTCTATGGCCAAAGTGACATATGGCAGTAGTGTCTGTGGGCCGGCCATAATATCCTAGGGCCAGTGTCTGGTTACCCATAATATCCTAGGGCCAGTGTCTGGTTACCCATAATATCCTAGGGCCAGTGTCTGGTTACCCATAATATCCTAGGGCCAGTGTCTGGTTACCCATAATATCCTAGGGCCAGTGTCTGGTTACCCATGTATCGCTGTGCAGTCATTGTGTCATTACTTGCAGGAATCCCCGGGCAGCTGTGACCTTCAATCTATACAAAGTAACTATAGTAACGCTGCATCAGACGCCAGCTGGGATCAGATGGACGACCCAGAGGTGAACGTAACACGCTGGGTACCGGACCACATGGTCACTCAATGTGCCGGCTGCGAAACAGAATTCTCCATTCTTAAACGAAAACATCATTGCAGGTATAGACTATATAGCAGGATGAGTAAGATAAACCCAGATAAGCCGACACACTCGTCTGTGATTGAATCCTTATAGCAAAATATGGTTTAAACAGTTTATATTCCAATAAAATAATATACGGTATTGAACATGCATAATTACGGTAACAAGGATCTGAAAACAAGTGTTTTACTAGTATATGAATTAATTTCCTAATGTGTTAAAAAGTAAAGTAAGATGGTGAGTTCGTATAATATTGAAAACTTAATCAATCAATTGTTTTAGGTATGGAGAATAAAATACATGTAACACTTTAAACGTATTAAGGATGTACTGTATACTAACCAATTGTGGCTGTTTGTGAGATCTCATTCAGCAAGTATATTATATTGATAGCAAGCTGTGGATAATCTTTTGTATCAATATTCAGGAATCACAAAATCCCCCCCCCCCCAATGACATTTTTGCCAATATTTCATGTTCACGGCACAACAGAAACTGGTAGTTTGTAACTCAAGCATTCAGTAGCATGATACTCCACCATACTTATATTCCAAATGATCTTGTACCAGGAATCTTATTTCTACTTTTATCAGATTTTCTGGTTACCTGCTATAAACTATAAATAGACTTTCTTACAATGAGAGTAATCAATACATGTTTGTTTCATAATCGTAAATAAATAAAGTTGACACATTTACATTGCAGGAACTGTGGTAAGATATTCTGTCACAATGGTTGACACGTGTGTTTACATTGCAGGAACTGTGGTAAGATATTCTGTCACAATTGCTGCAAGGACACTATCCCACTTCCTCACCAGATGATTAACACCAACGAGCGTGTCTGTCAGATATGTTACAGTAAACTCACCATGCTGCTAGCCAAGTCTGTCATAGAGATGGACGGCGGCATTGGAGAGCTCAGTCCACTGGCCGCTGCCGCCTCCAACTGATGCCAAAGATGAATAGCTAACAATACAACTACTGACAACACGGGCACGTTTCATTCGTGCCTTTTGCAAGTGGCGCTTTTGTGAAGAGAAGCTGTACAAACCCTTTCAAGCAAGGCTCTCTTTCTTACAGTTTAAATCCTCGACAGGAAGCTGTATGAGTGAATGACATTAATCAATCCTAGATATCGGTAACCGACTGTCGACAGAAGGCTGTATGAGTGAATGACATTAATCAATCCTAGATATCAGTAACCGACTGTCGACAGAAGGCTGTATGAGTGAATGACATTAATCAATCCTAGATATCGGTAACTGACTGTCGACAGGAGGCTGTATTAGTGAATCACATTAATCAATCCGAGATATCGGTAACCGACTGTCGACAGGAGGCTGTATGAGTGAATGACATTAATCCTAGATATCGGTAACCGACTGTCGACAGAAGGCTGTATGAGTGAATGACATTAATCAATCCTAGATATCGGTAACTGACTGTCGACAGGAGGCTGTATTAGTGAATCACATTAATCAATCCGAGATATCGGTAACCGACTGTCGACAGGAGGCTGTATGAGTGAATGACATTAATCCTAGATATCGGTAACCGACTGTCGACAGAAGGCTGTATGAGTGAATGACATTAATCAATCCTAGATATCGGTAACTGACTGTCGACAGGAGGCTGTATTAGTGAATCACATTAATCAATCCGAGATATCGGTAACCGACTGTCGACAGGAGGCTGTATGAGTAAAGTACATTAATCCTAGATATCGATAACCGTATCGGTATTACAGGGTTCCCACGGGTCCTTCAAATAATTTAAAGCCTGGAATCGATACCTGATTATTGTTTTTACTTGACAGTTAAATTGCATTCTGTTAAAGTGACGGCCAATTTTAATATCTGTTCAGAAATGACACGTAGTCTTATTGCCAACTGTTAACATCGAAACTTAGAGAGAATAAACCATGTCTATTGCGATAATAGTGGTCCCTGAAGTTTGGAAATATAGGTGGTCCTTCTATTTGACCAGCCAATAAGGGTGGGAACCCTGGTATTACTTTTCGGAATAGTCTTCCTTGGGCAGTATGGGTGAAAACTTAAATCTAGGGATGGCAACAAATAGCGATTTTGCTATTCGAATATTCAGCCGGGAAGGTATTCGAATATTCGATATATATCTCTCAAAATCTTATAAACATTTCCAAATTAACCTACTTTCTGATTTATGCGTAGTCATCTTGTAAGGCCATGCAAATATGACAGCGACTCGTTCATTTATTGTTATCGACCACTGTACATTCATGGGCGTTCTCACAAATGAAACCATTGTCACTTGAACTGATTTCCGTTGAAGGGTGTTTGTTTTTCAAATGATTATTGAGATTGATGTTGTACCCGAATATGTTAAATCCAAGCTGCATAGATTACAGTTTTCTTATACTCATTCAAGTCTTTCCAAACGTGCAGGCGGCATTTTTGAAGACAATATCATAAAAATCGTACATTAAATAGTACTTTTTGGTAATATTGAGCAGTTAAATAAAAATTTAAGATACATGGGGGTGCATGTTGTTGCAAAGTGTCTGCAATATTTCAAAGGAACATTCTCGTCTAAACAGTTTTGACATCATAATTAAACACTACCTACCTTAGCACCTACTGTAATTATCCGATTACACGACAGGGTGTCAATTAACACCTGCCATGGATTCGACCACAACATGGTTTATTCACACATCCTGGGGCGATTTCTTTTGTATTGGATGGTTTTATGATGATTTCAAAACAACGTATTTGATTTTATAACAGTTTTTTTCCGAAGATTCGAGTACTGGATTAGTATTCGGACATTCAGACGTCCGTGCAAAAATACGTTGCCATCCCTACATTAATCATAACTATTTTTCGGAATCCTCTACTGTAGACTGTAAAGATGGAAGCATAAATCAACTCTGTATGTCTGTAATACATAGACTTCTGTTTTCCCTTTCGGAATTCTCTACTATCTAAATCAACCCTGTATTTCCTCAATACATTCTCTGGTCTTGCAACCGGAAGGGTTTAGGAATTGATATAGAACAAATGACATTGAAGTCATCAGCTCTGTTAGAACAAATGACATTGTTATAGTCAAGTTTCACAGCATATGTATGTACTAATGTGCTGTGCATATGTATGTACTAATGTGTTGTGCATATGTATGTACTAATGTGTTGTGCATATGTATGTACTAATGTGTTGTGCATATGTATGTACTAATGTGCTTATGTATGTACTAATGTGTTGTGCATATGTATGTACTAATGTGTTGTGCATATGTATGTACTAATGTGCTGTGCATATGTATGTACTAATGTGTTGTGCATATGTATGTACTAATGTGTTGTGCATATGTATGTACTAATGTGTTGTGCATATGTATGTACTAATGTGCTTATGTATGTACTAATGTGTTGTGCATATGTATGTACTAATGTGTTGTGCATATGTATGTACTAATGTGCTGTGCATATGTATGTACTAATGTGTTGTGCATATGTATGTACTAATGTGCTGTGCATATGTATGTACTAATGTGCTGTGCATATGTATGTACTAATGTGCTGTGCATATGTATGTACTAATGTGCTGTGCATATGTATGTACTAATGTGTTGTGAAGATAACAGAGCTCAGGATTCTTACTTCATGTTTCCTCGTGACACAAAGTGCTTCATACATTCAACTAGCACATTTCAGCTGACTGTGGAATTACAGCACATTTCAGCTGACTGTGGAATTACATAGTATTGATTACCATATATAGTGTAAATGACATGATAGGTACATGCTGGTAAATTGGGTGGATTGACTGTTACATGTACAGTATAACCATGGTAAATTGGGTGGATTGACTGTTACATGTACAGTATAACCAATCACCCAATGTGAGGTCTGCGAACATTCTGTGATAAACCGGGTGTTTTGCTCTCTCTGAGGATCTTGAAATTCCAGTCATGTAAATTGAATGTGATCATAAGATGATGAATAATGATTTAGATGACTATCAGATGATGATTGCATGATGGTATTCAATTTTAGTGTCTATTTTTAAATAATCTTGTCCGATTTATTTTATATGATTGAGACGAAAAAATCAAAATGAACATTTGATCAAATTTATAAAATAAACAAAGCGATATCGTAGCTAAGCGATATCGTGGGGCTGTGTTTTTGATTGATATGGTTGGTTCTTAAAATCACCACCAAATTGCACAAACCTGTATATCTTTCCTCTAGTTTTATGTATGTTAGTTAGGAATGTTTGTGAAGCCAAGCCTGGAATGACTTGCTGGCTCTGGGGTTATGTTTCATTACATATCGCCACAGGAAGTGATGTATTCACAGCTGGGGATCGCATAACACCAGATTTATATCGCCACAGGAAGTGATGTATTCACAGCTGGGGATCGCATAACACCAGATTTATATCGCCACAGGAAGTGATGTATTCACAGCTGGGGATCGCATAACACCAGATTTATATCGCCACAGGAAGTGATGTATTCACAGCTGGGGATCGCATAACACCAGATTTATATCGCCACAGGCCTTCATGGATAATACTTCCCATCCCTTGTTCCTGTCAGTGAAAGTAACAAAATGAAAATGAGTTTTGTGTAAATACTATTTGGGTGTCGTTATTTTCTGTGTAGAAGGAGTTCCGGCCCTTCATGTGAAATGCATCGGACAATATTGTAAGGGCTTCTGTCTATCGATGTATTGTGATTAAAGCTGATTTTAAAAACATAGTTTTCTTCAGTGGTATATTTTCCAGTTTGAATAATTTAAAACTAATTATTCTGTTTATGAAACAAGAGAAAAATGACAGCAAGTGAGTTAGTTTATTATGGCAAGTGAGTTATTCATGAGTATTGGTCCATTTATAATAATAATGCTGTATACGGTTGTTTAACTGTTTATGTTGGCAGAGAAGCAAATACATTTGGCAGATAAACAAGTATACTTGGCGTGGACATCCCTTACATGTATGCCTGATCAGCATATTAAAGGTTTTCCCACACTACTCTAGGAGCTAGCTGTAGTTGAGTATGCACTTTTATGTGCGCTCAGTTTGAGTTTGGATCTTTGTTCCTTGTGGTCTGGGGATGGAAAAAAAGTTTGGTCACATGCTCTGGATCAGGTGCAGGAAGTCGCCATCTTGGATTGAAAATGGCCGCCATGCACAACCTATTTCATCCAATATCTAAGCTCCTGGTAGGGATAGGCTCATGAAAATGGTGGCTATATCAACATTTTCATGGTCAAGGGTTCCAATAATGTCAGTTTCAACAATGTCAGGTGGCCGCCATCTTGGATTCCAATATGGCCGCCTTATAATACATATTTTCTTACATATCTCTGTTTCTATTGCAGATAGTCATCAAACTGGTGACTATACCCAGGTTTTCATGGGCAACGAATCCAGTAATGGCATTTTCAACAAAGATTGGTGGCCGCCATCTTGGATTCCAATATGGCCGCCTTATAATACCTATTTTTTTCCATTTCTCCGTTTCTATTGCAGATAGAGTCATCAAACTGGTGACTATACCCAGGTTTTCATGGGCAATGAATCCAGTAATGGCATTTTCAACAAAGATTGGTAGCCGCCATCTTGGATTCCAATATGGCCGCCTTATAATACCTATTTTCTTCCATGTCTCCGTTTCTATTGCAGATAGAGTCATCAAACTGGTGACTATACCCATGTTTTCATGGGCAAGGCATCCAATAATGCAATGTAATGGCAGTTTCAACAATGATTGACGGCCGCCATCTTGGATTCCAATATGGCCACCATTTAGTGGTGATCAGGTGTCGTCTGAGTAGACCAAAATCTTGAAATTACATAGCTGCAAGTACTGAGGGCCCTGTCGCTGTTCTTTGCTTTTGGTAGAACAAACTATAGTCGCTGGTTGCCTCTCTACTATGAAGATTGCATCAAATTAGAGGTAAACTTCCCTTTAATCTATGATTCGTTCAAGAAAGGAGGATTCATTGTGAAACACACAATGAGACGTGGCAGTGGCGTCCCCATGGATCAAGCTCTGGAGAAAGAGTACAACAAACCGGCGAAAGGACAAGGTGGAATAATTGGCATTACTCGCCAAAAAGAAGCAGTGTGCCAATGGAACATAATAAAGCAGGAGAAAGCACAATTTACAACGCACTTGCGGGAGATTTGTAACTTGAACGAAGATGACGAGTATTCTTTGCACCATGAGTTTGTACAAACACGAACCGAAGCTGATGAGCAATGTGTAGAACATATTGTTAGTTACATTGATGAAAGGACCAATCCATTCAAGGTCAGCACAAACAACGAAGTGAAAAACATCGTTACAGGAAAGCAACTAGTCAAGGATACGTCGTCTTTCTTGATACATTGCATAGATGAAGGTGAAAAGAGCTATAGTGAATTTCGAGTATCGAGGCTGCAGACGAAAGAGTTGTTTGACAAATGTTGTTTGATCCAATTCCAAAGATACGAAAAGTGGCAAAAGCAGTTGGACCAAAGAAGAAGATTGATGTGAAGAAAGAAACAGTTTCAGCCTTGCGAAATATTGACTTTGCGAGGTTGCAAATGTACAGCATAGAAAAGTTACTGCGTTATGAGCTCACAAGTACCTCTTACTACCTCACTATTTAAAGATGAGTTTCTAAGAAAACCACAAAAGTTCGAACTTACAAGAGAGATTGAGAAGAACATGCAAACTCCACCCCCTGCTGATATTCCACAGGAAGATGAAGCCATGATCGACTTCATGGCATATGCTCGAAAAGTGGCAGTAAAGCTCAGGACATTCGGTGATTTGGTGAAGAAACTATGGAACACATGCATCTACCTGTCAGGAGACTGTAACCGGATTGATATAATCTTCGACTTATATCTTCAACATAGTATCAAGCAATGTGAGCGTGATCGTCGCAGCAAACATGATGCAATAAACACTATTATTAGTCGAACTGATCAACCACTACCTGTCGATATGGAAAGTGTCTGGTCATCAACAGAAAACAAAGTGAGACTGCAGCAATTCTTCATAAAATGGATGATTGAAACATACAAAGACTGCAAACCTGTATACCTTGGAGGATCACACTTACCAGACTTGACAGCTTGCATGCAACTTGTTCAGGGGAACGAAGAATATGAGTGTCTGCTGAAATGTGACCATGAGGAGGCTGATGACAGAATCATGTTCCATGTGAATCATGCTGTTTTGTGGCATCAGCAGACACTGATGTCTTTATCTGTCTGGTGTACCATTTCATGCAGTTGGTTCATTTTGGCATGAAAGAGCTTTATGAGAGAGATGTATGTGGACAGAGTATTTCCACAAGGGCAATCCCTGTTCACGATGTCGGATCCGGAATAGATTCTAGTGTAGCTGAAAGCTTACCAGCTATCCATGCATTGAGTGGCTGTGACAGCACAAGCAAGATAGGAACAAAGAAGTCTGCACTTAAAACTACGCAAGCGTTGGGATGTGAGCATGTTCTTTAATTCGCAAAGGCTCCAATTATGGATGGAATGATTCATACTGCCGAGAAATGTCTGGTTGCTTGTATCTCTAGCGATAATACAGTAGGAACATTCGATAAAATGAGGTTCAAAATATACCACAAGAAAACATTTCAACTAGATCTCGAAAAACTACCGTGTACATCGGCTAGTGTTCACCTCCATATAAAACGTGCATATCTTCAATGTTATCGCTGGCTTCATGCACCGTTTCTAGAAAACGTTCCGCTTGATCCAACCGAGTACGGGTACACTTTGGACAAAGAAGGTCATCTTTCACCTGAGATAGTACACGATGTACTATCTAGTGACTTTCCTGCGCCTTGCTATTGAATCAAATGTGCAAAAGGTACTGTCTGTCCGTGCAGGGTCAGAAACCTTACTTGCTGTGAGTTCTGCAAGTGTGGAGCTGGTGAAGGTTGTAGAAACCCGATTAAATAACTCATCTCTTACTACTCTAGAAGAGATATTGAAGAACATATTATAGGTACCAGTATATACTATAAGGTGGCCATATTAGAATCCAAGATGGTGGCTGTCAATCATTGTTGAAATTGCCATTACATTGCATTATTGGATTCCTTGCGCATGAAAACCTGGGTATAGTCACCAGTTTCTTGACTCCATCTGCAATAGAAACGGAGACATGGAAGAAAATAGGTATTATAAGGCGGCCATATTGGAATCCAAGATGGCGGCCACCAGTCTTTGTTGAAAATGCCATTATTGGATTCCTTTCCCATGAAAATATGGGCATAGCCATCAGTTTGATGACTCTATCTGCAATAGAAACCGAGATATGTAAGAAAATAGGTATTATAAAGTGGCCATATTGGAATCCAAGATGGCGACCATCTGACATTGTTAAAACTGACATTATTGGAACCCTTGACCATGAAAATGTTGATATAGCCACCATTTTCATGAGTCTATCCCTACCAGGAGCTGAGATATTGGATGAAATAGGTTGTGCATGTCGGCCATTTTCAATCCAAGATGGCGACTTCCTGCACCTGATCCAGAACATGTGACCAAACTTTTTTTCATCCCCAGACCACAAGGAACAAAGATCCAAAGTCAAACTGAGCGCACATAAAAGTGCATACTCAACTACAGCTAGCTCCTAGAGTACACATGTGTGCTATTACATCAGAAATGTTTAAACAGTACAATTTCGAAATATTAACATGTTATTTCCGTACAAGCATGTGTTTGCACCAAAACAATATATCCGAATTGATATATTGAGTGGCAGTTATGCCAAACATGTTTACTGGAACATCTGTAGCTTGACATTTTATGGAATACATGTCCAAGCTTGCTTCTCTATAAAATATGAGATAAATTTAGATTACAGGGAGACAAACTGGGATTATTGATAGCGCCATATGGTGCTTGGGGCACACCGTAGAAATTAATTTAAATAAACACTTATAACTTGGACTTGTTTTTGGAACTTATACGATTACGGTACACGGGATTAACTGGAGCCTTAGACCAGGATTCGAGCGGGTTGATGACGTAAGAACTGCCCGGTAAGTGAAGTTACAATTATTTTTAACACATGTTTGAGAGCTAACAAAATATGGCTACTTAAAAATTTATGGCACATGATTGAAGTACCCGGTACTAACATGGAAACATACGGACGTATATAATTCATTTTGATAGCTTGATGCTAATGTACTTATACAAGCAAGAATTTGTGTTTAAATTTTAATATGAGCTACATGTTATTCATTTAATTTAAAATAAAAATGGCTGAAGCACAGCAAATGGATGCTGCTCATATTGAGATTATGCAGGCTCAAGGTCAACCTTTTACACAGGCATTTAATGCAATATCAGAGCAAATGTCTAATATATCTGCTGTTTTAGCCTCACAAGGTGTATCAGGTGTTGTCTCTAATTTTGATATAAGGGCTGTAGAAAAATATCAAAGACTAAAAATGTATGTGTAGATCAATGTAAACTATTAGCTTTTCAAACTTCTAGGGGTCCTGTTAGTGGGTTTATTCAGAGGTTTCTTGACAGCACTGGTCAGAACTAAAAATAGACTTTGCTAAAAGATTCAGCGATGTTACAGATTCCCATGTAGCCTTAATCATGCTTAAACAAATTTAACAAAAACCTGGTGAAAACATACAATTGTATGCCGAAAGGGTTATGGGGTTAGCTGAGGTTGACTTTGAGGGTCAAGATAATAATGTATTTATTGAAAGCCAGCTTGTTGATATGTTTGCAAATGGGTTAAATAATGAGCAGTTAAAAATGACCATTTTTAGGAAGAACCCAGATACTCTACAGGGAGCAATGGGGATTGCTATAAATGAGTTTAATTTAAGACAAAGGGTTGCCGCATCTGGTGGTAGAATATATACTCCATCAGGTAATATGAATAGGGGTCCAGAACCCATGAAAGTTGACCATTCACGAACATTTAAATGTTACAAGTGCCACAACTATGGTCACAAGGCAAATACGTGCAAGGCTATAAATGCCCAGTCAAATATTAGATGTTGGAATTGTGGTGATGAAGGTCATGTCATCCGCAATTGCCCAAACATAAATGTTCGAAAACCGCCAGCGGGTCACGGGGGAAATCGTTATCCTGATAAGAGGCCAGGGTTAAATCAGGGAAACTAGAAACCTCTTCATGTTGGGGTCAATGAAAAGAGAAATAAAAATAACATAACAGCTAAAGTACCATCATACAATGTCAATGTCAATATTTCGGGAAATCCAAATTCTTGTCGTTTTGAAAATCGTTGGAACCGAGGTGTCTCAAGAATTTCTTGTGATTAGTGATTTAAATAGAAACGTGATACTTGGTTTGGATTTCATGAAAACAAATAAAGTAAGACTTTATTTTGATTTAAAAAGTATGAGAATAAATGACAAAATTTATGTTAACTTAGAAGAGGATATTCATATCGCATCAACTGTTAGAATGAAACATACATGTTTACTAAAACCTAATACTGCTAAAATCTGTTTAGGTAAGGTTAGAAATAGTCCTGATCTGCCATCTGGTCAAAGTTATGATGTAAGGCAAGTCGAGAATGGTTTCATTGTAAATGAACCAGGACTACAAATCATAAACTCAGTTTCAACTTTGAAGAAGAATAGAACAATTTCAATTTTGATAGTAAACAAAACAGACAAACACATAAAAATTTATAGACATGGTCTTTTGGCAAAAATTCAAAATATTAACAAAGATAATATCAAAATTAATACAGTGATTCAAGGGTCAAATTCTGAAGAGAAAATAAATTTCAAGGACTTAGATGTTCTGAAGAATTTAGATCAGATATAGAAAGCTTAATCGCAGATAATATAGATTTATTCGCTTCCAAAGACTCTGACTTAGGTCATACAGATACTATAAAAATGAAAATAGAAACCGGTAACCATGAGCCTATCAAACTTAGACCTTATAGAACTCCTCTCAATAATAGACATGTCATCGTTAATGCTATTGATAACATTAGCATCTAACATTTCCTCAAGAGGTCAAGGTCACCTTGGAGTTTTCCAGTGGTCATTGTTGGAAAGAAAGATGGTTCCAAGAGATTTTGTGTTGATTTTCGCCAACTTAATCAAAATACAATTAAAATTTCATTTCCTCTACCATTGATTGGTGATATGTTAGCTTTACTGGACAAGGCTAAATATTTTACTTCTTTAGATCTTAAAAGCGGTTACTGGCAAGTGCTAATGGATGAGCAAGATACGGGAAAGATGGCATTTGCAACTCATAGAGGTCTTTTTGAATTCAGGGTCATGCCCTTTGGTCTTTCGAATGCCCCTGCAATATTTCAAGAACTGATGTCTATTGTATTACATGGTCTAGGTCACTATGCAGTTGCGTACCTAGATGACATTTTAATATTTAGTGAAACACTAGAAGATCACATGAAGCATATGAATACAATTTTCGATAGATTGCGAACACATGGTCTTAAGCTTAAACTTAAGAAATGTAGCTTTTTACAGTAAAAACAGAAACCAATTACCTTGGTTTTGTCATTAATTCTTGTGGGATTAAACTGGATCCTAAAGAGGTTGAAGCAATCGGGTCATTACCTCCTCCCACCTGTGTTAGATTGGTCAGATCGTTCATGGGTATGTGCTCGTATTATAGACGGTTCATTCCTAATTTCTCAGAAATTGCTGAACCCATTATAGATTTGACAAAGAAACATGCTCACTTTAAATGGACAACCGTTCACCAAACAGCTTTTGACTATCTTAAAGATAGTTTATCCATTGTTCCTCTACTTGTTTATCCAAACTCAAACAAAAAGTATACGTTGTATACAGATGCTGCTGACACGTGTATTGGAGCGTGTTTGACGCAAGAATGTGATATTGTTGATGATGGCGATGTGCCTATCGAAAAACCGTTGTATTACCTGTCCCATAAATTGAGTAAAACCCATTAAAAGGAAGCATATGCAATATATTACTCTCTGCAAAAGCTTGATCACTTTTGATCACGAATTATGTAAATAGTAATCATAAACCACTTAAGTACTTACTTGATGCACCAATGCAAAATAAAAAGATTCAACTTTGGGCACTTAGTATTGCTGGATATAACTGCACGATTGAATACATTGCTGGAAATCAAAATACATGTGCTGACTTACTGTCAAGACATCCATTAAATGTGGGCTGTCCTACAGATCAAGGTCAAATACAAGGAGAAAATCATTCAGACGTTTGACTAATTGCTGATATATAATACATATATTTAATGTGGTACTGTTTATTGATTAATTGCTGATATAAAAAAATACCTGTGCAAAACTTTTGTCTTTTAAATTGCCTACTGGACCAAACCAATTCTACTGAACCGAACCAATTTCTACTGAACCGAACCAATTTCTACTGAACCGAACCAATTTCTACTGAACCGAACCGAACCAATTTCTACTGAACCAATTTCTACTGAACCGAACCAATTTCTACTGAACCGAACCAATTTTTACTGAACCGAACCAATTTCTGAACCGAACCAATTTCTACTGAACCAAACCAATTTCTACTGAACCAAAAAAAAAATTAAAAAAAACAATTTATTATCCTGTGTATAATACATTGTATACATTATTTAGCCATAGTTTAGGCGGTATTTATTTAATTTTCTTTTGCAAACAATTATATTATATATATATAAATAATGCTGTCTGATCAAGCTCTAACTTCACTATCTGAATAGCAAACATCATAAGGCCTGATGAGACAGCATGTTCTGTCTGGCTGTCAGTCCGTCTTCAAGCCTCTTATAATTAACAATGAAGCATGGTTGTAGACCGGTATCATGTCAATTCTACATAAGGTTAAAAATATCAAGTTAATCAATGGTAGCCATTGTTAACAAGCTATATATTAATTCTACATAAGTTTCTAAAGATCATCTTAATCAATGGCGGGTTATATAGCCAGGTTATATATTACTTATGTATGTACATGAATATCAGTGTATAGTACATGTGTATCGCTGTATCATTGATAACGTTCCTGCGATATATATCAATATACCACCCCCATCAATAACAACATGTCGTACTATAATGCTACACAATTTTCAGTGGATCACAGTCGATCTCCGTGATCACTACATTGGTTTTACTATTGAGACACTCGTCTAGTTTTGCTTTAAGTACAGTCAGGTATCCACGCTCAGTGTTGCTATGGTCGCATAGTATCACAGACGAGTCATTATACACAGCATGTAGAACCTCGTGGTGGGTCATCTCGCCCGTTACATAGAGATCGGCGGCAACGTTACGTAGAACACTTCCTCCCGAGCCAGCACAAACAGCTACACTTGATATATCACCAGCCCCTAAAACAATATTGAACGAGAAATGGTTTGAAGAGCGCCATATCAAAGGTCCTGTCCAAGGGGAATAATTCATGTAAACTTTACTTTAGTAATAATAGGCGTACCAGCATTACTCGCAACAAGGACTTTAGGCCATGTTTACTGGAAATCTGTGCAACAAATGCAGGCCACAAGAACAGAAATACTAGTATTATTTAATACATTAAATGGATGATATGTGGAACGAAACTAAGATATGCGAGGCGAGGCTGGGTACTAATCTTTCTCTACAAGTATTGTTGAAATCTGCCCTGGTGTATGGTACAACCAGCAACCAGCCTGGTGTATGGTACAACAAGCCTGGTGTATGGTACAACCAGCATGGTGTATGGTACAACCAGCCTGGTGTATGGTACAACCAGCATGGAGTATGGTACAACAAGCATGGTGTATGGTACAACCAGCCTGGTGTATGGTACAACCAGCATGGTGTATGGTACAACAAGCATGGTGTATGGTACAACCAGCATGGTGTATGGTACAACAAGCCTGGTGTATGGTACAATCAGCCTGGTGTATGGTATAACCAGCCTGGTGTATGGTACAACAAGCATGTATGGTACAACCAGCAACAAGCCTGGTGTATGGTACAACCAGCCTGGTGTATGGTACAACAAGCATGGTGTATGGTACAACCAGCAACAAGCCTGGTGTATGGTACAACAAGCATGGTGTATGGTACAACAAGCATGGTGTATGGTACAACCAGCATGGTGTATGGTACAACAAGCCTGGTGTATGGTACAACCAGCCTGGTGTATGGTAAACCAGCCTGGTGTATGGTACAACAAGCATGTATGGTACAACCAGCAACAAGCCTGGTGTATGGTACAACCAGCCTGGTGTATGGTACAACCAGCCTGGTGTATGGTACAACAAGCATGGTGTATGGTACAACAAGCATGGTGTATGGTACAACAAGCCTGGTGTATGGTACAACAAGCATGGTGTATGGTACAACCAGCCTGGTGTATGGTACAACCAGCCTGGTGTATGGTACAACAAGCATGGTGTATGGTACAACAAGCATGTTGTATGGTACAACAAGCCTGGTGTATGGTACAACCAGCCTGGTGTATGGTACAACCAGCAACAAGCCTGGTGTATGGTACAACCAGCAACAAGCCTGGTGTATGGTACAACCAGCAACAAGCCTGGTGTATGGTACAACCAGCAACAAGCCTGGTGTATGGTACAACCAGCAACAAGCCTGGTGTATGGTACAACCAGCAACAAGCCTGGTGTATGGTACAACCAGCAACAAGCCTGGTGTATGGTACAACCAGCAACCAGCCTGGTGTATGGTACAACCAGCAACAAGCATGGTGTATGGTACAACCAGCAACAAGCTTGATGTATGGTACAACCAGCAACAGGCCTGGTGTATGGTACAACCAGCCTGGTGTATGGTACAACAAGCAACACGCCTGGTGTATGGTACAACCAGCAACAAGCCTGGTGTATGGTACAACAAGCCTGGTGTATGGTACAACCAGCCTGGTGTATGGTACAACCAGCAACAAGCCTGGTGTATGGTACAACCAGCAACCAGCCTGGTGTATGGTACAACCAGCAACCAGCCTGGTGTATGGTACAACCAGCAACCAGCCTGGTGTATGGTACAACCAGCAACAAGCCTGGTGTATGGTACAACCAGCAACAAGCCTGGTGTAAGGTACAACAAGCAACAAGCCTGGTGTATGGTACAACAAGCCTGGTGTATGGTACAACCAGCCTGGTGTATGGTACAACCAGCAACAAGCCTGGTGTATGGTACAACCAGCAACCAGCCTGGTGTATGGTACAACCAGCAACCAGCCTGGTGTATGGTACAACCAGCAACAAGCCTGGTGTATGGTACAACCAGCAACAGGCCTGGTGTATGGTACAACCAGCCTGGTGTATGGTACAACAAGCAACACGCCTGGTGTATGGTGCAACAAGCCTGGTGTATGGTACAACAAGCATGGTGTATGGTACAACCAGCAACAAGCCTGGTGTATGGTACAACCAGCCTGGTGTATGGTACAACCAGCCTGGTGTATGGTACAACCAGCCTGGTGTATGGTACAACAAGCATGGTGTATGGTACAACAAGCATGGTGTATGGTACAACAAGCATGGTGTATGGTACAACAAGCATGGTGTATGGTACAACCAGCATGGTGTATGGTACAACCAGCCTGGTGTATGGTACAACCAGCCTGGTGTATGGTACAACAAGCATGGTGTATGGTACAACAAGCATGGTGTATGGTACAACCAGCAACACGCCTGGTGTATGGTACAACCAGTCTGGAGTATGGTACAACAAGCCTGGTGTATGGTACAACAAGCATGGTGTATGGTACAACCAGCATGGTGTATGGTACAACCAGCCTGGTGTATGGTACAACCAGCATGGTGTATGGTACAACACGCATGGTGTATGGTACAACCAGCCTGGTGTATGGTACAACCAGCATGGTGTATGGTACAACAAGCCTGGTGTATGGTACAATCAGCCTGGTGTATGGTATAACCAGCCTGGTGTATGGTACAACAAGCATGGTGTATGGTACAACCAGCAACAAGCCTGGTGTATGGTACAACCAGCCTGGTGTATGGTACAACAAGCATGGTGTATGGTACAACCAGCAACAAGCCTGGTGTATGGTACAACAAGCATGGTGTATGGTACAACAAGCATGGTGTATGGTACAACAAGCATGGTGTATGGTATAACCAGCAACAAGCCTGGTGTATGGTACAACAAGCATGGTGTATGGTACAACAAGCATGGTGTATGGTACAACAAGCATGGTGTATGGTACAACCAGCCTGGTGTATGGTACAACCAGCCTGGTGTATGGTACAACAAGCATGGTGTATGGTACAACAAGCATGGTGTATGGTACAACAAGCCTGGTGTATGGTACAACCAGCCTGGTGTATGGTACAACCAGCAACAAGCCTGGTGTATGGTACAACCAGCAACAAGCCTGGTGTATGGTACAACCAGCAACAAGCCTGGTGTATGGTACAACCAGCAACAAGCCTGGTGTATGGTACAACCAGCAACAAGCCTGGTGTATGGTACAACCAGCAACAAGCCTGGTGTATGGTACAACCAGCAACAAGCCTGGTGTATGGTACAACCAGCAACAAGCATGGTGTATGGTACAACCAGCAACAGCTGGTGTATGGTACAACCAGCCTGGTGTATGGTACAACAAGCATGGTGTATGGTACAACAAGCATGTTGTATGGTACAACAAGCCTGGTGTATGGTACAACCACAACAGCCTGGTGTATGGTACAACCAGCAACAAGCCTGGTGTATGGTACAACCAGCAACAAGCCTGGTGTATGGTACAACCAGCAACAAGCCTGGTGTATGGTACAACCAGCAACAAGCCTAGTATATGGTACAACCAGCAACAAGCCTGGTGTATGGTACAACCAGCAACAAGCCTGGTGTATGGTACAACCAGCAACCAGCCTGGTGTATGGTACAACCAGCAACAAGCATGGTGTATGGTACAACCAGCAACCAGCCTGGTGTATGGTACAACCAGCAACAAGCTTGGTGTACGGTACAACCAGCAACAGGCCTGGTGTATGGTACAACCAGCCTGGTGTATGGTACAACAAGCAACACGCCTGGTGTATGGTACAACCAGCAACAAGCCTGGTGTATGGTGCAACAAGCCTGGTGTATGGTACAAGCATGGTGTATGGTACAACCAGCCTGGTGTATGGTACAACCAGCCTGGTGTATGGTACAACAAGCATGGTGTATGGTACAACAAGCATGGTGTATGGTACAACCAGCAACAAGCCTGGTGTATGGTACAACCAGCCTGGTGTATGGTACAACAAGCATGGTGTATGGTACAACAAGCATGGTGTATGGTACAACCAGCCTGGTGTATGGTACAACCAGCCTGGTGTATGGTAAAACAAGCATGGTGTATGGTACAACACGCATGGTGTATGGTACAACAAGCCTGGTGTATGGTACAACCAGCCTGGTGTATGGTACAAGCAACCAGCCTGGTGTATGGTACAACCAGCAACCAGCCTGGTGTATGGTACAACCAGCAACCAGCCTGGTGTATGGTACAACCAGCAACAAGCCTGGTGTATGGTACAACCAGCAACAAGCATGGTGTATGGTACAACCAGCAACCAGCCTGGTGTATGGTACAACCAGCAACAAGCCTGGTGTATGGTACAACCAGCAACAAGCCTGGTGTATGGTACAACCAGCAACAAGCCTGGTGTATGGTACAACCAGCAACCAGCCTGGTGTATGGTACAACCAGCCTGGTGTATGGTACAACCAGCATGGTGTATGGTACAACAAGCCTGGTGTATGGTACAATCAGCCTGGTGTATGGTATAACCAGCCTGGTGTATGGTACAACAAGCATGGTTTATGGTACAACCAGCAACAAGCCTGGTGTATGGTACAACCAGCCTGGTGTATGGTACAACAAGCATGGTGTATGGTACAACCAGCAACAAGCCTGGTGTATGGTACTACAAGCATGGTGTATGGTACAACAAGCATGGTGTATGGTACAACAAGCATGGTGTATGGTATAACAAGCAACAAGCCTGGTGTATGGTACAACCAGCCTGGTGTATGGTACAACAAGCATGGTGTATGGTACAACCAGCAACAAGCCTGGTGTATGGTACAACAAGCATGGTGTATGGTACAACAAGCATGGTGTATGGTACAACAAGCATGGTGTATGGTACAACAAGCATGGTGTATGGTACAACAAGCATGGTGTATGGTAAACCAGCAACAAGCATGGTGTATGGTACAACAAGCATGGTGTATGGTACAACCAGCCTGGTGTATGGTACAACCAGCCTGGTGTATGGTACAACAAGCATGGTGTATGGTACAACAAGCATGTTGTATGGTACAACAAGCCTGGTGTATGGTACAACCAGCCTGGTGTATGGTACAACCATCAAAAAGCCTGGTGTATGGTACAACCAGCAACAAGCCTGGTGTATGGTACAACCAGCAACAAGCCTGGTGTATGGTACAACCAGCAACAAGCCTAGTATATGGTACAACCAGCAACAAGCCTGGTGTATGGTACAACCAGCAACAAGCCTGGTGTATGGTACAACCAGCAACCAGCCTGGTGTATGGTACAACCAGCAACAAGCATGGTGTATGGTACAACCAGCAACCAGCCTGGTGTATGGTACAACCAGCAACAAGCTTGGTGTACGGTACAACCAGCAACAGGCCTGGTGTATGGTACAACCAGCCTGGTGTATGGTACAACAAGCAACACGCCTGGTGTATGGTACAACCAGCAACAAGCCTGGTGTATGGTGCAACAAGCCTGGTGTATGGTACAAGCATGGTGTATGGTACAACCAGCCTGGTGTATGGTACAACAAGCATGGTGTATGGTACAACAAGCATGGTGTATGGTACAACCAGCAACAAGCCTGGTGTATGGTACAACCAGCCTGGTGTATGGTACAACAAGCATGGTGTATGGTACAACCAGCCTGGTGTATGGTACAACCAGCCTGGTGTATGGTACAACCAGCCTGGTGTATGGTACAACCAGCCTGGTGTATGGTACAACCAGCCTGGTGTATGGTAAAACAGGCATGGTGTATGGTACAACACGCATGGTGTATGGTACAACAAGCCTGGTGTATGGTACAACCAGCCTGGTGTATGGTACAACAAGCAACCAGCCTGGTGTATGGTACAACCAGCAACCAGCCTGGTGTATGGTACAACCAGCAACCAGCCTGGTGTATGGTACAACCAGCAACAAGCCTGGTGTATGGTACAACCAGCAACCAGCATGGTGTATAGTACAACCAGCAACCAGCCTGGTGTATGGTACAACCAGCAACAAGCCTGGTGTATGGTACAACCAGCAACAAGCCTGGTGTATGGTACAACCAGCAACCAGCCTGGTGTATGGTACAACCAGCAACCAGCCTGGTGTATGGTACAACCAGCCTGGTGTATGGTACAACAAGCATGGTGTATAGTACAACAAGCATGGTGTATGGATACAACCATCCTGGTGTATGGTACAACAAGCATGGTGTATGGTACAACCAGCCTGGTGTATGGTACAACCAGCCTGGTGTATGGTACAACAAGCATGGTGTATGGTACAACAAGCATGTTGTATGGTACAACAAGCCTGGTGTATGGTACAACCAGCCTGGTGTATGGTACAACCAGCAACAAGCCTGGTGTATGGTACAACCAGCAACAAGCCTGGTGTATGGTACAACCAGCAACAAGCCTGGTGTATGGTACAACCAGCCTGGTGTATGGTACAACCAGCAACAAGCATGGTGTATGGTACAACCAGCCTGGTGTATGGTACAACCAGCAACAAGCCTGGTATATGGTACAACCAGCAACAAGCCTGGTGTATGGTACAACCAGCAACAAGCCTGGTGTATGGTACAACCAGCAACCAGCCTGGTGTATGGTACAACCAGCAACAAGCATGGTGTATGGTACAACCAGCCTGGTGTATGGTACAACCAGCAACCAGCCTGGTGTATGGTACAACCAGCAACAGGCCTGGTGTATGGTACAACCAGCCTGGTGTATGGTACAACAAGCAACCAGCCTGGTGTATGGTACAACCAGCAACCAGCCTGGTGTATGGTACAACCAGCAACAAGCCTGGTGTATGGTACAACCAGCAACCAGCATGGTGTATGGTACAACCAGCAACCAGCCTGGTGTATGGTACAACCAGCAACAAGCCTGGTGTATGGTACAACCAGCAACCAGCCTGGTGTATGGTACAACCAGCCTGGTGTATGGTACAACCAGCATGGTGTATGGTACAACAAGCCTGGTGTATGGTACAATCAGCCTGGTGTATGGTATAACCAGCCTGGTGTATGGTACAACAAGCATGGTTTATAGTACAACCAGCAACAAGCCTGGTGTATGGTACAACCAGCCTGGTGTATGGTACAACAAGCATGGTGTATGGTACAACCAGCAACAAGCCTGGTGTATGGTACAACCAGCCTGGTGTATGGTACAACAAGCATGGTGTATGGTACAACAAGCATGGTGTATGGTACAACAAGCATGGTGTATGGTACAACCAGCCTGGTGTATGGTACAACCAGCCTGGTGTATGGTACAACAAGCATGGTGTATGGTACAACACGCATGGTGTATGGTACAACAAGCCTGGTGTATGGTACAACCAGCCTGGTGTATGGTACAACAAGCAACCAGCCTGGTGTATGGTACAACCAGCAACCAGCCTGGTGTATGGTACAACCAGCAACCAGCCTGGTGTATGGTACAACCAGCAACAAGCCTGGTATATGGTACAACCAGCAACCAGCCTGGTGTATGGTACAACCAGCAACCAGCCTGGTGTATGGTACAACCAGCAACAAGCCTGGTGTATGGTACAACCAGCAACAAGCCTGGTGTATGGTACAACCAGCAACCAGCCTGGTGTATGGTACAACCAGCCTGGTGTATGGTACAACAAGCATGGTGTATGGTACAACAAGCATGGTGTATGGTACAACCAGCCTGGTGTATGGTACAACAAGCATGGTGTATGGTACAACCAGCAACACGCCTGGTGTATGGTACAACCAGCCTGGTGTATGATACAACCAGCCTGGTGTATGGTACAACAAGCATGGTGTATGGTACAACCAGCATGGTGTATGGTACAACCAGCCTGGTGTATGGTACAACCAGCATGGAGTATGGTACAACAAGCATGGTGTATGGTACAACCAGCCTGGTGTATGGTACAACCAGCATGGTGTATGGTACAACCAGCATGGTGTATGGTACAACAAGCCTGGTGTATGGTACAATCAGCCTGGTGTATGGTATAACCAGCCTGGTGTATGGTACAACAAGCATGGTGTATGGTACAACCAGCAACAAGCCTGGTGTATGGTACAACCAGCCTGGTGTATGGTACAACAAGCATGGTGTATGGTACAACCAGCAACAAGCCTGGTGTATGGTACTACAAGCATGGTGTATGGTACAACAAGCCTGGTGTATGGTACAACAAGCCTGGTGTATGGTACAACCAGCAACCAGCCTGGTGTATGGTACAACCAGCAACCAGCCTGGTGTATGGTACAACCAGCAACCAGCCTGGTGTATGGTACAACCAGCAACAAGCCTGGTGTATGGTACAACCAGCATGGTGTATGGTACAACCAGCAACCAGCCTGGTGTATGGTACAACCAGCAACAAGCCTGGTGTATGGTACAACCAGCAACAAGCCTGGTGTATGGTACAACCAGCAACCAGCCTGGTGTATGGTACAACCAGCAACCAGCCTGGTGTATGGTACAACCAGCCTGGTGTATGGTACAACAAGCATGGTGTATGGTACAACAAGCATGGTGTATGGATACAACCATCCTGGTGTATGGTACAACAAGCATGGTGTATGGTACAACAAGCATGGTGTATGGTACAACCAGCCTGGTGTATGGTACAACCAGCCTGGTGTATGGTACAACAAGCATGGTGTATGGTACAACAAGCATGTTGTATGGTACAACAAGCCTGGTGTATGGTACAACCAGCCTGGTGTATGGTACAACCAGCAACAAGCCTGGTGTATGGTACAACCAGCAACAAGCCTGGTGTATGGTACAACCAGCAACAAGCCTGGTGTATGGTACAACCAGCAACCAGCCTGGTGTATGGTACAACCAGCAACAAGCATGGTGTATGGTACAACCAGCCTGGTGTATGGTACAACCAGCAACAAGCCTGGTATATGGTACAACCAGCAACAAGCCTGGTGTATGGTACAACCAGCAACAAGCCTGGTGTATGGTACAACCAGCAACCAGCCTGGTGTATGGTACAACCAGCAACAAGCATGGTGTATGGTACAACCAGCCTGGTGTATGGTACAACCAGCCTGGTGTATGGTACAACCAGCAACAGCCTGGTGTATGGTACAACCAGCCTGGTGTATGGTACAACAAGCAACCAGCCTGGTGTATGGTACAACCAGCAACCAGCCTGGTGTATGGTACAACCAGCAACAAGCCTGGTGTATGGTACAACCAGCAACCAGCATGGTGTATGGTACAACCAGCAACCAGCCTGGTGTATGGTACAACCAGCAACAAGCCTGGTGTATGGTACAACCAGCCTGGTGTATGGTACAACCAGCCTGGTGTATGGTACAACCAGCATGGTGTATGGTACAACAAGCCTGGTGTATGGTACAACCAGCCTGGTGTATGGTATAACCAGCCTGGTGTATGGTACAACAAGCATGGTGTATGGTACAACCAGCAACAAGCCTGGTGTATGGTACAACCAGCCTGGTGTATGGTACAACAAGCATGGTGTATGGTACAACCAGCAACAAGCTGGTGTATGGTACAACCAGCCTGGTGTATGGTACAACAAGCATGGTGTATGGTACAACAAGCATGGTGTATGGTACAACAAGCATGGTGTATGGTACAACCAGCCTGGTGTATGGTACAACCAGCCTGGTGTATGGTACAACAAGCATGGTGTATGGTACAACAAGCATGGTGTATGGTACAACAAGCCTGGTGTATGGTACAACCAGCCTGGTGTATGGTACAACAAGCAACCAGCCTGGTGTATGGTACAACCAGCAACAAGCCTGGTGTATGGTACAACCAGCAACCAGCCTGGTGTATGGTACAACCAGCAACAAGCCTGGTGTATGGTACAACCAGCAACCAGCCTGGTGTATGGTACAACCAGCAACCAGCCTGGTGTATGGTACAACCAGCAACAAGCCTGGTGTATGGTACAACCAGCAACAAGCCTGGTGTATGGTACAACCAGCAACCAGCCTGGTGTATGGTACAACCAGCCTGGTGTATGGTACAACCAGCCTGGTGTATGGTACAACCAGCCTGGTGTATGGTACAACAAGCATGGTGTATGGTACAACAAGCATGGTGTATGGTACAACCAGCCTGGTGTATGGTACAACCAGCCTGGTGTATGGTACAACAAGCATGGTGTATGGTACAACCAGCAACACGCCTGGTGTATGGTACAACCAGCCTGGTGTATGATACAACCAGCCTGGTGTATGGTACAACAAGCATGGTGTATGGTACAACAAGCATGGTGTATGGTACAACCAGCATGGTGTATGGTACAACCAGCCTGGTGTATGGTACAACCAGCATGGAGTATGGTACAACAAGCATGGTGTATGGTACAACCAG